>OY282643.1:54857282-55232282 GCA_958299015.1 Tetanocera ferruginea | reverse complement strand
TGAGCTTGAGCTTGAGTTTTAACTTGATCTTAAGCTTGAACTTGAGCTTGAGCTTGAGCTTGAGCTTGAGCTTGAGCTTGAGCTTGATCTTGAGCTTGAGCTTGAGCTTGAGCTTGAGCTTGAGCTTGAGCTTGAGCTTGAGCTTGAGCTTGAGCTGGAGCTTGAGCTTGAGCTTGAGCTAAAGCGTGAGCTTGAGCTTGAGCTTGAGCTTGAGCTTGAGCTTGGGATTGAGCTTGAGCTTGAGCTTGAGGTTGACCTTGAACTTGAGCTTGAGCTTGAGCTTGAGCTTGAGCTTGAGCTTGAGATTGAGCTTGAGCTTGAGATTGAGATTGAGCTTGAGCTTGAGCTTGAGCTTGAGGTTGACCTTGAACTTGAGCTTGTGCTAGCTATTGAGCTTGTTATTGCTTGAGTTGAGGTTGGAACAAACAAAACTTCAACAAAAAGTTGGAATGAATTTATTTTTAAATTCTCAAACTCTCATACCTGCGATTTTTACATACACTGAGGGAAAAATGTGTTAAAATTAAATGAAATTGTGTTCATATCTAACGAATTTGTTTTTGAAATAGAGCTTGAAACAAATTCATTAAAATTAAACACAACTGTTTTTTAAGTTATATTCAAAACAAAAGTTTTTTTTTTTTAAACAATGTTTTTGTTATGAAAAACAAATATGAAACAAAAATTGTAAAATTCAAAACAAAGATTTCAACGCATATTTTTTCGGTGGCATTCTTTTAGCTTTTCCGAATTCTTAGCATCAGAATCACAACCAGCTACCTCCGGGATGCTCCGAATGCCAACTGTTAGCTCCATTCGATGAAGTTTCCATTGAAATAATTTAATAAATAATTAATTAGTTTTTATTTTATTATATGTTCGACATTTGTCAAACCAATTCAAAAAATTCAAAAATTTTCATTGTGTTCAAATTTTTGTTTATTTTTTCAAAGAATAATGAAAGAAAATTAAAAAAAAGAAAGAAGTTTATAAGCTGTTCAAAATTAAACACACTTGTTTTAAATTTTGTTTTGTAGAAACGCAAAGGCGTTAAATTTCTATTTTAAAATTTTTTGTTTAATTTTAAAGTATGTTTTTTTTCTCAGTGTACAAGTGCAAATAAAAAGCTTTTTTTTAAAGCTTAAACTTATTTAATGTGCAAAACATATTCTTTGAAATACTTTGCGTGCTGGTTCGAGTTATGTAAAAACTTGTTACAGCACTATTAAAAAGTAATATTTTTTCTACACACTTACAACTTTGAACATGTTGTTGCTTGGAAAGCTGTTGCTACTTCGAAAGCTGTTGCTGCTGCTGCTGCTGCATTTCATTTAAAATGAAACCTTGGCAAATGCATTCATGCATGTTGTGCGAATATTTGGACATTCTAATTACAGTTGTCGTCCAAATTTACAAATGTTCGGCAGCACACGCACACATGCAGTATGCTTATAAAAAGCACAACATATATATAAATATACATATATATATTTTTAACTAAACACAGTTAAACCTCATACATGCATGCATATGTTAAAATAATTTTATAGAGCATAAGATTCAAATTCAAAAATTCCGAAAAACAATCACGACAAGAAAATTGCAATAGTCTTGCATGAAAATATTTGCTAGCAAATACAACACACACACACAAATACACGCTTACGCAATACACGTACAAATGAACGAATATGCATGTGTAACTTTATGATATTAGTGTGTATGCATTTATGTATACATATACAATTATGTGAGAGCGACATTCATTCAGACATTGCTGCATGACTGCATTAGCAATGGAAATATTGTTATTGCTGTTGTTGTTGGTGTTGTTAATGTTGTTGTGTTGCTATTGCTTTTGTTTTTCTTATTATGGCTATTGTTGTTTTGTTTTTTTTTTCCCCTGCCTGCTATTCCCATTGCATTTTCTTTAATTATGCCACTTGTTTGTTTGTCAGCATATTTCTCACACTGCCTGTTGTTTGTTAGTATCTGAGTATGAGTGTGAGTGTGAGTGAGTTTGTCTCAAAACTTATTTGCTTAAAAACATGCAGCAGTTTTTCTCTTATAAAATATTCCCTGTAGGAAATTCTGCACTTCATATAACGTTGTTTTCAAATGCAGTGTGTTAGAGACAACTGTATGTGTGTGTGTGTGTGTGTGTGAATGTTGGCAAGGCATCATCACAATCCTAAGCACGAGTGTGAATTTGTTTGCACGTCTGTATTACTTGCTGTTGAGTTAGTTATTCATGTCTATTCGTTATTTTGTGAAAATATTTATTTATTAATTTTAGCACTTTTTGTTACTCCTTTTTGGGATTTATGGTAAGTAATTAAACTATACATTTTTCGTTTTATAAGATTTCTTGGTTATAAAATTTGTAATGTTACTGTTGGTATTTGTTTTATTGGTTGGAGAAAAGGTTTGGAAGAGATGCTCAGCATAACAGCTCTAAAAGTTTAAAATAATGAAATATTAAAAATGTTGGTCTTGAAGTCATCTGTTTGGTAAGTTTGTAGTGTTTCAAATTAGTTTCAAAATTTTTTCTGAGCTCATAATATTTAAGTTCGTCAACATATCGTGATGGTGACATGATTTAAGGAACAAAATAAGAACTGTTTAACAGTGCTTTCAAAGAGTGTTTTAGTGTTAAAAAATTTCTTATATGACAAGCCTTAAAGAACAAATTTTTTATATTTAACGATCTAACCAATTCTTGTAATAAAGCCCAAAATATATTTGTTTTCGAAACCATACCGCATAATGTTTACTTTGCCTTTAAAGATCGATGTGAATGCAGTCAATTGCTATTGACTTTTTGCCAAATTAAGCAAGATTTATTGCAATCAATTAAATGTTACGCATACGCCGTGTTGCACAAGCAAGCAAGCTAAACTAAAATATTTTGTAGCTTTATTGCCTGAATATATTTACGTATTTTTTTTTTTTATTTCTTTTAGGCAAATGTTGCTTTGTTCAAATATCTATATTAGGTATTATCAGACAGCAATTATTTGCGCCATAAAAATACGATATGTTTAATTAATAGAGAGTAGGGCACAGCTCAACTGCATGTGAATAAAATGTTGTTAACAAATACGTCAAGCTTTATGGCTGGAAGGCATATTTATTAAACTATATTAATATGAGATAAATTTACACATTTGTGCAGTTGTTGTTATTGCTGTCGGGGGAAGGAGGACTGTAAAAATAATACGAATGAATCAATGTGTATTGAATAAATTACTAATAAAATAACAATAAACTAGCCAGCAAGCATGCGACGTAAATGAGGTAAAGATAACAGTATTGAATGATTGAAGTGACTGAGATATAATGTGAGAAACGTAGTTGACTTGCTGGTATATCTACGCGTAAGTAACGCATTAACTGAGCAATCAAATAAAATTAAAGTTTATTGCAATGAAGGCAAAAATGAAGCCAACAAGTAAACCTTTTTTTATAAAAATATTTTTTAATAAAATTTATCAATATTGATATCAATATCAATATTTTTGTATGTTTTCAGCACATTTGAAATTTTGGTTTTTTTTTTTTAATTTGCCGATTTCAAAGATTTTTTGCTAATTAATAACAACACGCTGCTCAGCCTTGACATCCTTTTAGCTAATAATTTTTATTTAAATTATTTTAATAATTAGTGATAATTCATGTGTGGGATTTTTTTCCAATACTTAAGCAATTTATATATTATTTTTAATTGCATTTGGCACCATTGACAGTGAAGCGTGCTCGTTGTTACAGTCACAACTTCTGCATGGCTTAGTTTGAAAAAGCCATGCTAAGCTTATTTCAGCTACACACACACACGCATACGCACACTATGTGTTTAAAAAGTTTAATGAGCAGCATTTAATTTTAAATAGTTTTTTTATTGCATATTTAAAGGCCATGTTAGTTTAATTAGATATCAAGCAACACTTCAACGCAGTTTAGATTTATAATGAAGGTCTTATATAAGAACCTAAATTTTGAATAGGTTGTAGACTTTCGAAAAATAATTTGATTTTTGATTTATTTCTATTTATAATATTTTTAGTTGTGTAATTTGAGTTGGAATGTTTAATTTATAATTTGTCAAACAGGGTGTCCCAGAACTAGGGGACAATAGTGCAGGAGGTGATTTCTCATCATAATACGGAGCAAAAATTGTGTGGTTGGGGGTGGTCGCAACGCACCCTAAAAAGCTAGGAGGTAAAAAAACATAAGTGTCATAACGTTTTAATCCATAACTAACATATATCCACAACAATTACCAAACTTTACAACATTTTACAAATAAAATTAAATTTTCTTCAAGTTATCCACACAAAGTTTTTCCATTAAGTGACAATTAAAAAAGTTAAAAGCAGCTAAAGTCAAAAAAATAAGTTTTTTGTTTTTAAATTCACCTTTCATTGCATTTTTCTCAAGGAAACACTTAAAGTTTTAATATTTTTTTTGACACAGGTTTTTTCTTTAGACAATTACCTTTACTTCCCTCGTGCATTGTATTTTACTCAGAGCAACTAATTTTCGTAAAAAATTGATTTTTCTATTTAACTAATTATTTCAATTAAAATAAACAAAGTTGCTGTGCTTACATTTAGAAACACAGAGAGAAGAGAGCTTGGTAAGATCGAAAATTTTCTCAAACAATTTTTTTTAAGCAGTAAGCTTAAAGCTTTTGATTGTTCATAAGAATGCTTGCATACCAAGACCTACAAAATTGTATGTTAAAAAGCTTTTTTTGGCGTGCCAGCGTTTTATCTCACATGCCACAAGGAAAGTGTAGAATATATGACTTTAGGAATGCATGAAATTGTCGTCGAAAAAAGAGAGTAAAAAGATGGCTGGAATTTTTTTTTTTATTTTGAACCAAAGCTTCGTTTTATTTTCCATAACAAAGCAAGTGTCAGTGAAAAAATGAGATAATTCAAAATGAAAATAAATTAAAAAGTTAAAAAAGATTAGCCAAAGACTTAACTAAAAAAAAAATGGACGAAATAAGCTTTAAGCTTTCAGTCTTTTATGAGATTTTTTTATTTATCTTTATTTATCGTAAAATCACGATAAAGCAAGATTAAAATTATATTTTTTTTTTAAGTTCTCAAGTGATTTTTATTCAGCCCTATCATGAAACATTTTCTCCCGGGAGTTGTAAATGGGAGTTTCCGGTTTTAAGATAGCAGATAAAGATATCTCTTTTTTTTTATTTTACACTCATGAATATTGGCGGTTCACAAACAAAATTGCATTAAAAATTTCCAAAAATTATTTTAACTTTATCTTAAAAACGGAAACTCCCATTAACAACTCCCGGGAGAAAATGTTTCATGATTGGGCTGACTATATTTACATATTTACTTTGAAAGCAAGCTTTCGATCTTATTTTTTTATAAAGATTAGTCAAAGCCTTGGATTTGAAACAGTGTCAATAAACATATATCTTGCTGATAATCTTGATATATTAAAGCTTTTTAAAAGCTTTTATCTGTAAAATTAAATAGCAGACTTTTAACTGCAACAAACAATAGAAACAAGCCTCGCGGTGCTTGAAATTTTTACTCAAACCAAAACAGCTGATCAATGATGGTTAAGTGAACACATACGATGAGCTTTTAAGCACATAAGCATGAGTAACCTTAGGCGTAGACAAGAACCGACACTGTCTCAAGACATTGGTTAGTTATTTATTGATGAACTTATTGTGAAAATTACGGAACAATTTATTTATTAAAATTTTTGTTATTTTTTCTGAATACCAGATAGTTTTTTTTTTAATGTAGAAATCTGCCAAAATTTTAATTTTCTTAAAGTTTTGCAAATATTATGGAAGTCTTTTTACATTTAAACCAAATTTTTTATGTTGACTAAAAATTTTCAAATTTTCATAGAAAGAAGTTTTGATGATGCGGGTGTAAAAAGCTGTTCTCAAAATTTAATTTAAAAGATGTTCAATATTAAGTCGCAGTTCTTAAAGCTTTTTTATAAATTTACTTGACAATTGTACTTTTTATTTGGTTTGTTTTGACAACAATTTGGTTAAAGTTTGAAATATTAGCAAAATTAAAAAAAAAGAAATTAACTTTTCAAAAGTTCATTCAAAGCTTTTATTTGTTAATCTTAGTATGCAAATACTATCATACAAATTTTTAAAATCTGATATTTTTTTTTTTTACACACTAAACTTACGCTTCAACCAAAAGCCATTAGAATTGACGTGCTTAGTTTATAAGTGTTTAAAATTCACAGACTTTACAATTTTAAAATAAGCTTAGTCAAGAACTAATCTCTTATCACTGAAGCTTAAACGGTTTTCAAGAGCTTTTTCAAAAGATTTCGCCATAATGTTTTATGTATCTTAAATTTTGTACAAATTTGCTAAAAAGCTTAAAATTTTTTAATATAAGTTTTCAAAAACTTTTCAAAAAAAAAAATTATAATTTTTGAGCATCAAAACGTCTTCTGTGCAAGCTTTACCAAGAGCTTTTGTAAAAATTTGTTAAAGCTTATTACTTCAACTTCGAAAAGTTGTAATTCGGAAAATTTTTCAATCAATTTTTAAATTTTTTAAAACTTCAAGTGTTTTTGGAAAGCTTTTTGGAAGAGCTTTTGTCAAATGTTCAAGTTTTTGATCTTAATTTTGTATGTTCTTGCAACTCTGTATATAATTGGAAAAAAGCTTTAGAACTTATGCACTAAAAGCTTTCAAAGGCTGTTCTTAAATGTCAACGACAAGCTTAAAGTCTTATATTTTAAAGTACAAACTTAAAGAAGCTTATGTCAAATAATGCAAAAACTTTGAAATTTCATATTTCATCCATTAAATTTTGTTTTTGCTTGTATTAAAGCTTAAACATGTTATCAAAGGATTCCAAAAGCTTTTTGAAAAGTCTAAGAAGTTTTTAAGAATAAACATTTTATGTTTCTCTACACTATCATAATATCTCCTGAAAGAGCTTTTTAAGAACTTTTGAAAAGTTTCGTTAAAGCAGTGTTCATCAACTTATGTTTACCCATAGCCCGCGGGCGTCGAGTGTTTTAAAGCTTTTGAACACGAAGTAGCATTCGGCTCGCTGACAACGTACACTGCGTAAAAGTTTGTTTTTCTGCTGTGCTTTAAATTTAAGTCAGTTTGTTTTGAGCGTTCATGCGGTAAGGTTGTCACTCGCTGGTTTGTTGATGAATATAAATATTTTGCAATGTTTCAGGAAAGATGGTGTTTTCAATTTTTATTTGCTGGCGCAAGTCTTACTGTAAATTACAATGTATGATATGCTTTTTTCGTAGAACTTCTTAAAACATTATATTCATTAACTTTTACCATAACTTTTATCTCTTATGCTCTTATCTATGTTTTAACATCTGTTCTTTTATTAAACATGCTATTTTAATAGAAACAAACAAACAAAAATAAAAACACAACATTATAATGCTAATCGATCACGCGACAATATTTGCTTAAACTAAATGGTGTGAGAGCTTTTGAAAACTTTCTGTTTCAGTGTAAAGCTCTGCACTCGGAAAGCTCTCTTTGTTGTTGTTTGAACCGTGCGTTGATGACCACTGCGTTAAAGCCATTCACTTTTATATTTTCATGTCTTTTCACTTTTATTAACGCTTGTATAGAAGCTTACAATTTTTCAAAATAAGCTTACATTCTTTAAATATGAAATCTGAAATCTTTATGAGCTTGTGTAAAATTTTGCTTAAATCAAGGTTCAAGGTTTCAAGGTTAAAAATTGCTGAGTTCAATTTGATTTCTTTAATTTCGTTTTTTTTTTTTTTGCATGAAAACTGAAACATTTCATGAAAAGTTTTCAAAAGCTTTTCTGAAAAGTCTACAAAAAGTCTTATCTCCGATATTTTCAACAACAAAAACTATTTGCATTTCTTAAATAATCATAATGTTTGTTATGATAGCTTTCTAAGAGCTTTTGCAAAAGTTTGTTAAGGCCTTTCATTTAACATATATATATTTTTTCTAAAATATGTGCATGTTTATCATAAACCCTACAAATTTTATTAAAAAAGCTTTCAAAAGCTGTTATCAAATTTCAACAACAGTTTTAAAGAAAATATTAAAGTTTTTGAAAGTGTGTATTTTTGAGTAAGACCTCATATCTTCAATAAATTTTTTTAGTTCGTAGTAAAGGCTTAAAAATATATGAAAAGCTTATAAAAGCTTTTATTGAAAGTCTACGAAGAGTTATGACTCGACTGGTTTTAAGAACAAAAGCTTTACAAAAGCTTTAGATAATTTGAGATCATAATAACGTTTGTTATGAAAGCTTTCCAAAAGCTCTTATACAATATTATGAAAGCCTTTTACTTTAAGATTGAATTATATGTTTAATATTTTGCATATGTTTGCTATAAAGCTTAAAAAATTTTATAAAAAGCCTTCCAGAAGTTGTTTTATAAATTCGAACAAAATCTCAAATCAAAACTTAAAAAAAAACAATAAAAACTACATATTTTGATAACTTCATATATTCTTTTCTCCAAGCCTTAAAAGAGCTTTTGTAAAAATTTGCTTAAGCTGTGCACTTTTGAGTTAGACTTTAACTTTAAAGTTTCGTTTCTGTTTGCATAAAAGCTTTAAGAAATGCAACAAAGTTTTCGAAAGCTTTTCTTAAAATTTCAAGAAAAGTTTAAACTTGCTGATTGTTCAAAACAATTGCTTTGAATTCTTTAAAAATAGCATAATGTCTTATGAAAGCTTTCCAAGACCTTTTCTAAAATTTTGTCAAAACTTTCATTTTGCAATTTTTTTTATCTGTAAAATTGTTTGCACAAAATTTTATAAATTGATTCCGAAATCTTTTACAAAAATCTTAATAAAGCTTTAAGTGTTTTCTAAAAGCTTTTGTTAAGTCTTGCTTAAGCTTTCACTTGTAATTTTTTTCAATTGAACTTTATTTTTTATATAAATTCCATAACATTCTATAAGAAATGCTCCTCAAGTTGTTCTGAGCTGTCGAAAAAAAAATTTTTTAATATGATAAAGCTTCGTAAATATTTTCTCAAAGCTTTCCAAGAGCAGTTGAAAATTTTTTAAAGCCTTTAAATTTAATATTTTTATGTTTAAAAATTTTTTATATGCTTTTTTTAAAAGCTTTTATAAAATTTTACTTAAATCGTTGACTTTTTAATTTTTTAATTATATGTATAAAAGCTTTAAGCTATTTTTATATGAATTTTAAAAGCTTTTACGATAGTTGAATGATCTTAAAATTAATTGAATTAATTGATATTAATTGAAAATAACAAAATTGTAAGACTTTTTAGCAACAAAGCTTTTCGCTTTTATTGCACTTTTTGCCTTAAAGCTTTAAGGTTCTTTTGACTTTCAGGAAATAGAACTTCAAAGATTTTTTTTTATAATTTTTATTATTTTCAAGAAATTTACAAGAAAATTTAGATTTTACAAGAAATTTTCAGCGGAAAAGCTTTAAATTTTTTTAAAATTTATTTTTAAAGCTTTACAAAAATTTTTGTAAAATTTTGCTGAAACCGTTGACTTTATTATTTTTTACTTATATGTATAAAAGCTTTAAGCTATTTTAAGATGAATTTAAAAAGCTTTTACAAAAGTTGAATGATTTTAAAAATATTAATCTTTTAAATGAAAATTACAAAATCTAAAGATTTTTTCAGCAATAAAGCTTTGCGCTTTTATTGCACTTTTAGCCTTAAAGCTTCAAGGTTTTTCTGACTTTCAGGAAAAAGAACTTCAAAGATTTTTTTTTATAATTTTTAATATTTTCAAGAAAGATTTTACAAAAAATTTTCAGCGGAAAAGCTTTAAATTTTTTTAAAATTTATTTTTACAGCTTTACAAAAATTTTTGTAAAATTTTGCTGCAGCCGTTGACTTTATTATTTTTCACTTATATGTATAAAAGCTTTAAGCTATTTTTAGAAGAATTTGAAAAGCTTTTACAATAGTTGAATTATATTAAAATTTTAAATCTTTTAATTGAAAATAACAAAATTGTAAGATTTTTCATCAATAAAGCTTTTTGCTTTTATTGCACTTTTAGCCTTAAAGCTTTAAGGTTCTTCTGACTTTCAGGAAAAAGAACTTCAAAGACATTTTTTTATAATTTTAAATATTTTCAAGAAAGATTTTACAAAAAATTTTCAGCGGAAAAGCTTTAAATTTTTTTAAAATTTATTTTTACAGCTTTACAAAAATTTTTGTAAAATTTTGCTGCAGCCGTTGACTTTATTATTTTTTACTTATATGTATAAAAGCTTTAAGCTATTTTTAGAAGAATTTAAAAAGCTTTTACAATAGTTGAATTATATTAAAATTTTAAATCTTTTAATTGAAAATAACAAAATTGTGAGACTTTGAGACAAAATTGTGAAAAGCTTTTCGCTTTTATTGCACTTTTAGCCTTAAAGCTTAAAGGTTTTTCTGACTTTCAGGAAATAGAACTTCAAAGATTTTTTTTTATAATTTTTAATATTTTCAAGAATGATTTTTTTCAAAACTTATCAATATTTAGGCACGTTTTGCTTTCATGTTTTGATTTTCGAGACAAAAATTTTTGCTTAAGTTTTGTATATTTTTGTATAAAAGCGTTTGAAAAGCTGTACCGCATAAATTTATAAGCTCAAAAGCTTAAAATATTTTAAAAACTTCATTTCTTTTCAAGGGTTTTGAAACATTTTTGCAATATTTAAACAAAACGTTCACTTTAAAAATTTTTATATTCCTGTGCAAAAGTTTAAAGCTTTTAACATAAAGCAAAACAAAACAGCTTCAAACAAAAAGTTGATTGAAATTCGAAAATGGAAAATTTGCAATAAAAAAAATAAAAACTGAAACTTTGCTATATCTATGCAAAAAAAGCTTTTTTAAATTTTTTTGGCTAAGAGCTTTAGGGCTTTTTACATTTTGGCACAATAATTTAAAATTATTTTTGTTCAGCTTAAAAGCTGTCAAAAGCTGTTCTAACATATTTTCAAAAAGTTGTAACGCAATAAGCTTAAGCGTAAAATTCCATTTTCAAAGCTCTCCTAAAGCTTATGCAATTCTTAACTTAAATTGTTCATTCAGTTAAAAATGTCAAGCGCAAAATCTTAAAAAAATTTGAAAGCTCTTTTTATTTTCAAAGCTTTTGTAAAATTTTTCATAATCGTTTATTTTAATATTTCTGAAATTCATGAATTAAATTTTTAAGCTTTTTCAAAAAATTTTCCCGCAGCTTTCAACAAAACTATAATTTATTTTAAATTCAATAGCTTTCAATTTATTATAAAAAAATTTTATATATGAGAGCTTAAAATAAATAAATTAATAAATTTCATGAATAAAATCTTTAATTCTATGAATTACAGCTTTCAGCTTTTTGCAAAAAATGTTTATACAGCTTTTAGAAAAATTCAATCAAAAATCAAAAATTCAAAATCTTTAATTTCATGAATTAAAGCTTTAAGCTTTTGGCAAAAAATTTTCATACAGCTTTTAGAAAAATTGAATTGAATTTTATACTCAAAAGCTTTGCATTTATTATTAAGCAATTTTATATTCGAAAGCTTAAAATTTAATAAATTTTAACACAAAAGCTTAAAGTTTTTTATTTTTTAAAAAAAAACTTTAAACTTTTGTTACATTTTTAAACCAAAAACTTCAGGTTTTTTTTTAGATTTGGGTGCAATGACTTTAGAATGTTTTTTTTGCAAGCTTTTTAAAACTTGCTTGCTAAAAGTTTACTCAAAGCTTTAAGCACTCTAAACTCGAAATTTTTGCTACAAAACTTTCATGAATTAATTTGTTTTTTTTTTTTTGTTCTATTTTTGCTTACCTGTCCCATATTCGTGAAGCCATAACGATCCGCTATAATATCAGCCACATCCTGGCCGGCTGGAATATGCACGGCAAACTCATTCATATACATTGGCTGCTGCGGCAGGCTGTGCGTGCCGCGGAAGCTATCCAGCAGCTCATCGCTTAAATTATCGCTATCAGTGCGGTGATGATGAGCAACAGGCTTGGAACTACTACTAAAACTACCATTGCTACTTGTAGTGGCAATACTACTATTTTCACTACTGTTATTTTTTTTACTGCTAGTATCACGCGCCGCTGGTGCCAAGCTTAATAAGCTGAGGCTGGCGAAGGCATCATTGAAATCGCTCAAAATTATTTTAACAGCATCGGAGGCATGAGCTGCTGCTGTTGTGGTTGTGATGTTGTTGTTGTTGTTGCTGATGTTGCTGCTGCTGCTGTAGGTGGTGGCATTGTTAACATTGTTTGGTGCAAACAAGTGTTTGGCATTTTCGTTGTTGTTGTTGTTGTTGTTGTTATCATAGCTGTTCTTATTTACATGCTGACTTAATAAATATTTACTACTATTTGTTTGTTTTTCTTGTTGTTGTTGTTGTTGTTGTTGTTGTAATGAATTTTGCTGCTGATTGCTGCTAGCTGCTTGCAGCGTTGACTCTACCTCACAACAACAGCTAAAAACTACTAGAACAACAATAAAATATGTACAATAATTTGTGCTTTGTAGAAATTTGCACAAGTTCAGCGTTCTTGTGAGCAATAATGTTGCTGATGTGCTCAATGCTCTTGTTGTTGGTGATGTTGTTGTTGGTGATGTTGTTGCTTTAGTTGAGGCTATCACATGTTCAGCATGCTGCTCCCCTCGTGGGCGTGAACGCCATTTTTGTGGTCTGTTCAGCTGACATTTTGTGGCTGTTAAAAGCTCAACATCTTTGTCATGACTGAAATGTTGCACATGCGTTGAATTGTTTTTTGTTTTTGTTGTTGCTGCTGCTGCTGGTTTTATTGATGATATTGAATTCTGACATTCATCATCGTCACGTCTATAGAACACATTCATTATAATTTTATAGGCTGCTGCTGCTGCTGCTGCTGATGTGCTGCAGTGTTGCTTTTATAGGTTTTGCTTTGCTGTTGAGTGGTTTAATCGACACACAACGTGCTGCTGCAACATTGAGTGTGCTTGTGCTGGAGTGTTGGCAAGTAAGGCAAGGTTTATAGATAATGCTGAACTGAAATGAAATGAAAGGAATAGATAATGTTTTATTAGAGTGTTTTAGTTAATATTTTTGTTGTTTGAAAAATAATTTATAAATAAATGAAGTCTATTTAAAACTGAAAACTCAAATTCGTAAAAATAAATATAAACATCAAATATTTCATTTGCTTCAAATTGTGTCACACCCAAAGGTGACGCTTTAAAGCTGCTTTAAGTTTCATAGATCCTTTTTTAAGAAAAAAAAAATAATATACAAACAAACAATCTACTTCATTGTATTCAACAGTCTGTAGCGTATCACAGCCAGCTGTAACACGCACGCAACAGACACGGACTCAATTCGACTCGAAGCTCTGCACCTGTTGTTTTTTTTTTGTTGTTGTTGGTTTTATTGTTCTAGTTGACTGGCTTTGCTTGCTATGCTATTGTTTTATTACCCAACGTTGAAAGTATGGGTGGGTGTTTTTTTTTCTATGCATGTGGTTTATGCGTCATTTATTGTTCGAAAAGCAGCTCGTATTGAAAGAAAATAAAATTCCTTGTTTTTTAGAAACAATCTCAGCATGGAAGTGACACACGAAAACAACAACAAAAACAATAACAATCAGCATAATAATATCTACTCTTATATCCACCCACTGCCACTCACCTGCACGCACACACTGCCATACAAACATGTGTGTGCATATTTTCAGACGCACAAATATTGCATAAAAATTAAGTCTTATGGAAAAGTCGTTGATATTTTTTTCCTTTTTTTTTTGTTTGCATCTTAAAATTGCTTGCTTTTAAATGTGACATCATGAGTAGAAGACGACATAAAAGTAATAAAATAAGAGAATTGAAAGTAGCGAATTGTACAAAATGGGTTAACATTAAATCGATAAATAGCAGCTGAATTGACGTCAATTGTGTGTGTGCAGGTATTTGTTATATGTTAGTGTTGTTGTTGTGCTTGTTATTTAGTTCGGGCGGATCGATATTCAATCAACGATATAATTGAATCTTTTTACCTGAATGCTGCGTCGTTGCCTTAAAGAAAACAATCTCATAATTAGATTCAAAGCAGGAAGCGATGAATGTGAAGAAAATGAGTTCATCAAATTGTTTTTGAAAAATCGTTTACTTTAAGTTAAAAAAAAACTCATTAACCGCATTTGAGATGGAAAAAAATTTTTTGTGGCTCTTAAGCTGCTAAAGTTTTTTAATTTAACCATTAAGAATGACCTTTGAAATGAACAAATTTTGATTTTGCAGTAAATGGCTTAAATAATAGCTGTTCTAAAAGTGGAAAAAAATTATTTGTCATGATCAAGATTAATAATTAAGGATAACTGGCATGCAAACTGCTAAGTGTGGAATCAACTTCAGTGCCTCTTTAGTAATGCATACTTAAATATTTTGCTTTGCTATTAAAATTTGTTTTTAAAATTTAAAAAAACATTTAAATTTAAAATTTCAAAAAAATTACAAATTTACAAATTTTAATTTTAAATTCTAAATTTTTAATATTTTTGGAATTTTAAATGTAATTTTTTTTAAAATTTAAAATTTAAAACTTAAAATTTAAAATTTAAAATTTAAAATTTAAAATTTAAAATTTAAAATTTAAAATTTAAAATTTAAAATTTAAAATTTAAAATTTAAAATTTAAAATTTAAAATTTAAAATTTAAAATTTAAAATTTAAAATTTAAAATTTAAAATTTAAAATTTAAAATTTAAAATTTAAAATTTAAAATTTAAAATTTAAAATTTAAAATTTAAACTGTCATCAGGGTAAGATCCCTAGATTTAAAATTTTTAATTTTTTAAATTTTTTTAAAATTTTAAATTTTAAGTTTTAAGTTTTAAATTTTAAATTTTAAATTTTCAATTTTAAATTTTAAGTTTTAAATTTTAAATTTTAAATTTTAAATTTTAAATTTTAAATTTTAAATTTTAAATTTTAAATTTTAAATTTTAAATTTTAAATTTTAAATTTTAAATTTTAAATTTAAAAATTTTAAATTTTAAATTTTAAATTTTAAATTTTTTGATTGTTGATTTTTTGATTGTTGATAGTTAAAATTTAAAATTTAAAATTTTTAATCTAGGGATCTAACCCTGATGACAGTTTATTATTTAAATTAAAAAATATGTTTGCAAGATCAGTGAACAGAATAGAGAAGTACAGTCGGCTTGAAAGGTAGGTAAGCTTGTTAGATTTTTTATCGGTATCAAAAGTTGTTTTGGTCATTTGAATACTATGAAATCTAGGTTTTTCTCTAAAAACTGATTGAAGCTTTTTTGAACCTCAGAGTGAACCATATTGTTGGAGTTATACGGTTTTGAAGCGTGGATTGTTTGAAAATAAGCGCCAACCACATTAAGTATGTCATTATTGTTTCTGATGACGTAGTTGTTTGATTCCGAATCTCTTTCTGGCATGTTGCAATCTAACCGCGTTTTGGAATATCTGAGATGATTTAAATGGAACATTAATGTGTCTAACTGTGCTATTTTCATGTTTTAAAAAAGTTTTTTTAATAACGGAAAATTTTGAAGGATCTCTTGTCTTCAGAGAAGTGAGTCTGTGTTCTAGTTGATTGTTAAAATGGACTCGAATATTTTCTTCTATCAACTTTTTGATAAGTTTGAGTTTTGCTTTCTCTAGTTGGAGAGTGTCACGATTAAGGCATATTTCTACACGATTGTGTTTTTTAATTGCTGAGGTAATTTTACTTTTTTCCGTTAATAGTTTTTTTATAGAAGGTAAGTTGACAAGTGCGTGAGAAGGGCTATGCTTTTTGTTTTTAGTACAGTCTTTTCGATTGCTGTTAAAATAATTTTATTAAGTTCAAATAAATGGTAATCTATCTCAGAATTTTTCAAGTTTCTATCGCTTGGAGTAGAGGTTTCGTTTTGAAGAAGACTATGTAAAGAATTTTGAAATTTTTTCAAATTTTTTTTTTTTGTAGTCTAAGCCACGTTCAATCAAATTACCTAATAAGCTAAAATAGTTTGTGCCATCACGATTAATAGCTGCCATTTGGATTGCATTATGAAAGTTATTCTGTGATCAGCAATGCAAATATCCAAAAAGGAGTTCGCTTTTTTGTAAGATGGAGAAATGGACGCATAAATGTTGCATCTAAATTTTACTATGTTTGAAGTAAGCCAATCTTTTAAGGCCCTGTCTTTAGAGTTGTTGCATGGATTACCCCAGTCCGTGTGCTTACTATTGAGGTCACCTGCAAGTAAATAAGTTATGGTTTGGGTTCTGAAGATTTAGAGTTACGAAAATTAAGAAGCGGAGATTATGAACATCAAATTGTTCGAAGGCATATGTATTTTGATGATACAAATTTCCAAATGAACCAGTTGATCGATATTATGATTGTAAAATCTACTGAATTTTATATTTTCTTTAATTAAAAGGGCTGTTCCACCATCTCTCATTCCTCTCATTCTATATTTTCGTATTAAGTTACATATATCCTAAAAATTTAAGTTTGTGTTGAGTTAAGTTTCATTTAACAGAACAATATCTGAATTATTATCCACTAGAAATTTCTTTAAATCTAATCTTCTGCTTATATAAATAAGAGAATTAACATTAATAGAATATATATTTAATTGAGATCGGTTTATATATTGTGATTGCTTTGCGTTCATTATGAGTCTACTAGATTACAAATGATGTCAATTCTAGCTGATTGTATTTCAAGTTAGTTGTTTTTGAAGAGCTATTCATTGACTACTTAAAGCTAACATAGTGTTTTTATATGAACTATGAACTATAGAACTGAAATCAATAGTAGATTGCTTAGTTATATTTGCATAGCTTATGTTAGGGTTAGTGAATTTTGATGTGTAGTTTTTCTTGGTTTCAGATAGATTTTGTTATTTTAATCTAATTTTTTGTTGCAGTTCTTTATACCGCTCGCAACCTTTGTAAGATGCTGGATGACCAAACTTTTTGCATAGAACACAGTATTCTTTTCCAGAAGTATTTATTTCTTTCGATAAGAGGCAGTCTTCGCCTCTTTTGTGTGTCTCGCTTAATTTTACACACCTTGAAGACAGGTTACAGTTGGCTGTACTATGGAAGAAACTCCGACAGTTTCTGCATTGTGGAATTTCAGATTTGCGAAGGGGTTCCCATATAATGCAATGATATAGAATGCTTTTGATTGCTTTTAATTCATTAACGTTGCTTTCTTTACTTATTTGAACCATAAAAATAGGTACCTTTATATTATGTTGTACAAAATTTTTTATGGTAAATTCATTAACTTTAATGATTTCAAGTTTCTCGTTTTCAAAGCAGCAAAGTTCGTCTAAAATTTCTTAAGTGTCAGTATTGATTTCATGTAATTATTTATCTAATTAAGTTTAACTAACTTCAAAATATAATGTCACAAGCGGGAATTGAACCGGGACTTTCTTTACTAAACATTCCATTAGAGTCGGAGACCATTATGCCATATTCCCTTAAAAAAAAAAACACACACACATCTTTCTCCGAGTATTTTTCTTGCACAAAAAATATTCTCATTTATGGAGAAAAATTTATTGATAATGAAAATGTTTCCTATATTTTGATAAAAAATTCACTAAGAAAAGTATTTGCTTCAATAAAAACAAATCTTTTCTCAAAAATAAATAAGTCTTTTTCTCTAAAAACGATATGTTTTCATATATTTTTCATTTCATAGAAACTTTTTATCATTTTCAAGGAATTTTTAGGATCACATTTGGATAAATGCATTCTCTGGAGCACACTCTATACTTATGTCTATTTTTCTAAATATGATGTATTTTTTAACATATTCCGAGAAACTTTTTTCTGAGTGTGGGCATATGAAAAAAAAGCAAACAAAATGTTATCAATATTTAACTGGTCTCGGTTCGTATCTTGTATATCACAGACACAAGCTTTGTCTTTTTATTTTCATCCTAAAAGTATGCACGGAAAATATATTTCTTTAAACTTCGAATGAAAACATGTAGGCATATAGTTCTACACTTTTTTTGTGGAGAATCACATGGCGGAAAATAATTCTACTGCCTGTTCGTTGCATCCTGTGCTTAAGGGGGGGGCATGACATTGGCCGTTTTTTGAAATCGAAAAAACGACGGGAACAATTTATAATTTTGCATTTTAGTTAATATTCTTAAAAATCTAAGAAAAAAAAATTTCATGGAAAAATTCTTACGGGCTTAAAAGTTACAACCGGATTAGTGAGAGCGCATTTTTCTTTTTCAACTTTTTTTTCTTTGTTCACAAACTTTGAACGCGTTTATCTCGAAAATATGTTTTTTGTACTGGTTGCGGCACTAGCGGGTTCATTTTTTGACGAAATTTTTTTTTTCTTGTATTTTTTTTTTAAATTTGATTAAATTTGAACAAAATTGACTATCGTATGACACGAGCTGTTTTTTAATTTTTTTCGATTTTTTATGAATTTTTAAAGTCAATATTTTTTTCGAAAAACACTAAGTTTCAAATTTGGAACATCACCAAAAATTGAAAAAAAATTTAAAAAAGCTGCTGTCATACGATAATCAATTTTGTTATGATATAAAAAAATTATTTTTTTTCCAGATCGAATTTTTGCGATTCCCAGCGCTGCAACCATGAGGCCCCATTTTTTTTTCTCTGCCGCCAGTTTGGAGCTCTATAAAACTATGTTGGAGTGAAAAATATATTTTTTTGAATTTTTTTTTTCTTGTAATTTGTTCAATTCTCTACAATAATAAAGAAAAGTTTTGAAAAATGTTTGTGTTTGACTGAACTATGAATTTTTAAAAAAAGATCTGTTTTCTCTGCGGCGACTGTTATGTCTCACCTTAAATATGTAAATATTCTAAACAGATAAATTTTGTATGATTTTGTGTTGGAGTCATTGTATATTAAATTTGAACTTAAGGCAGTTCATGCTGCATTGAAAGCCTACTAAAAGCTAATTATAAATAAAAACATTATTCTTAGTTCAACAAAAGCTCACCTTGTGCATTCCTTGCAAAAAACTGTATAAAACTTGCATAGAAAAAACTATAACAAAACGTATGTCATAGTTTTAAAAGCTCTTTTTTTTTAACATACAAACAAATTCATATAAAAATATTTAACAAAATAACTGCTCAGAGCGCTAATTGAAGGCTGCTTAGTTATGAACAAAAACAATCAAACTGACAGCCACTCATTTAAGTTGTTGTTTTAAGGTCTGACAATAGAAACAACAGCCTTAACAAACTGTCAGTTGGGTGTGTGCATGTTGTTGTTTTTTTTTTTGTTTTGTCTTGTTTCTTAACATGTCTACTGCTAACAGCTTCAAGGACATCAAGGCACTGAAAACACTGAACACTGAATACTAAAGACTGAGCAAAAATAATAATTTTGCATAGCTTTTGCTAAAAATAAAAGATATGGTAGTATTGTTTTTTTGCATAAAGCTTTTGCTCTTTGTTATTTCTATGTTTATTCTCTGACTCTGCTGTGTTCTTATTGTGTTTACTTATTGTATTCTTAATGTATTGACGTTTTGTTTTGTTATGAGCTGGTATTGTTTTGCTTGTGCAAATTTGACAAAGCATGAAATTATTAAAATATATATTTATATTGTTGTTGTTGTGACAGAGAATTTATGCTCAAGTTTTGCTGTAGGGTACATGTGCAGGCACTCTTCTGCCAGGTGTTTGCAGTAAAAATTAATTAAAGTGTTTTAGTTTTTTGCTTAACAAAGCATTCAGAATTTTTTAATGCTATTTAATTAAATTTGTAACAAATCCAAACAAATTGAATAGCAATTAAAAATATTCTCTGTACAAAGCGGAGATGAATGTATATGTTTTATATTGTTGTTTTTGATAAATAATTGAAAACTAAGCAGCTTTTTGCTTTATTCTGAAAAACTACAGTTAAAGCATAAAAAGCCAAAAAAAAAAAAAAAAAAAAAAAATATGTCATTGAAAGTCTGACAAAAGCTTGATAGTAATTTTAATAGCTCATCTTTTCTGCTAATATTCTACTATCTGTCATCAGATAAAACCCTACAACTTTTGTTGTTTGTGTTTTTTTTTTTTTATTTGTTGTCTCTGCTTCTTGCTTGTATTGTATTGTGCTGTTACGCTTTAGTACTCAACACATTATTTTATTGCCTGCCATAACAGTTGTCGTCGCCTTAGTTTCCATACAATTGTCCCTTATTTTTTCTTTTGAGTCTATTTCAACTTCCTTCATGCCACCGAATTCTCGTCTTTGCCCTGCTAGAGGTGTGCGTGTTACGCACACATATAGCACTAATATTTGTACATGTCTCTCTCATACAACAACCAGCATCAGCAGTTCAGCCAGAGCAACAAATACTGTTACGAGATGAATAAAAAGCAAGAACTTGACATGGTTAACAGCAGCCAAAATAAAAATCACATAAATAGACAGTTTTGTTCACCTTTTCTGCTGTCTTCTTTGCTGACTTGTCCCTTCATGCCCTTCTGTTGTATTTTTTATGAGCTTTTATTTTTTGGTTTTTTTCTTTTGAAACGCTTTTTATTTACCCTCAAAGGTGTTGCTTTAAATAAGTGTGCTAAACGGTGATTGTATATGTGTTTGATTGTGTTTGTTTGTGTGAGTTTGCACGTGCTTGTGTGTGTGTGTTCTTATGGGTAGCTGTTTGTGTGTCTTATTAGAGCAAATTTGCATTTAAAGTTTGATATGTTTTTTGACTTTGCAAATTTTTTGCGAGCTTTCTCTTGTTGTTTGCATTTGTGTTTGCAGAACTGTTATGTCTCTGTTTGTATGTGTGTTTGTGTGTGTGTGGTTTCCATGTGCTGACGTGCGTTTTGTATGCTCTGCTGTTATTGTTATTAGCCCAAACGTTCTGTCTGGCTCATCTGTGACAATGTTTCTATTATTTTTCTTACATTTTTTTTTTCTATTTTTCTCAATTTTTTTCTCTCTTCCTTGTATTCGTTATAATCGAAAATTTCAACTTATTGATTGCGTTGGCCTTTAAATGACTTTCAATTTGCATTCATTGATTGTATTCAGTGTGCGTTTTATTATGGCTTCAGCGTTCTTTGATGTTTATTTTATATATTAATATGCAATTTTTTGCCTTTTGTTATTTTAACTTTAAAAAACCATCTTTTGAAAAGTTAATATTCAGGTTTGCGGTCTTTAAAATTTATAAATTTTTCGAGCTTGAAACACAGCTTGTTGTGTGTGTGTGGTGAATAAATTAAAATGTAGCGTTTTTGATGTTAACTTGTCAAAAGGTCAACTCAAAAGTAGACTAAAAGAGATTATGTAATAATAGATCTTTGTATGCATGGTTAGTAGTTATGTCCTGTGTTGTCCCTGAGCCTAATCCAAACTTTGGATGGTAAATTTTTTCCACATTAACTTGTTTTCAGCCACTGAAATCCTTAACATAAAATTTCTTTTATGCTATGGGTCGTGGTTTTAAATGGGTTAATGCTGAGAAAGTGCGAAAAAGCTGTAGTAACTGAACTCTATTGTTATTGCATGTAAAAAAAAAAAAAAAAAAAATGATTTCTTATAAAAAAAAAATTTTCTACACAACTTTATAATTTAAACGCTTAGTTTTAACTACTAAACGCAAAATATTAAGGGAGGGACATGACATTGGCCGTTTTTTTTAATTTTTTTATAATTTTTTATGTTATTAAATATTCTTAACTCCGTACACGAATGCGCCCCCCTCCCATACCGGCCACAATAGCGAAAAAGTAGGCTTAACGGGGAACGGGGACATTGACCGTTTTATTTGAATTTGAGCTTGTTTTTGTAATTTTGTATTTTAGTAAATATTCTTATAATTCTAAGAAAAAAATTTCATGGAAAAATTCTTACGGGTTCAAAATTTACAGCCGGATTAGTGAGAGCGCAGTTTTAGTTTTCGCCTTTTTTTGCTTTGTTTACAAATTTTTTTGTTTGTTTTTTTTTGTGTTTTTTTTTTTTTTTACAAATTTTGAACGCGTTTATCTCGAGACCATGTTTGTCGTACTGGTTCGTTTTTTGACGAAATTTTTTTTTAAAATTTTTTTAAACTTCATTTGCTATCGTATGACACGAGCTTTTTTACATTTTTTTCGATTTTTTATGAATTTTTAAAGTCAATATTTTTTTTGGAAAAAACACACTTTCAAATTTGGAACATCACCAAACATTGAAAAAAAATTAAAAAAAAACTTCTGTCATACGATAACCAATTTTCTTAAGATTTAAAAAAGTCATTTTTTTCCAGATCGGACAATTTTTGCGACTCAATTTTTGCGACTCCCAGCGCTGCAACCACGAGGCCCCGGTTTTAAAACCATGTTGGAGTGAAAAATATACTTCTTTAAATTTTTTTTTTTTCTTGTAATTTGTTCAATTCTCTACAATAATAAAGAAAATTTTGGAAAAATATTTGTTTTTGACTGAGTTATGAATTTAAAAAAGGTCTGTTTTCTCTGCTGCGAATGTTATGTCCCACCCAGGGATTGAATCCAAATAAGAACAAAATAAAAAGTTCAAAATTTAACCAAAAATATCGGCAAATCCAGTTAAAAAATATTTTAAAATAAAATAGTTAAAGTTCAATAAAAATACATGGAACGTTAAGGATATTCTTTGTGTTTTACTGCGGTAAAAGCATTTTGAAAAAAATATATTGTATCCTTAAATTTTAACTGATTTTATTGAATGTTTTTTTTAATCTGTAGCAAGTTAAAAAATTGTAGGTTTTTTATTTTTTGTAATTTGGTATTTCGCGATTTTAATATCAAAGCAACGTTATACAATATTCACAATTGAAACATTTTATATTGAAAAGTGAATATTAAAATTTTTAAAAAAACTTATTTTCTATCGAAAAATAAAATTTAAAAAAGTGATTCAAGAGTGAAACGTGAGTGACAATTTTTATTGATAAGTTCAATTATCTTGGAAAATAATTGGCTGGCATAATTTATGTCTCGGATTTACTTTTAATATAAGATTAGTTAATTTTGCATTTTTTTTAAATCAAGCCGACGCAATTATTTTTCATTAAAAAGGTTTTTGAAGAAGTGAAACGTGAGTGACATTTAATTTTTTTTTTTTGTTTATTTTTGTATTAGAAATGAAAGAAGATGACGAAAACATCAAGAAAAAATTAAAGAACGTATGAAACAAAAGATAGAGAAAAATTATAGTTAAATCTGGATTAATTTAAGAAACATAATTTAGCAAAGATTAAAAACATGTAATTAAATCATTACTTTAAGTCTTTGGCCTCGACGAAATTGCTAATAGGCCAGTCAAATAGTCAAATTTGGCGCGGGTTTTTGGCTTTTAACGAGCGTAATGATGAACGATGCAGACAATAACAACGATGCAGAAAAAGGACAATTAAAATTTATTTGAAACGTCAGTGACATTGACGTGAAACGTGAGTGACAAAATCAGTATATGAAAAAATCTTAAAATGCTGAGAGAAAACTAAATTTTTTCCTGCAGTTTAAATTTCTACTCAATTTCGTTACGGAAAATTACTTTATTCTTAATATTAAATCAAACAATTCGCAGATTTTAAGCAATTTGTTAGAAGAACTCAAAAAATGAAAATCGTGCGAAAACGTGAGTGACACACCTTTTAAAGAGAGTTTTTTTGAAATGTGTAAATATATATAAAACATTTTGCATGAACTTATATAAAAGTGAGTATAAGAATTATTGTACCCATATAATTTTATGTGAAAAGCTTTTATTTTCGAGGGAGAAAAACTTACATTTACTGCTATGACTGAAACGTGAGTGGCACTGGATTTGCCGATATGTGAACAAAAAAATTCTGTTCTCAAAATAAATATTGTTCAATGAACAAAAAAAATATTGTTCAAAAATAAAAATCAGTTTAAGAACAAAAAAAAATTTTTGAACAAAACATATAGCTCACAGGCTAAAAAAAATCAAAATTTTATGTATAGGAATTTGTTATGTTAAATTTTTTTATGAAAAAGTATACATGTAAGACCATTTTTAGGCTGAATCGGGTTCAAGGATTTCATTTCAGGCATATTTTGTTTTGCTGTTGAACATTATTTGAACAAAATTCCTTTAGAAAACATTCACGAAATTGAAGGTGTGATAGGGTAAACTGCACCCGTTGCCCCCTTTTTTTTTTCTTTAATAACTATTCATACCGAACCGAAATTTGACCAAGCAACATCGGTTTACCAATAAATCCAGCCTATTGTATATCCAATATACAAAAAATAATATCGACTGAATTTCTTTTGAAACCTAATAAAATTAACATCAAAATTTTTCAAATGAACAAAAAAAATTGAAAAAAATTTATATTGTTCAAAAAATAAATATTGCTCAAAGCGCAAAAAAAAATTGTAAACAAAAATTTTTTGTTCATAATCAGAACAAAATTTTTGTATAATATTTTTTTTTGTTCTGTTCAAAAACAAAATATTTTTGAACAAAAAATTACAATTCAAATAACTGTTATTTCAACCCCTGGTCCCACCTTAAGGTAGGCCAGTTTCTTTAGCACTAGAAGAACATGCTTATTTTTTATAGATAAAGGTCCAATAAAGTTCTTCCAATCGACGACATCATTTTTTAAAAGGCCCTTACCGATGTCCTTTACGGAAAAAAATCTTTAGAAATAACTTGTTTTTGATGATTCGAATTATTTAGAATAAGAGAAAATACCAAACAATTTTAATATTATTATTAATATAAACCAAGTTCAAAATTGTAATCAGATGAAGTTTTTAAGTGGATGAGATAATACTGTAGGCAATAGGCACAAAGCCATATTTTATGCTCCCCACATAAGATTTTATAGCATTTTCCACATGATGATTTTTTCGTGTGTCGTGTATTTTTTTAGAATTCGTTTCTTTAAGATTTTGGTATGTAGCTGGGAGAACACTATGGATTTCATACCACTGTCGATTAAGTGGGAACCCTAAGCTATCACCTAATGACCTTTTATTAGTGCAAAATATAATTTTTTGCAAATGTAGTTGTCGTGATTGAGGGTCTCTTTCTTGAAGCAAGTTGTAAGACATGTTGTGCGCGAAATTACATCATTTTGCATTGATGTAATTTCGCACTAGTCTGTGTGAACAGCTTGGAACACTGTACATTTGATGAAATGCATCGAGGTCTTTAACAATCTTTAACAAGAGGCACATCGTCTTCATAATAGTATTATCATGGTTTCTCTGACTAGTTTTTGATCACCCAAAGTTTTACTGAGAACAAACTCTTCATCATTCTGATCATTATTATAATACGGAGGATCTGAATTCATGTCGTAGTTCAGGTTTTTTTAGCCTCCACTGTACCAAAGAGAGCGCTGAAACAATCAAGTTCATCATTGAATTCGTTGTAGTCGTCACACATCGATACAATTTTTTCCAATATCTTAACATTTAGATATGTTTTGGTTTGAGATTTTGCGTTCCAGCAATAAAAATCGAATATTAATACAAAAACTAAAAAAAAACACCCAAAATATAAAACTGAAAATCTTGCTCAAAAGTCATGCTTCGTCGATTATTGACGACGATTATTCTTAAAAATCATACTTTCGGTTTTTTCGGTTCTATGTCTGCGCATACGTTCAAGCTAGACTTTGACTGGTGCTATAGGAAAAATCAGAACAAAGCAAACAAAACAAATGTAAGCATGCGTCGCACACTGTGTCCGTGTAGTGTATTTGGCGGTCTTAAATCAGGGAGGAGGCGTAGCTTCATGAAATTTTGCACACATTTTTTTTAATTTTTTTAAGAATTGTAATTTATTTTTTACAAAAATACGCCCACTTTTACGCCCACCTCCCATACGACTTAAATAGAAAATGTGCCCTAACTTCCATGATTTTAAATATATCAACTCAATTTTCACAGAACGTTAATATTATTAATGTAAAATTTGCTCCTGAAAATATGAACTTGATCCGCCTATTTTTACGCCCACCTCCCATACAACTGATATTTTAAAAAAGGCCATATCTTCTGTAAATTTGTAACTAAAAACAAAAAAAAAAAAAAACAAATTGGCCATTTCAGCCCTTGAAAGGACTTTGACCGAGCTTCTTATGTTCAATTGTGTTGTGTGTGTTATTAAATGTTTGCACACAATTGACCGAGAACTGGACCTACATGTTTTATGCCAACTCCGAACGGCTAAAGTTCATGTTCTCAAGAAGCTTTACATGGCATTATTTACTCTCTGAGGTTTGCCATTGTCTGCAGAGAGGTGGTGACCGATCAGAAAAATTTTTTATTGAAAAAAACTTTTCGCCGCGGCTGGGGATCGAACCCGGGCTCAAAGCATGCTAAGCCACACACTTAACCTGCATGCCACGGTCACCACCAAATTTGTAACTAGAATGGTTATTTTTCGCAAGCATGTATATAACATCTATTAAATGCTGTTTTGAATATATGAAAAAAATCCGTTCACTTTTACGCCCACCCCTCATATAACTCCAATAAAAAAAATTTTACAGTTTCACTCTATTTCATTTATTAACAAGTTTTTCACATCTTCGTGATAATCTAATTTTTTAAGCTTCAGTTTCGTTCTCAATGAATTGATATACGGGTCGGAGGATATCAGCAAATGATGCATTACGTCTTGGTTGTCGTCGTTTCGACAAAGCATGTTCTTACAGGGTTTTTCAGATTTTAATAATGAATAATGATTTGTTAGCTTTTCATATATATTGTAACACTTATTCTTGCTACAACAATTTTTTTTTTTTGTAGCTGAAAAATTATCAAAATTTTTATTCAGTATTAATTCAGTTATGGCTGGGATCAGAAAAAAAAATCCTAAAAATTGCCACAATGACGTTTTTTTGAAAAAATTTAAGTTCTAAAGAAGGGTTTCTTTACATTTTTTTTGACGGTTAAAAATTACTAAGAGTATAAAATAAGGCTGTAATTCTGGTGCCAGCAACAGTAACAATGAGAATAACATATTAAAATTTCAGAGGATTCGATAAAACAGATAGATTTTTTTCTACAACGTCATGCCGAAAATAGTAGTTTTGAAATAAAAAACTGCAAAAATTCGAGTTTTAACGAAACACGTGCTAAAAAGCTCGTAGAAGCAGAAATAGTGCCAATATCCTGACACAACTTTTACAGTATATTCTCAAAAGACCATACTTTCAAAAAAAAAATCACAAAAAAATAAAACAATACATAAAAATAAATTTCAAAAAGCAAACATTTTTAAGTATTTTGTATCAAAAATTAAATAAATACTACTTTAAAGCTACTCCCAAAGCTTTAAGCTTGTTAAGAAAGATGATAAGAAGCATTTTATTGAAATTATGAAGGCAAGTTTTGAGCTTGTTTGCTAGACCGGATCATTCTTATATGATTAAAAAAATGTCAACCGGTCGGGATCTTAAAAGTTAGAAGAACTTATTAAAATGATTTCTGCATACTTTTCTTTCAAATCGGAGAAAAACTGCCAAAGCAATTTTTATTCTTCTGAAGGTCCTTTTTGGTAAAAAAAAAACATGTTTTTTGCTTGTAACTTTTTACTTTACACAGAACGCATACCCACATCTTCTTAAATGTTTAATTTCTTACTCATACTTACATTTTGACATAAAAAAAATTGTTAAAATTATGTTAAATTAAAACTCTTATTGACCATCAAAAATTGAATTTTTTGCTATTTTTAAAAAGGCATTTCTTTGAAACCGCCATAAAAAGACACATTTTTTATTGGATTTAACTGGAATTGTTATTGTTGGAAATGTATTAAGTTCTTCTTTCGTTCTGTGTATCGCTAACGGTTATGGTTTTTATCGAAAAAGTCACATATTAACTGTTATATTTTAATTTTTTTTTTCCGACATAAACAAAAGTTATTTTGTGCCTTTTATTTTTTCGGTCAAATATAACAGTTACTTTTGACTTTTATTTTATTGGTCAAAAATAACAGTTATTTTTTGCCTTTTATTTTTTCGGTCAAAAATATCAGGCAATTTGTATTTTTTCAAAGGCCGTTTTACCGACTAACTAACTATTGATATCATTATTTTCGTCTCATCGGTGCGTACATTTTACATATGGTATCAATAATTTTTTTAACCGGTCAAGCGGTCTTTAAAAAAAACACAAATTGCCTGATATTTATGACCGAAAAATAAAAGTCACAAAATAACTGTTATTTTTGATCGATTAAATAAAAGTCAAAAGTAACCGTTATTTTTGCCCGAACAAATAAAAGGCAAAAAATAACAGTTTATTTTTAACTTTTATGGAATCAATCAAAAATTTAAAAGGCACTTAATATTCGTGAAGCTGAGGCCATTTTTAACCATAATGGCATATTTGAAAAAGTCCTTCCACAATATTTTCATTATGTCTTTTACATTTGAAAATTGTAAAATAACAGTTATTTTCGGTCCCTGGTTTTTAGCGCGAAGCAATGCCTCTCTGGTAAAATAGTGGATTAAATTCAATCTTCTTATGATACGAGTAATTCTTGTGATTGGATAGGTCTCTTCCGAGAAAAAAATACAAAAAGTCAAAGCTTCTGTTATGCAACGCCATATTTTGTAAAAAAGATATGTGCAAATTCAGTCTTATATAGCTGCTCACATGTTTTTATGAGATGTGATGCCGTTCGGAAAACCTCTTCAACAATCTGTCAATTTGCAATTTAAAGTGATTTCCAGAGGAGACAAAATTGTTTAAATGCTGATTTCTTCAAATGGCAAAAGTAGCTTTTGTAGACAGATTAAAAACTGAGTTTTTATAAAATGAACACGAATAAAATTCACCGCGCATGCAGACTTTCATAACTCAAGCCTCTAATCGTTCATACGGACTAAATTAAGATCAGATTGGCAAGTTCCTTTCGCTCCTGGAATTGCATTATTTTTGCACTAGAGTTCTGTGTGTACTCTGAAGAAACATCTTCTTTTTGTTTAACTTAATATACAAAAACCACAAGCGATTTTGCATTCGACTTCGCTTCTAAACTTTATTAGTGAAAATTTTGGAAATTTGAGCGGAATGCTTCGCATATGCTGATTTTTTTATCTTAAATGTTACATTTGAACACATAGTTTTACAAATATATCAAAAATATTCCATGAAACTAACAAATTTTATTTGCGTATATGAAAGAAGGGTTCAAGATATGCATTTTATATTAACATACTTTTCTTCTAACTGTTGCTGTTTTAAAGATATAAACAGTTTTATGCGGTCTTTAACGTTACATCTCTTCAAATGAGTTTCAAGAAAGGTCTGCGTTTTAAAAACTAACAAAATTGGTTAAGAAAAAACCTTAATTAAAGAATTATATTGAAAAAGTGCTATCCAATAAATGACTCAAATTGAAGTCAGTATGGAAGCTCTAAAGTAGGTCTAGTCCCTACGGCGAAAGCCGGTCAATTGCCCTAAAGTAACCTGTCCTGTGACAGTTCTAATTTAAACTATCACAGGACAGGTTCGATGTTACTCAGAACGGGACCAATAGTTTTAAAATGTGTTTTGCTATATTTATCTTATCGTTGCCAATAGCTCAGTGGAAGTGTGCTAGACTGTCACGCGGTGGGACGTGGATTCCTACACTGGCTGTGTAAGTATCAACAATTTTAATTTAATAATATCAGGGACCGAAAATAACTGTTATTTTACAATTTTCAAATGAAAAAGACACAATGAAAAAAATTGTCGAAGGACATTTTCATATATACCAATACGATACAAATGGCCTCAGCTTCACGAATGTTAAGTGCCTTTTAAATTTTCGACTGATTCTATAAAAGTTAAAAATTAACTGTTATATTTGCCTTTTATTTTTTCGGACAAAAATAACGGTTACTTTTGACTTTTATTTTATCGGTCAAACATAACAGTTATTTTGTGACTTTTATTTTTTCGGTCAAAAATATCAGGCACTTTCTAGTTTTTTAAAGGCCGCTTGACCAATTAAAAAACTATTGATACCATATGTAAATTGTGCGCATCGACGAGACGAAAATAATGGTATCAAACAGCCTTTGAAAAAACACAAATTGCCTGATATTTTTGACCGAAAAAATAAAAGGCAGAAAATAACTGTTATTTTTGACCGATAAAATAAAAGTCAAAAGTAACTGTTATAATTGCCCGAAAAAATATAAGGCACACAATAACTTTTATTTTTGTCAGAAAAAATAAAAGTTAAAAAATAACAGTTAATATGTGACTTTTTCGATAAAAACCATAACCGGTACGGTCCCTGAATAATATAAATTCTAATTCTGTTTCTGTTGTCAATATAAGTTAGCTAAAGACCTTGAAAAAAATTATAAATTTCGGTTTTTTTTAAAATAAAAAATTTAAAAAAAAAAAAAAAATTATTTTTTTGGTTTTGCCTGGGATTGAACCCGGGTCAGTCGAGTACTAAACGTGAACGCTAGCAAGCTCGGCTAAAAATGAATTTCCAAGACATTGCTTCAATTTCATTATCAACGTGCGTATAAGTGTACCGTAAAGAATAGAAATTGTCTGATAGAAAGGCCCTAACTCATTTTTTTCAAAATCGATTTTTTTGCAGATTTCAGTAGACCACCCTCTAACACACCTTTGATAAAAAAAATGTGTACGCTAAGATTGAAAATTACAAAAATAAAAGCATTTAAAAAAAGGCCCTAACTTACTGCGTAGTATGTCATACTCATACATGGTAGGAGTTCAATTTTTAAATTTGAATTTTTTTTAAATTTGCTTCAGTCAATTAGTGTTTGTCTTTAAAAGTACATAGTGCGTAAGTGTTAGTGAAAGTTTTAGTGACATCTACAAAATGAGCGAAAGGTCTAACACTGATGTGGAAATACTTAATAATGGTACTTGTAAAAGAAGAAATATAGCAAACAAATCGGAATGGCAGCAAAATATAAATAGAATAAATCGTATAAAAGGTGAGCGATATAATAGTTCATCGAAAAAAAGAGATTGCCAGAAGCCTGCAAGGCAACTAGGAGTACGTTGCTCGTCACGTTTTTGTAAAAAAAGCACGTTGAGACATTGTTCAGCTTTCACAGAGCACATGCGAAAAGAAATTTTCAATTTGTTTTGGCAGATGTCCTGGAACCAAAAGCGGTTATACGTACACAGAGGGAAAAACCTATGGACTCAATACATAAATTTATGTACTCATCGCATAGTTTTCTGCACACAAAAATTTTACATTTTTCATGTATTGAGTACATGTTGAAATCTTTATTGACTACATAATGCTTTCAAGCGGTTATGTAGTCAATAAAGAATTTTATGTACTCATCGCAAACTGTTACAAATAATTTTATGTAATGAGTAAAGATCTTATGTACGTATTACATAGATTATTGACTCAGTACATTCATAATTTACTCATTACATATTTGGAGTACATAATTTTATGCAATGAGTACATACATTATTTACTCATTACATATTTTAAATGCATAATTTTATGTAATGAGTACATACATAATTTACTCATTACATATTTTTAGTGCATACATTTATTTAATGAGTACATCACCCAAATCACCCTCTTAACAAATGCAATAAATAACTTAATAAAGAAATGACTAGATTTCACAAAATAATTGCCAATTACTTATAGAAACCCAGCCATTCATTTCTTATCCAATCATCGCTTTTGTTCTAGAGTACAGTGGATAAACTCATTCCCGCTCTGATTTTCTACAGGCTTTAGAGGTGTTGCTTATTTGAAAATCAAGAAACGAATGACATAAAACAGCAAAATCGTGTGCCGATGTGCAACAGATACGTGTACTGAGTCCATATGTTATGTACTGAATAAATGTGTCACTTCAATCCTATAAGGGGGACGTGTACTGAGTCCATATGTTATGTACTGAATAAATGTCTCACTTCAATCGTATAAGGGGGACGTGTACTGAGTCTATATTTTATGTATTGAGTAAAGTTTTTGTAAAAAATTACATAACACGTTGATTGAGTACACGTTGCTTGTATCTATTGAAGTTTGCTATGTATTCAACACATAACATGATGTATTGAATACATTTTTTATTCATTTTAAAAAGTGAATAAATTGATATGTAGTCAGTACACGCTCCCTTTACTCAGTAAATACTGCCCTCGTTGCGTTCTCATACAAGTTGCAGTGAATAGATTTTACATAGCTGTCTCTGTACTGACTACATAACTTTTTCCCTTAGTGTAACCAGCCTTATAAGCTTTATGGAGCAAAAGAAAAAAATGCTCAGAAAATTCATTACGTTCCAAGTCAGTTTTGTATTTTTTGAGACATAGTTCACGTCCTTTACAAGTATGCCGACAAATGTTTCTTTCAACATTGAGATTGAACGAAAAGATGGATACGTAATTGGCTTAATAATAGCGAAAATTATGAAACACAAATCAGTCCCGAAAAAGTCTCACATCTGCGCATCCAATCTAAACGAAACTCAACAACCGGTCGGCGCAATGCGAAAAAACGAGACTTTCTACAAAATTGGCTAGATAAGCTACCAAAATTAGAGTCACACTATTGTAGAAAGCAAACTAAAAAGTTGTACCTACACTCAGAAAAATATCAACTGTTATATTAACAGTCGGCCACTGTTATTTCAAAACACTGTTCGATTGAATGATTTGCGTTTAAGTAAACAATTTTCTTTGTTAAATGAACGTTTCAAAGTATTTTTGTGCTGTTAAAATCATCTGTTGAAATATTTTTGTGCTTATATTGAATTCTCAATTTTTTCTAAGCAATAGTTTTTATATGTGTTTTGCTATATTAATACTATCGTTGCCAGTAGCTCAGTGGATGTGCACTAGACTGTCACGCGGGAGACGTGGGTTCGAACCCTAGCTGAGTAAGTATCAAAAATTTTAATTAAATAATTGAAATAATAATAATTCTGTTTCATTAATTGTTTGGTCAAAAAAAACCTTCAAAATAGAATAAATAAAATCATGCAAAAAAAAAAATTGCAAGGTTCATTTTTTATTTAAAAAAAAATATTTTAAATAAAAAAAAATTTTTTATTGGCGTTGCCGGATTTGAACCGTGGACACTCGAGTACTAGACGCACAGGTTGGCACACTCAGCCATACATGAACTTTGAAACCAGTGATCAAATTTCAATAAATAAGTTTTAATACGGGTTTCGTGTTCCATAGACCAACAGTCAACCGACTGTTGATTTGAAAGTTTCATTTGTTGGATGGTATTTAACAGTGAAATCTGTTATTTCAACCCATGATTTGTTTGATTAAACAGCATTTTTTCCCTGAGTGTAGAAACGAGTTTTTCCTCTTATCACGAGGTTTACAGACTTTATTCTGATGAATGCAATTTAAATAAAGAAAACGTAGATATAAAAGTATCATACCCCATTTTTGCTGAGGTGTTCAGAGATCTAAATTTATCTATATTCAAACCAAAAAAAAGATGAGTGTGATGTTTGCGTTTCATATAAGGCCCATAACCTATCATGCGAAGACTATGAACAGCATAGACAACATATAGAAAAAATGAGAGAAGAAAAGCAAAACGACTTAAAAAATGCGGAGTCCGGGCTAAGTGCAGTATTTTGCATGGATATGCAAGCCGTGAAATTAGTGCCCCAACTGAACGCAAGTGCCTCCTATTATAAAATGAAATGAATATATTTTATCAAAATAGAAACGTAACGTTATCCAATGCATTACTGACTTTCTGTGAAAAAACTGGAATAACAATTGAGCAAAAATATTTGATAAGTGGCCATACGCAAATGGAACATGATGCAACTCATTCTCTCATAGAAAGAAAAAATGGCCAAAAAACAAATAAATTTGCCTTCTCAATTTGTGCAGATCATCACGCAGGCACGAAAGAATCCATTTCCTCTACAAGCCTATCACTTGAGTTACGATTATTTCTTGGATTATGATAGTATTCCAAAGCGATACTCATCGATTCGACCTGATAACAAGTTTATTAACATACACTCAGAAAAAAGCTGCCATGTAAAATAAACGTTTTTGAAGTGAAACTTCTTTGGTGGCGAGTGAAATTTCAAGGTCATTTTTCGTGACGCTAGGCTAACGTTTTCAATTCATATGAAAATTAAAAAAAAAATTATTGCCGCTGCCGAGAATTGAACCCCGAACATCTTTGCTTATGAGCCGGAATCTATTCCTTTACGCCACGTACGCACATGATAAAAACCCAAACAAAATTTTATTAAAACTGAACGCGTAACATACTGAAAATAACATAATTAACATTAACATTACATTAACATTAACATTACATTATTAACATAACCGTAACATTTATTTTCATCCTACAAGTATGCACGGAATAAAAAATAGAAAAATAGCTAAAACAGGAGCAGAACGAGTTCGTGAATATAGAGAGCGAATTAGAGCTCTTAAGAATACAGCCGCAGCTGGTTCTGCAACTAATGATGAAGGTAAGGTGATTGCAACAACGGCTGAGTTTCAAAATGCATTTTTACGAAACATCAGTGTATTTTGGTGAATCCACAAAGAACCCATTCCCAAAAAACACACTGATGCTTTGTTAAAATATATTTTGGAACTCAGCCATCATCTCAACAAAATTTTAAAGCCAACCAAGTTGATACACTCAACAATCAAAGTTCGCTGTTGAGGCCCTCTATCAACATAGCAATTATTATAATCAGGAAGCAGGAGGTAATAATGAACAAGATTTGCCTCTGCTTTCGGAGGCTCCTTCAAAGAGTACTATGCAAATGCAATCCAGCATTCAAAAAGTAACAATGTTGAGAAGACATTCGAAAGCAACTAAAACACCAACTGAACTAAAACAAGTACCGAAAATAACTGTTATTTTACAATTTTCAAATGAAAAAAATTGTCGAAAGACTTTTTCAAATATACCATTATGTTACAAATGTCCTCAGCCTCACGAATATTAAGTCGCTTTTAAATTAGAAACTGATTCTTTAAAAGTTAATTTCTTGCCTAGTATATTTCGAGGAAAAATAAAGGTTACTTTTGACTTTTATTTTATCGGTCAAAAATAGCAGTTATTTTGTGACTTTAATTTTTTCGGTCAAAAATATCAAGCAATTTGTGTTTTCTTAAAGGCCGCTTGACAGATTGAACTGTTGACACCATGTGTAAAAGTCTCACCGATGAGATGAAAATAATAATATCAAAATTTTTTTTATCGGTAAAATGACTTGAACAAGTATAAATTACCTGATATTTTTGACCGAAAAATAAACGGCAGAAAATAACTGTTATTTTTGCCAAAAAAACTATAAGACACAAAAACTTGTTATTTTTGTCGGAAAAAATAAAAATTAAGAGATAAAAGTTAATATGTGACACTTTCGACAAAAACCATATTCGGTACGGTCCCTGGATGCAAATATTGAATCAACAAAAATTATTATTCCATTTCGTATTGATTGAATTTCTTTTCAGATACTTTCTCTCTCTACTTCACACTAAAATCTCTCTTATTTCTTACTGTTAAAGAAGTTTCACTTCTGCCACGTGTACGTTGCTACACGCGAGTTTTTTTAATTTAATGTTATTTCCAATGTAAATCAGAAAATGTGGATTTTACGTAAGAAAATGTAAAGTTAACATGTATTGTGTTGAATTGATAAGAAAAATATCAAATTGATAATGTAATGTTTTACGTTGCAATATCAATTCTTAATGTTAAAATAACATTTAAAATGTTTTTAGTTCATCATTTTTTACTGTAAAATTGATAGTATTTCATATCCATTTAACATTATAAATGTAGATGTCAACAACAAGCAGATGTAATGTTTATTTAAGAGCTGAGCCGTTAAGACATACAGGTGACCGTGGCACACAGGTTAAGAGTGTGGCTTAGGATGTCCGGAGCCCTGGTTCGAATCCCACTCGTGGCAAATTATATTTCAATACATTTTTTTTTATCTGCATTAATTTACTGATACTTTTTGATATTTGAAGTGTTAAAATAACATTATTATGTGACAGTTATACATTTTTAAATGTAGGTTTCGTAATGTAAAAAGTACATTACGATAATATTAATTTTAACATTTTTTAATGTCGGACGACTTTTGTCAACTAAAAATGTTAATTTTACGGTTGTTTAATGTATTTTTTTTTCTGAGTGTACATGTAAGTAAAATTAATTAGCTATTTTCAACTATAGGCAGAAGCAGTGGCGATCCTACAGTGAATATGTTGCGCGCCTTAGCATATGACTCCTCTGGGTTGTTGTACTTCAAAACAGATATAAGCGGAGAATATGAACTTCTTCAACAGAGGTCCAAGAAAAATGTTGAATTCATTGCTCCCAGGTGCCTACATGGCCAAAAATTGAGTAAGGGCCTTTCTATATTTAGGTAACGGTATGAAGTTTTGACTAAATACATGTTTTATAATATTAATTATCATACATACAAAATTTAACAATTTAATTTTTTGTTTCATATATTTTGAAAAACCGACAAGGAAAAAAATTCCTTGAAAAAATATGAAAATTGTAAATTTTCTTTTTTATTTTTCTCTCATTTAATTGCTGCTGGCGTCAATAATTTTCCACTTGCACACTTTTGCAACTAGCACACACAAAAAAGTATAAGCACACACATTCACATACAAACATACAGACAAAAAGTGCACACAAACTAGCTAACAAAGCTTTTGTAAAAGCAAACCAACCGAACATTTGTTGTTTTTTTATGTAGAACATTTCTTAATTACACTTTAAATGCCTACGTGTGCCAAAATGCAGTTGTGGGCTTGTATGCAAGTGTATCTATTACTTGTTTGTGTGTGTGTTAGAGCATGTTGAAAATATTTAAAAATGCATTTTCTAAGCTTAGAAGCAGGGATTATAAAATAATATTTCAAATGTTTGTAATAGTTTTTCACTCAAAATTGTTTGCATTTAAATCAAACAGAAAACATACTTCATTTTATGGATTTTAAGGATGAATGTCTAATGCTAAAGCATATCAGGTGGTGAGGAAAAATGCAAGGATAGACAAAATGCAATATATTGTAAAATTTATGTTAAAAAGAAAAATGCTAAACTTGTATAATTTCACATTTTGTTTTTTTTTTGTTATATAAAGAAAAGATGCTCTTATTATGCATTTATAAGTTTTGATATAAAATTAAAAAATTTTATAACAAACTTAAAAAAAAAAAATTAAAAATAATTTATATAACAAAATATTCTTAAATTTTAATAGATTTTTAACTGTATATTAAGCCGGATTGAAATTATAGATATCGCCGGACACCAACTCAAAAGTTAGAGGGACTCTTAAAAACTAGTTCTGCATAATTTTTTTTTGGATCGGAGAAATCCCCATGGAGCGGTTTTGGTTCTGCTAAACCCTTTTTTGGGCCCAAAAATCATGTTTTTTGCCTATAACTTTTTTTTTTCTTCAGAATGCATACCCAAGATAAGCAAAAAAGTTAAGATTGTGATAGTACACAAATATTGGTTAAAAAAAATTTTGAAATTTGTTGTCCTTACAAACTCTTTTGAGACCCCAAAAAGTCGATTTTTCATCATTTTCGAAAAGATGTTTCTTTTAAAAACCTATAAAATATTTATTTTTCAAGCAATTCATATGTATTCATGCTTAGTGAAAAGATATTGAGCTCTTCTTTCTATTGATATATCTTATGGTGTAGTTTAACCAAAACTAAGTGCCACAATTATATAAAACTTGAGAAATTGATATTCAGAAGCATTCTTCAGCTTAATTATTATTTAATTGCCTTAATTACCGTTAGATTTTGACAAATCTTGGTATGTTTGAGTTTTTAGGTACGCTAAATCGAATTCTGACAACAATTTTTTAGAAAAGTATACGCCAGATGGCGCTCCAGTACAAAATGCATGAATTTCGAAAATATTTTTTTTTAACGCCTACAATATACGTGTTTTTCATGGTACAGTAGAGGCTCGAAAAAGTTAAGTAGTTTGTTTTAGGGGTGCTTAACTTTTTTGAATTCTTAACTTTTCCGTGATATTAAAAATTTCATGTGATTAAACACCTTTTATATATGTTTTTATTGTGTATTTAAGTATTATACATACATACATACATAAGTATGTATAGTTTTTTTTATGGCTTAACATTTTTTATAAATGTATGTATGTGCTATCCAGTAGCTTTTATAAAAAACGCATGTAGCAAGAATAATAAGAAGATATACATATGTATTTATATTCATTATAATAACGTTTATACGGTGTTTGTTACTGTGAAGTAATCAGTAACCTTATTCTGATGTAGCCTTTTCCCCAAATGCGATTTTACGATGTCCGATCGTAGTTCGAGAAGCTGTGAAATATGTTTGTTGGAGAACATCGTATCGTATCATTCCATTTGATCAGCGTATTCACCGCGCATATAGCATCATTGTAAGGTACAAACTCTGGAGCTTCTGAAACATTGTCTTCATCTTGACCCGTGCCTGTGTCCGTTTCATTCTCATCAATCAAATCGGAGTTCCATGCAGTAATCTCTTCAGCTGAGAGAGTACAATCAGGCGCAAGTCTTGTCAACAACTGTTGTGTCTCTTCGAATATGTGATTATAAAAGGGATCCGGTGGAAACAACACCGATAAAGGGATATCGTCTTCGTCATCGTAGTGATGATTATCCCAATTCAGCAATTTATGCCAAGCCTTTTGTAAAACGCTTTGAGTGCACGCATCCCATGCAAGTTTTAACAGCAAAATTGCGTGCCGAAGATCGTGTTTTTTCAATAATTCGTGAATCGACAAGCCCTCTTGAGCCACAATGGACGCCAATAACTGATTACGATATGAAAGTTTTGTCACTTTTATTGGATTCTGGTCCATTAGTTGAATAGCTGCTGTGACATTTGGTGGAAGAAGCATACAAAATATGTTCCCGTCATCAGAGCGAAGGTCTTCAATAGGCGAGTGCGCTGAACAATTATCCAATAGAAGAATGGCCTTTGGAGGCAAGTTATTTTGCGCACTAAAATGACGTACCTATAAGAAGAAATCGAAATTTATTTTAGTTTAAAATCACTTATTGAATAAAATCAATTCTTACTTCTACTACAAACGTTGTATGAAACCATCTTTTGAAAATGTTGGCTGTCATCCATGCATTTGCAGAATAATCATAGCCTAGAGGGTTTTTAAAATTTAGAAAGCATCGTGGCTTGGCAGCCTTCCCGATCACAAGTGGCTTAAGTTTGTGTGACCCTTCTGCATTGGCGCATAACATAAATGTAACTCTTTCCTTACGTATTTTTCTGCCTGGCTCAGTCTTTTCACAAGCGGCAACGTAGCTTTTATCAGGAAGACATCGGAAAAAGAGGCCAGACTCATCAGCGTTGTACAGTTGTTCATTTGTGATTTCCATTTCATACATTTTTGACCGCAAAGCATAAATAAATGGTGTGATTGTTGACGTGTCGCTAGATAAAATTTCACCACAGACCTTAAGAATGCGTATTCCATGTCGGCGCTTGAATTTTGAAAACCAACCTTGACTCTAAAGTCATTTGGGGTTCTATCTGGATAGATTTGTCCGAAAAGTTTCTTCGCCTTAGCTTTTAAAATAGGACCACTTATTGGACAGTTTCTCTCGCGTTGATCTAAGAACCATTTGTACAGCTGCTTCTCCAATTCCTCGTATTCTGCCTTATGTAAAGTTTTTCTCTTAATTTCGTCACATGTTCCCGATACTGTAGCATAAATTTTTGCTTTGTTTCTTTTAATTTTTGAAATTGAAGCTTCAGAAACATGAAAATCCATGGCCAATCGATTGGCTAAAACGCCTGCATCTAATTTTTTTAAAATTTTGCATTTTTCGGCGACCGATAACCTTTTTTGCTTACGTGCTGCTGACATTGTTGCGATCAAAGCAAATCAAATGCGACTGGTCTCTTAAGCATGCAACTGATGTGTGCAAACATATTTACGTATGTAAGCATTCGCAAGAAATTTATAACAGTAAATGTCGTTACATTTTTTTGCTACTATTGTGTGCAGCACTGCACACACATATATGACTCGAAAATGTTAAGAAACACTTAACTTTTCAGAGCCCCGTCTGGTGACTGAAAGCTGCTTAACTTTTTCGTATACTTAACATTTGCGCGTCTTAACTTTTCCGAGCCTCTACTGTACTCACTTTTGATAAAACCACTCCATACGTTATACCAATAGAAAGAATAGCTCAATACTTTACCAATTAGCTTAAATGGATATGAATACCACGAAACATGTATATTTTATAGGTGTTTAAAAAAAAACCTTTTCGAAAATTATGAAATATCGATTTTTTGGGGTCTCAAAAGAGTTTGTAAGGACAACAAATTTCAAAATATTTTTTAACCAATATTTGTGTACTATCACAATCTTTACTTTTTTGCTTATCTTGGGTATGCATTCTGAAGAAAAAATAAAGTTATAGGCAAAAAACTTGATTTTTTGGCAAAAAAAAAAGGGTTCAGGAGAACCAAAACCGCTCCATGGGGATTTCTCCAATCGAAAAAAAAATGATGCAGAAATAATTTTTAAGAGTCCCTCTAACTTCTGAGTCGGTGTCCGGATGACTTTTTTTTTCTCCATACAAAATCGATCCGGCTTACTGTATATAGATTTTTAATTTATTATTATTTACTATATTTTTCCATTTTATTCTTTCTTTTATGATTCTTATATTGATCGAATAAATATTTATATGTTTAAGAATAAAAAATTGCATAAATATTGTAATTTTAATATATTATATTTTAATATTTGGAACTGATATATTTCTATCAAATATTAATGTTCGAAATACAAGGGATTGGAAGTACTAAGGGTTAAAAAAGACGGAAAAAATGTATACAATTTATGCACATAAATTTTTAAATTAAATAAATATAATATGCATACCTTTAGGCTGAATATACTTTCTGATGGTTTCACTAAAAAAAGTTTGAAAAGCTCTGTAATAACAATAACTAGTTAAAGTTTAAGAGATGCTAGTATTGTCTGGAGTCGAAATTCGACCAATTTATTGATTGCCTATTTATAATTATATGCGAGATTATTAAAATAATTTCGAGGCTATATCTCTTAATTGATTGGAGATATGAAGCTATTTTCTTCAAAAAAATTATATTTTTATATATTATTATTTTTTTTTCAAAAACAGAAAAACAACATTTAAAAAAAATTTAATTTTGTCAAAGAAATCATAGGTACCCTTGATTTTTTGATGGCATGGACAGTTTATTTATTTAGTGTCAAGACAAAAAACTATACCTAAAATTCTGTAAAGTCTTTAAAAGAAAATCAAAAATGCAATTTTGAGTTTTTGTTTTTTACAACAAAAATCATTTTTACCCCATATTTTAAGAATAAATCAAATTTTATGGTCTTTTTTTAAAAGGAATAATTTAAATATAAACAAACAAAAAACGGTATAATTTTCAAAATTTTTTTTAAGTTAACTGACAAGACTTAAATACAAAAAAGAAATAAATTAAATCTATTCACCGATGACGGAGATATTGGCTTCCCAATTTAGAACATTCAATTTGAGACAGTTTTTTTCTCTCTCTTGGCATTTGGTTGAAACACACGCTTAATAACTAACGAAAAAATTAAGAAAATTCACTAAAAATACTTTTGGTTAGAACTTTGCTGTAATTTATATCACATTTGAAAGAAAATTTAACAAATTTTTAGAAAAAATTAGAAAAATTTAAAAACCGTTAAAATTCGATTTAGATATTGACATGGAAAGCCAAATTTTTCATTCAAAACATATTTTTTTACAAATTTTATAATTGACGAATACATAAAACTAAATTTTTTTAAGAAATTGTTATTTTTAAAAAAAATTCAAAATTGACCAACTCAAAAACTCTCCCCTTACCAAATTTAATATACATCAAAGAGCAGATTTTTGCTCAAAAATTTAATTTCTCTCTTCGAAGGTTGAGAACCGCCTCTATCAGATATATTTTTAATATAAACATTCTGCACATTTGGGCAACAAAACCTTTCGAATGATGTAAGTATCATTTATTTTGAGTTTTAATTAATAGCAAAAAAGCGTACGACAAACTTTAATGTTCACGTTTTAATATATAAGAAGATTAGGTGTTGAGCATAACTCTCTTTTTTTTCAAATATATAGATGATTAAAATTCTCTTTAAACAAGTTTCAAGAAGACGCATAAACAATGCCTAGAAGTATGCTACACATGTTGATGGTTAACCATCTAGTAACGCTTGCGGAACTTCTTTTAGGCAAGTCTTTTGCAGCAATTAAGACAATGATGACAATAATAAAACAACAACAATAACAACAACAACAACAACAACAACAACAATTGCAACTTCAATTGTTAGTGGTAATAAAAAAACACTCGTTAGAAGAAAGCAAAACTTTTCATGCACCTGAAATATTTATAAAATACAAACACGCAGTCAGCACGTTGTTAGTCAACGTTTAGAAACGAACACACACACACGGCAACACTAACAACAACAGCCAGTGGCATGCAAATAAATGCAAAACAATGTTGCAGTTTATGACAAAAACAAGAAAACAACAACAACAAACATAAAACCCGCAAACATTTGTTGCACAAAACAAGAGTGAGATAAAAATTATTGCAACAATATAAAAATTTTTGCATTGCAACAAAGAAACTTTCTGGTTTAATTTGAAAGAAAAACTAAAAAAAAAAATTTAAAAAATGAACAGTTATTTTCAAGCGGAAGACGGAAGTAGATTTTTTTTTATAATAAGCGAGTTTATTTTTAAAATTGTTTATTATTATTATTTTTTTTTTTAAGAAATAAAACACTTTTCTTAACAGAACTTTTGAATAACCTCACGGCACACACACACACACACACACACACACACACACACACACACACACACACACACACACACACACACACACACACACATATATGTTTGTGTAAATTCATATATATGCAAACGTGTGCAAAAACATTGTCTGAGTCCTGTAGCTTGGCATCATGTTGTTGGCAAACTATTATTATTTCACTTTTTTATGATTATTTCACTTAAAAAAAAAAAAAATTAAAAAAAATACAGAAAATTAAAGCACAAAAGCTGCGCTGTTCTGCTTGTTGCTTATTGTTATTGTTTTTTGCTTTCTCTATGCTTCACACATTTCAAACAAAATGTTGCAAAACTTTTAATTACAGCATATTTTCACACACACAGACCCACAGTTTTAAGGCAACAACAATTATGAGCAAAGCTTTAAGAAAAATTTTTTTTTTTTCATTTCAATTCAAGCAAACTTGTAACTGGCATGCATGAAAAAATAATATAAAAATGCAAGAAGTGCCACAAAAGTTGCAAAAAAAAACAGTGCAACTGCAATTGTGAACAACTCGCACACACACACACACACACATAAGATTCACATACACCCACACTTAAAACCTTAGCAGCATAACTCTTACCATCACACACAACTCTCGCTGCAGTTGCCTGAAGTAGCAATTAAAACGCTTTACTTAACGTACATCTTTGTCTATCTTCAAAACTGTTGCTGTCTTACTCTAAAAATTTATGTCGCTTTCTTCAGAAAAAGCTTTGCTCTGTTGCTTTCAAGCTGTGCGAGTGTAAAACGATATGAAAATCATGAATTTGTGGCAGTGTTATGAGTTGTGTTTGCAAGTTAGTAGATGTTGTTGTTGTTTTTGTTGTTATTGTTGTTGTTGTTTTTGTTGCTAAACTAGCTGCTGTAATTATTTATACTTCAAAGTAATGTCGACAGTTTTGAACACACACTCTTCTAGGCTCAACAGCAAAATTTAAGTAATTGCTAGCTGCTCGCATGCAAGTAACAACAAGTAATTATTGCTTACACTTGCACACATCTACATATACGCACTTGCACACATGCATATAATTTAGACTTGCAAACTTATGCACAGACTTTGTTTCATTTAGATGCTTGTTTCAAATGACAGCACGCTTGAATTTCAAGGCAAGCTTTTGGAAAAATGCATGTTTTCAATGAGTTGTTTTTTTTTTTGTGTGTTGGCAGCTTGCTCAGAAAAAAGCTCGGAGTACAAAAAGTTTAAATAAACGTTTTGTTTAGTTTAAGTTTTGAACAATTTTTCCCTTCAGTTTCTCATATAATAAACTTATGCGTTTAAAGCATAAATATCCTTGTTTCTCTTGAAACATTTTATTTTATTTCATTCTATCAGCATTAAGAAATTGCAATCAGTCCAAAGAAATTGCTTCAAGATCCTTGACAGTATTTTAGATCTTTTTTTAATCTCTTTCTCAATAGAAACACTCACATTTTGACTTTTTGATTTTCAAAAAATATATTTATAAGCTGCTATGATAAATAAAAAAATATAAAAATTTTCATAGCAAACATGAAGTAAATGTTTTTTTTAAGTGGAAACTACCTACACGAAACGCTTAAAAAAATATTTACATTCCAATATCTAGAGTATTCGCTGAATTTGGTATCATAATTAAGTGAAGTAATGCACTATAACTCTAAGAAGCTTTAGCCTTATAAATATTTCTTATTAAAAGAATTGTTTTTTGTGCTTAAAGTGAAAAAATTCGAATTTTTTTTACGCAGGAAAATATGAATTAATCTTAAATATTTGTTTTCACAATATCTATGGATTGTTAAGCGCACTTAACTGACAAGAGAAAAATTTTAAATGTTCAGAAAGGTCAATTTTGTTTTTAAATTTCAATACATTTTAGTAGAGATCACAAGGCAAATTAGATAAAAAAATGGCTTTTCGGAGAGAAATATTTGTTTTAATGGTTGTTTCAGCTGAAAATTTTATAGTTCAAGAAAATAGTTTTCGTTATTTTTTCAGTTACCTTAATTTAGCCACACAAACTTTTTTAAGAATTAACACATGTAATATTATTACTATAACATAATTCCGTTAAATGTCAGTGCGGAACGCTTAATTTTTTGAAAAATTTCATAGCATATTTTTAAGGCATTTTTGTTTTGTGAATTATTGAAACTTCAAAACTTTTGATATATTTTTTATTTTGAAAAAAAAAATAAAATACAATAAAATAAATAAAATAAAAAATAAAATAAAATAATATACAATAAAATCAAATAAAATAAAATAAAATAAAATAAAATAAAATAAAATTATATAAAAAAAATTAAATAAAATTAAATTAAATTAAATAAAATTAAATAAAATTAAATAAAATTAAATAAAATTAAATAAAATTAAATAAAATTAAATCAAATTAAATAAAATTAAATAAAATTAAATAAAATTAAATAAAATTAAATAAAATTAAAAAAAATTAAATAAAATTAAATAAAATTAAATAAAATTAAATTAAATTAAATAAAATAAAATAAAATAAAATAAAATAAAATAAAATAAAATAAAATAAAATAAAATAAAATAAAATAAAATAAAATAAAATAAAATAAAATAACATAAAATAAAATAAAATAAAAAAAAAATAAAATAAAATAAAATAAAATAAAATAAAATAAAATATAATAAAATAAAATAAAATTAAATAAAATTAAATAAAATTAAATAAAATTAAATAAAAATAAATAAAAAGTAATAAAATTAAATAAAATTAAATAAAAATACATAAAATTAATGCAATGCAATAAATTAAAATAAATATTAAAAAAATAAAATAAAATAATATCAAAAAAAAAAAAAATAAAATTCAATAAAACTAAATAAAATAAAATAAAAAAAATAAAATAAAATTAAATAAAACTAAATAAAATTAAATAAAATTAAATAAAAAAAATAAAATAAAATAAAATAAAATAAAATCAAATAAAATTAAATAAAATAAAATAATATAAAATAAAATAAAATAAAATAAAATAAAATAAAATAAAATAAAATAAAATAAAATAAAATAAAATAAAATTAAATAAAATAAAATAAAATCAAATAAAATTAAATAAAATAAAACAAAATAAAATAATATAAAATAAAATAAAATAAAATAAAATAAGATCAAGGAAAATAAAATTATAAAAAATAAAATAAAAAAATAAAATAAAATAAAATAAAATAAAATAAAATAAAATAAAATAAAATATAATAAAATAAAATAAAATAAAATAAAATAACATAAAATAAAATAAAATAAAATAAAATAAAATAAAATAAAATAAAATAAAATAAAATAAAATAAAATAAAATAAAATAAAATAAAATAAAATAAAATAAAATAAAATAAAATAAAATAAAATAAAATAAAATAAAATAACATAAAATTAAATAAAATTAAATAAAATTAAATAAAAATAAATAAAATAAAATAAAATTAAATAAAATAAAATAAAATTAAATAAAATTAAATAAAATTAAATAAAATTAAATAAAATTAAATAAAATTTAATAAAATTAAATAAAATTAAATAAGATTAAATAAAATAAAATAAAAATAAATATAATTAAATAAAATTAAATAAAATTAAATAAAATTAAATAAAATTAAATAAAAATAAATAAAAGTTAATAAAATTAAATCAAATTAAATAAAATTAAATAAAATTAAATAATATTAAATAAATTTAAATAAAATTAAATAAATTAAAACAATATAAGATCAAGGAAAATAAAATTATAAAAAATAAAATTAAAGTAAATAAAATAAAATTAAATAATATAAAAATTAAATTAAATAAAATGAAATAAAACTGAACAAAAGTAAATAAAATTAAATAAAATAAAATAAAATAAAATAAAATAAAATAAAATAAAATAAAATAAAATAAAATAAAATAAAATAACATAAAATAAAATAAAATAAAATAAAATTAAATAAAATAAAATAAAATTAAAAAAAAACATAAAATAAAATAAAATAAAATAAAATAAAATAAAATAAAAGAAAAAAAAAGAAAAGAAAATAAAATAAAATAAAATAAAATAAAATAAAATAAAATAAAATAAAATAAAATAAAATAAAATAAAATAAAATAAAATAAAATAAAATAAAATACAATAAAATAAAATAAAATAAAATAAAATAAAATAAAATAAAATAAAATAAAATGCAATAAAATAAAATAAAATAGAATAAAAAAAATAAAATAAAATTAAATAAAACTAAATCAAATTAAAAAAAATAAATAAAATTAAATAAAAAGAAATAAAATTAAATAAAATAATATAAAATAAAAATGAATAAAATTAAATAAAATTAAATAAAATTAAATAAAATTAAATAAAATTAAATAAAATTAAATAAAATTAAATGAAATTAAATAAAATTAAATAAAATTTAATAAAATTAAATTAAATAAATAAAATTAAAAAAAAAAAATAATAAAATGAAATCAAATTAAATCAATTCATATTTAATCAAAGAAAATCAAATTAAATCAGATAAAATCAAATATAATCAACTTAAGTCAAATAAAATTAATTGAAATCAAATTAAGGGGACGTGACACCTTCAAAAAATTTATTTTAATGTTTTCAAATGCCTTAAATTTGAATTCAAAATAAGATATCATTTTGAACATATAAATATATATTTTTAGTAAAAAATTTACATAAAACATATGTCTTTTGATTTTTTTTATTTACAGTTATTGCTACTGGAATTATTTTTAAAATATCAAAAAACCATGGCGGGCGTGATTACAACTCACGGGGACATCGGAAAAAAAATATACGGGGTTGTTATCAACATTTAAACCGCCATGGAAGGAACTAGAAAAAAAGTTTGGTTGGAAAATAACAGAATGGCGGGGTTTTTTTCGAAAATTGTCAAGTTATTTTGGACAATATTGGCCGAGTAGTTTTTGTTTTATCACGCCCGCCAATATTTATTTAATGATTTTTTAAAAAAAATTCCTTTAGCAATATATCAGATTAAAATAATGAAAAAAATTTGTTTGCGTAGTTTTTTACAAAAGAATATATATAAAATTTTTCAAAATGATATCTTATTTTCTATTCAAGTTATACGCACTTTAAAGCATTAAAATAAAAAAATGTTTGAAGCTGTAACGTCCCCTTAAATTAAGCAAGTCAGCGATAGTTAGAGTCTAGAAGTGGCTTAATGTTATTCCTAAACCACAAATAAGCGGAAATAAAAATATTTTAACGGGTGCGGACGCTCGTCTCATGGTAACAGAGATGAGAAGAAATAGGTGTTTCAACACCAAAAGATTTTCTTCTATAGCAATAAACAATCCAGTTAGCCAAAGAACTGCTAAAAAAGCCCTTCAAAAAATTGCCAACATCGCATTGGTAAAAAATTCAAACCTGGTTTATCGGTGAAGAATACTAAGGCACGGTTAAAGTTCACCAGAGAACACCGAAATTGGTCAGCAGAAGACTTAAAACGTGTTATCTGGTCAGATGAGTTGAAATTCAAGCGGTTTCAGTCTGACGGTAAACAATATTGCTGGTGACCCGCTGCAGACTTTATCCAAAGACATCATATTAAAGAAACAGTGAAACTCGGTGGAGGAAACGTCATGGTATGGGGCTGATTCACATGTCAGCACGTTGGACCACTACAAAAAATCGATGGGAAAATGAGAAAAGAACAACAACTGCTCATTTTGCTGACTCATCTTCCCGATTTTGTAGAAAAAAGCGCCTATACTGAAGAAGAAGTAATATTTCAACAGGATGGCGACCCTAAACACACCTTAAAAATCGTGCAAGCATGGCTGATTGGACAAAGTTTTATATTGATGCAGTAGCCAGCCCAAAGTACCGACCTCAATCCGATTGAGAATTTATGGTCAATCGTGAAAAGATGATTGGGCCAATACCTAACAGTCCCAATGTACCTGGACGATCTGTAGCGGCGGGTACAGCAGGAATGGCAGAATATTCCAAATGAAATAATTAAGAAATTGGTGGAAAGAATGCCAAAAAGAGTAGAAAGTGTAATACGAAATAGAGTACTGTGGAGTAAATACTAAAAATTGGCTGCTTCCTTAAAAATGCAAAATTGAGTACATTTTTGTTATCGAGTTGTAATCGTTTTCGTCATTTTTTCCGATAGATACGTGAACATTAAAGTTTGTCGTACGCTTTTTTTGTATTAATTAAAACTCAAAATAAATGAAACTTAAATTATTCGAAAGGTTATGTTGCACAGATGTGCAGAATGTATATATAAATTATATATCAGATAGTTGGGATTCCCAACCTTCTAAGAGAGAAATTAAAGTTTTGAGAAAAAACCCGCTCTTTGATTCACATGAAATTTGGTTGGGGGAGAGTTCTTGAGTTGATCGAATTTGAATTTTTTTTTAAAAGCAACAATTTTTTAAAAAAATTTAATTTTATGCATTCGTCAATTGCGAAATTTGCAAAAAAATGTGTTTTAAATTCAAAAATTTGACTTTCCATGTCAATATCTTGGTCGCATTTTAACGGTTTTTAAATATTTTTAATTTTTTCTGAAAGTTTGTTAAATTTTCTTTTAAATGTGTTAAAAGTTACAGTAAAGCTCTAACCAAAAGTGTTTTGAATGAATTTTCTTAATATTGTCGTTAGTTATTTAGCGTTTTTTTCAACCAAATGCCAAGAGGCCATCTGTGAAAAAATTTTATTTATTTTTTTTTTGTATTTAAGTCTTATCAGTTAACTTAAGAAAACTTTTAGAAATAATACCGTTTTCTTTTTGTTTATATTTAAATTATTCCTTTTAAAAATAGACCATTAAATTTGATTTATTTTTAAAATATGGGGTAAAAATAATTTTTGTTGTAAAAAAACAAAAACTCAAAATGGCATTTTTGATTTTCTTTCAAAGTCTATACAGGATTTTAGGTATATTTTTTTGTCCTGACACTAAATTAATAAACTGTCCGTGCCATCAAAAAATCAAGGCTACCTCCTATGATTTCAAGTTCGTTTCAAGCGAACTGGCGATAAACGTTTTTTTTTTTTCTGGCGATAAACGTTTTTATGATTTCGTACGTTATGCTCGCGCTAGTTAATAAGAGTCATCCGGACTTGATGGCATAAAAATGACCTGGAATTTTAATTCAGCGACCCACAACACGTGGTTTGATCTCCAGTTTGGAAAAATTTATTTTTGAGTGACTCTTACATTCATTTGAGTGATTCTTTAGTGAACAGGCACTTTATTGGGATTTTTATAAAGTTGAAAATATAGAAAAATAATGCTCTTTATGAAAAGCAATTTTTTTTTTTTGCGAAGACCTTTTAATAGATGTAAGTTTCAAATGGTAGTTTTGATTATTAAAAAAATGTTCTTTAATAAACAGTTTCCAGCATTCAGCCAGGCATACTATAAAAATATTTAATAACTGCTCGTTTGACATATGTGTGCGTGTGTGCGTTTCAGATAGTTAAAAAGTTTCAAACTAATTGACTAAAAAAACTAAGCTTGTATGTAAATATCGTTAATTTTTTTTTTTTGGCAATATTTATGCTATTCTTTCAACTTTTAAACACACACACATACTGTTGCAAAACAACACCAAAAACAGCAAAAATATTAACATGCACAACAACAGCTATGATTATAATGCTGCAGTTGTATTGTATAAGTGTAGCGCTGTTAGTGGTTGTAGTTTTAGCTGAAATACCAAGGTTAGTTTGAAAAAATTACACACACACACACACACACACACTCGTACAAAACAAACAATGACACAAACTAAATGTCATGTTAAAACTTTTAACATTTTTCATTTTAAAGGAATTTTACATGTCAGACCAAACGACCAACAACGAAAAGGACGACAACGACGACGACCAACTTGCCAGGCCAACAATGAATCAAAAACAAAAACAAAATTTTTGTAAAAAAAATTCAAAAACAATGGAAAGTAGCAAAAAAAAATAAACAAAAAAAAATTAGTAAAAATGTATAGCATAGAAAAACATTTGAAAAATTTCTGCACAAAATAGATTACTTTAAAACAAAAACAAAGTACATAATTGAAAGCAACAAAAATTAAAAAAAAAATACAATAAAAAAACCAAACAAAAAAAAAAAAACAAAAAAATACAAAATAAATGGTTTTTAATATATTTTTGCCAAAAAATTTTAGGCAGACTTTTTGATGAATGGCTGAACTGTGAGTGGCATTTAAGTGTCATGTTGGCCCAGCGTTGAATGGATGGATGCAACAATATTAGTTGAAAAGCAATTGCAGAAAAGTGTATGTGTGCGAGAGTGTGTGTGTGTGTTGGTATGTGTGTGCATTTAAGAGCTCTTACAACTTTGTCGATTGCGCAGTTAAAGTTAGCTTTTGTGTAAAAACTAGCAGTTACAGCTTTTTGTCAACTAAGCTGGGCTGCCGAAGGCAAATTTTGAGGTTTTTTAGTGCACAAAAAAAAAACAACAAATATTAAAAATAACAGCATTAAAATCATGCGTATCTAAAAACTTTGACCTTATTTTAATAAGCATTCTTAAAACGCTGTTTTTTTCTAGCTTTGTTTAAGTGAAAAAAGTAAAAAATTAATACTATTGTTCGCTGCATTAATAAGCATTATGAGTGTGTTTGCATTTTTTATTTATTTTTTTTTAATGTTAAATTAAATTGAAATTGAATTGATTGCGTTTTTCATCATGGCTCTTGTTATTGTTGCTGCTGTACGTATAATTTTTGTTTATTGACCATAAAATGACGTTTGACATTTAATTAATTCAACATAATTGAATTTTAATAACACACACACACACACACACACACATACATGCACATATACAATTGTATCTGCATAATTGTGATATGCACATTTATACAGCCATGCACACCAATGCACTTTAAGTCACACTCATACCACAAAAATGCCAAACAAAAGCGCGAGTTGCTTGAAATTTTAATTAGTTACACTATCATACAAAAATTGTCATACCAAAATTCACTCCACACAAGCAACATAGTTGCAGAAATACTCAAACTTGCGATAGTAATTAATTTATTTCAAAATAATTGCAAACAAAATCGTTTACCATAAAATTTGCATATCTTCAGAACAAGTTTTCATGTAAAATCTGCTTCAAGCACAGTCAACATTAAGCATTAGTTGTGATGTGAGCTTTATTTCTGTTGCTCAGTGTAATCACTGTGAGAATGTTTTGTAGTCGTATTAGGCGTATAATTATCAGCGTCAATTTTAATTAGATTGTAACAAGCTTTACGATAAGATTAACCAAAGCATACATGCATTACATACATGTGTCCGTCTGTTTATTGTTCGGGGTATATCCATCAATTTAAGCAAAATGCCTTTTGAATTGATTCATTTGTATGTATGCTTATGTTGCATAATATTAATATTTAAATCAGATTCGGCAAAAACTTTAATTAGTTTAAGAATAATTAAGGATTATTTTTAATCGGTTAAGCAAAAAAATTATTATTTATTAATTTGTAATTAATATACATCAAAAATATTTTAGTTCAAACGATTTAAACAATTTAAACGGAATCTGTTTGCTAAAAAAAATTTATTCAGCAATTTTTTTGTTTAACACATTGAGTGCCATGGCTACACGTTTTGGTGCGACACCTAATACTTCCTGGGGTGCCACGTCGCACGTTTTCGTACGACAGGCATTGTCTGGCCTTAGATATTGTCGTGCGTTTCTGTGTGACTCTACAGGGTTTTTTTAATGTGTTTCTAGTACCCTAATAATTGCCCTAAATTTTTGTTCAAGTTTCATAGAGATATCTTCATTTTTTGCCGTTTTATCATAAAAACTCGGAGGTTCTTTTTAATTTTGAAAATTTATTGGAATTCATTCGATATTTCGGAAAAAAAAGTATAAAAAAGATACAAAAATATTAAAATTAGGATATGATAATTTCAATTTACATTAATTCTTTAGATGTGCATATTTCGGAAAGCAATCAATGCACAATTGGGGAGTGTTGGGCATTGCGGACAGTACGTAGTTGTCCTTTTGATATTCTTTCTTGCTTCCTTTCGACTAAATTTTCTTTTTGCGTCAGCGTAGCATAAAGCGCAAGCACGTCGGATGGTTTTATTATTTTCATCTACTCTTTTTCTGATAATATGTTTTGATTGCGATACAGGCTGAGAGGATGTGAGATTTAGTAGGTCCTTAGCAATGCGTTCACGGAATGTTCGTATATTAATGTTTTTATTCGTAGCTGCTTTATACACAGTAAAGGCATTTACCACGGAAAGTCCGAGTAAAAGTTCAATTCCCAGCTTTCGATACCATTTTAACCCTTTGCGAAGGGTATTTGAGTAAGAAGCCATTTGGTCGGAAAGATCAATGCCTGCTTTCCCCTTATTATATTCTAGCACAGCCAATGGCTTTTCTGTTGCTCGTCTGTTACGTCTCGCTCCTCGACTAGTTGAAGGCTCTTCAGGATTACGTGCTCCATCTGTTGTGGATACCATTATCGGGGCATGTTTCGTAGATAGCATTCTGACGTCGCGTTTATCTTTCCACTTCAGAACAACTATACCATTGAGATCTTCTCTAGCCACTACTTCGCCTTTCTTTATAGGAGCAACCATAACTTCTTTTGGCAAATGTTTCTTGTTGGCACGGTGTGTACCGACAACATGTGTTTTTTGATCTAGCATTGAACGAGCCAATTCATAGCTTGTGTAAAAGTTGTCTACATATAAAGTTCGACCTTGACCTTTCAAATCAATGATCAGATCCTCGCAAACTCTTTTTGCCAAACCGACTTCTTTCAGTCCACTTGATGACTTTCCGGAGTATATTTGCAATGACCAGGTGAATCCTTCGGTAGAGCAGAGCTTAAAAAGCTTTATACCATAAGGATGAGCTTTATTTGGTATATATTGTCGGAATAATAGTCTGCCACGCCATGGAATAAGGGTCTCATCAATTACTATGTTTTCACCAAAGTAAAACAAAATAAAGAAAAATAAAAATAAAAAACCAAGAAAATAAAGAAAAATAAATATAAAGAAAACAAAAAAACAAGACAAATAAAAATAAAAAATAGCCCAAAATAAAAATAAAAACAGATATAATAAAAAATTTAAATAAATGTAAAGAATAATGCATAAAAAGAAAAAAAAATTAAGAAATAGCAAAAAAAAACGCGTCGCACATTTTCGTACGACAGTGATTTTTACGATTGCAATTCCGTCGTGCAGTGCCACGTCGTACAGAAACGTGCGACATAAAAAAACCGTTATAAAATCCAAAATAAACCACAAAATTATACGGGATTGGCGCAGAACTGAATATTTTCTACTTTTACACCAGTTTAAAGCAAAAAATGTGCTTGGCACCCGGGGAAGGTTTTCGTCAAAACCCCTTGGCACTCAATGTGTTAAAGCGAATTCAGCAAATTTTGAATCAATCAGCGTATAATAAAAAAAATTTGGCAATTTATTGGTTCAAATATAGTTATCTCTTTGAATCATATGTTATTTTGACAAATATCTCGGTAATATTAAATGAGTCGCTTCATCGGACTAAAGGCTAAGTTCACTCAGCTGGTGTTGTTAATCAAGTATTTAAACGATGATACAAGTAAAAGGATATTTTTATCCATAAAATAAAATTAACAAAATTCAATTTTTGAAAATGGCAAAACCTCCTTTCGTCAAATCATCCTCGCTCTACCCTACTTCGAGTTCGTGTTCTCAAAAAAGAAATTCGCGTAGTTCAAACTTACGTGATGACGTGTAGTTTGAAACAAGTAAATGAGTTGTGGTTCTAATATGTACTCATTCTGGATTAACCGCGTATCATCGATCTGTAACCAGTGTTGAAAGATGCCTCTCATCATTAACTCTTAGATTGCATATCAAATCCCCCTAAAATTTGTAAGGAAACCTAAATTTGGTCAATTGAAGCCTTACAATTCCCTCTGAACCGCAACTGCACAGAGGGCTCCTCCGAAACTGAACCCGCCCTGCAAGGTATGAACCGCACCTGTACAAAAACCCGCTCATATCGCAAACCGCCCCTGCTCATAAACCCGCAGCTGTGCGACCCGCAATCAAACAATAACAAGACATACAGCAAGCCAGTGGCATGATCACAGTAGCACAACAACAAAACAATATAACGAAGTCGCATAAAGCAAAACCAACAAAACGTTCCACTGTTGCCAGATTGAGGTAAATTTCCCTAAATTTGCTAAATTTTTGCAATATAATTCTTTTTTTTTTGATTTCCAAATATTTTAGGTTTTTTGCAGTTTTGTTTCCTCTCTGAACGTTTCCACATAAACAGGTTTTTATTATTGGGAGTGCCCTTTTGTACCAAAAATAACAAATGTAGGATTATTTTAATTTTTGATTTGTAGCAAATTTTAACTTAAAAACTAAGGAATTTGTTGAAACACATCAAAAAATAAGAAGAAATCAAATGTTTTGAAATTGCATTAAATATTGCTTAAAAGAATATCGGTTATAGAAAGCCATGACAAGTTCCTACAAAAAAAAAGTTAATAAAAAAGTGGATAAAGGAAGTCCCTTCACATCGTGAATTGAAGAAATTGTTCGCAATAGGAAGAAACCAATTGTTCAAGGCTAGCAAAGACATGTTTTATTGTGGAAGTAGTGAAGTGAGTTATAAAGGCTGTTAATCATTTTAAATTTTTGTAATATATTTAGAAAAAGGTAAATTTTCTTAGAAAGTGATATTTTTGTTGCCAAATAATGGTAAATTTCAGTTCGAGTCTCTGGCGACACTGAAACTTACAAGCAACATGCATTCTATGCACCCACAAATGGCAACAACAAAATGCTAAAGGTCAATAAACAGCGACTAGGACAACAACAACATGTAGTGCAAAATGTTGCCGCTAGTTCTAGGCAAGCGAAAGTCAAGGGCGAGATCCATTCGAACCCATTTTTAAAATGAAAATATACGTTAGAGAAGCAAAATCCAGGTTAAAAGTTTGTGTGTGAACTTTTTTCTGCTTAAAGTATGAAAACTATCCAAAATCCTAGCGTTTTAGGATGTGATTGAAGTCAAAGCAGCTCTGACAGGTAGATTATCAAAAGCAACAAAAGGTGAACATATCGTAAGTTTTTTAATTTTTATACCCTAAACCTGAAAGGCCAGGGTATATAAACTTTGTGGAAACTTTTGTAACGCATAGAACGAAGCGAGTTCGGGATAGAAAATTATATATATTCTTGATCAGGGTCACCTCGTGAGTCGAGCTATCCATGTCCGTCCGTCCGTCCGTCCGTCTGTGTATTGTCTGTATACACAGGATAAGAAGGAGTTGAGATAATAAAAAACTTTTCAACAAAAAAAAAAACCTACTTCAAAATCACTAGAAAGTAAAAAATAATTTTAAATTACTTTTACTATTTATTTCTTGGTCAAATTTGTATTTTTATAATAAATATATTTATTTTTTTATGATAATAAAAGCTTCTAGTCAGCGCTAATCATTGATGTAAAATCATGATTTTTTCGCCATCCCTACTCTATTTAAGACTTTTTTATTTGTAAATATCTTGCTTGGGTGACGCTGTATTAATTTGTAATCTTAATTTTTCTTAAATCTTAATTAAAATACTATATGTGTGTTGCAGCTGCATAAAAAATCTGATTATATTAGCGCCGACTTCGAAGCTCTTATTATCATAAAAAAATAAATATATATATTATAAAAATACAAATTTGACCAAGAAATAAATAGTAAAAGTAATTTAAAATTATTTTTTACTTTCTAGGGATTTTGAAGTAGGTTTTTTTTTTTGTTAAAAAGTTTTTATTTCTTTCTTTTTAGAGAAAATGATATATATTAAAAAAGTGTATAAATTAATTAAACACCAATTATTTATGCTCATAATATGGAAAAATGCTTTTCTGTCGTTTCTTATTCTGGTCTTTGTCAGTGTGTTTATCAGTACCTACTCTTGTATTTTTATCACTACCCTATTGTCAATATTGACTGAAATATAGTGTGTTTATAATATTGACACGCCTCTTTGTCGAGAATATCACACTCTTTGTCAGTGTTTTCAATAGTTCTACCCATTCTAACAATGAATTTTACCACCCTTAAGTCAATATGATACAGTTTTTTACACACTGCCACACCCCTTAGTCGAATAACGCCCAATTCTTCGGTAGTAATTTGTAATAATTGTTCCTGCGTCTGTACTTTTTCAGTTAGTAGTGTCAGTATTCGTTTTAGTGTTTTCTAATATTGCCACACCCCTTTGTCGAATGACGCCCACTTTATTCACAAAAACTTGTTATAAGTGTGCCTACCTCTATACTAAATATCAGTACTCTAGTGTCAATATTATTCGCGATACAGTGTATTTTATATATTGCCACACCCCTTTATCAAACAAGGTCCACTGTATTGAAATTAATTGTTTTATAACTGTGCCTACCCCTGTAGTTAACTTTAGTACTCTAGTGTCAATATTATTCGAGATACAGAGTTTTTCTAATATTGCCACACCTCTTTGTCGACTAACGCCCACTTAATTGACTGTAATTTTTACCTACCCTTGCATTTTTTCTGTGAATTTTATTAACTCTAGTACTCTAGTGTCAATATTTACTGAAATACAGTGTTTTTCTTACAGTGACACGCCCCTTTATCGAATACCGCCCACATTACTGACAGTTATTTGTTATATTTGTACCTACCTTTGTACTTAATTTAAGTATCGTAGTGTCAATAGTAATCGAGATACAGTGTTTTTTTTAATATTGCCACTCCCCTTCTCGATTAACGCCCATTTTTTTTTTACAAAAATTTGTAGTGATTTTTCCTACCTTTGTAATAAATTTCTGTACCCTAGTATCAATATTATTCGAGACACAGTAATTCTCTTATATTGCCACACCCCTTTGTCGAATTACGCCCACTTTTGTTATAGTAATTTCCAATAATTGTACCTACCTCTGTACTTAATTTCAGTACTCTAGTGTCAATTTTCGTCGAGATACAGAGTTTTTACAATATTGCCACACCCTTTTTTAGAATTACGCCCACTTAAGTGATCGTCATTTTTAATACTTGTGCTTGCCCTTGTAATTTTATCGTGAATTTTATTACCGTAGTGTCAATATTTACTGAGATACAGTGTTTTTCTTATACAGACACGCCCCTTTTCCGAATACCGCCCCCTTTCATAAACGGGCACCTCCGCGTTGATAATCTCTATATGTTGACAAAAAATTACGGCAATCGGGCAAGTACTTTAGGAGTAATCGATGTACATACATTCACAAAAAAAAAAAAAAAAAAAAACAGAGAAACCAACCAACTTGAGAACCTCCTCCTTTTTGAAGTCGGTTAAAAATGAATCTGAAATGACACATGATCACATAAACTCAAGGATTGACCCACTATTGAATATTTTTGGAATCCGCCCACGAACACGCCTACCTCTCATACAACGCAAAAATTGAAAACTGCATAAATCCGCTAATAATTAACCTACAACAATAAAATTAGGTATGTATGTATTTTATGTCAAAAAAAAATGTCTTCGAAAAATAGATGTCTTCCGCCCACGGTCTAGGCCATGCCCACATCCCATACAACCCAAACATTTAAAACTCAATAAATAAGCTCATGTATAACCTACAGAGTTAAAAATTTAAATGGATATATTATATAACAAAACAAAGATATTTTGAAAAATGGGTGTCATCCACCCACGGACACGCCCACATAACATAGAATCAAAAATTAAAAACTCAATAAATAAGCTCATGTTTAAGGTACAGAGATAAAATTTAGTATATAAGTATTTTATATCAACACAAAGACGTCTTCAAAAAATGGATGTCATCCGCCTACGGCCAAGCCCACCTCCCATACAACCCAAACATTTTAAACTCAATAAATAAGCTTATGTATAACCTTTTGAGATAAAATTTGAAACGTATATATTTTATAACAAAGCAAAAATATTTTTGGAATCCGACCACGCGGTAGGCGCGTCTACCTCCCATACAACCAAATATTAAAATCTCAATAAATAAGCTCATGTTAAACGTACAGAGATAAAATTTAGTATGTAAGTATTTTACATCAACACAGAGACGTTTTTGAAAAATGGATGTCATCCGCCCACGAACACGCCTACCTCCAATACAACACAAACATTTAAATCTGAAAAAATAAGCTTACGTTTAACCTTATGAGAAAAATTTTGGTACATATATATTATACATCACAACAAAGATGTCCTGGAAATATGGGTGTCATCCGCCTATGGCCAAGCCCACCTCCCATATGACCCAAAAATTTAGAACTCAATAAATAAGCTTAGTTTTTAGCTACAGAGATAAAATTTGGAACGCATTTTTTGTAATGAAATGCATATAAATTATGGTCTTCATCCGCTCACGGATACGCCCATTTTCAATATTATTATTGTATTTGAAACAAGTAGGTTTAGGGTATTTCATGTCGGGCTTGACCGACTTAAGCCTTTCCTTACTTGTTCTTTTAAGCTTTAAACCAAGAATTTCAGGTGTCAAACCTATTCATTCAAGTCTGCCTTGGTTCGGAAAGAGGAAGATAGATAAGTAGGATAAAAAGTGAAATCAAGAGAAACAAGTGTTTAATGTTGTATGTGTGGCGGAGCACTATATCAACAGGCGAATTTTAATCTCAGGCAAATGTTATGCCTTTACCTCAGATAATTTGAGTTATCAAGTAATCTCATTTCACAAACACCTCAACCACCAACTACATTTTTCAAGGTCGTATATATTGATGAATTTTTAATTTCAGTTGATAAGAAACGAGGAAAGAATTTACGAAAGGTATAAGTGTAAGACCATTGCTAGACCGGGTTTCGAACCCGGAAACTCTGGGTTAGTAGTCAAGCACGCTAACCACTCGACTACCGAGGCAAATCTTTCTTACCGACTTTAGACTTTCTTTACTTGTTTTTAATATTATTTGAAAAAATATGGTTTTACCTAAAATAAGATTTTCGTTGCTCAATCTTCTTTTTTGTTTCTTTTTTGTTTTTTAAGGTACAATTTTTTAACGCTGGGTATAAGATTTTTTTATTATGGGCAGTATTTCGTTGAGCATTACTTCACTTAACCTATTTTTAAAGAAGCTCATTTTCAGTAGTATATATTTACAAATTTTCTTACGCTTTATTTAAGCAAATTTATATATTAAGTGTTAATTTAGAACACATCTTGATATGTAAATAAAATACATGCATCATGTTTCACACCTTATATTGCTCAAACTGCAATTATTTATAGTTATTGCAGTGCTTTTCAAACTTTTTAACTTAAACTTTCCGCAAAAATGTTTTGCCTGAAAGTATGCACTGAAATTTTATATGAAATATATGATGATGTGAATAAACCGAACAATTTGTTTTATATTTTTCACTCTAAAGGGTTGCCAGCCATCAGGAGACTGGCTTTAATACTATTTATAAAATGTAAAATTTTTTAATACCTGATCATATATGTTGAATTTTTTTTCTAACAGAATCTGTTGAAAGCACGATAGAAATTTAGATAAAAATTTGTTAGCTGGCGGCCGGTGTAAACTTAATAATCTGCTAGCTACCATTACAACCAAAGCAAGCCTTAAACCGAACTTCCGTTGTGAGTTTACATCAACTCGAATGCATATCGTTTGCAATCAACTTCCGCTGCGCCATCTTTGAAATGAAGTCATAAAGCTTTCCGACACCTAATGATTTAGCCGTAAATGACGCTGCAGCATGCAAGCCAACACACGCTGCAGTTCTACGTATATTTTGCAAACTCATTACGTGAGATTAACACGTGCCGAGAATGACTGTATGTGGGTGTGTGTGTGATTGGTAGAGCTTGTGTTAGTTATTACGTAACAGCAGCAGTGTTTGAGTGTTTGTGTGTGGGTGTGTGTATTAATAACGCATTTACATGAGAAATGTGCAATTTCGTTACAAAGAACGCCACACAAATTAGCTTCAGAGCTGAAGGTAAGACGCAAGGGAAAGTGCTAAAGTAACAGTTATGACAACAACAACAGCAACAATAAGAGAAAAACTGCAGCGTAGAGCAGAAAACATAAAATTAGTGTTTCAATGAAAATTGCATATTTAATGTAAGTGCGCTGTTTTTTTTTTTTTTTTTTGTTGTTTTCAACCAATATTCATTCTCTCAAGCCCTTTTGTGGCACTCAAACCAACAACAATATTGTTCATATAAGTTGTTGTTGGAAAAGCAATACTGACTGGCCAGCAGCCACCATGTTAAGAATAAAGCTTTTGCATGCTTTATGCATACATACGTGCATACGTGTGTTTAGCATGTGTCTGTGTTTTTATGACGCATTATAAATGTTGCAACAGCTTCGTTTGCAATTTGCAACAATTTATGTGGCAAAGAAGGTGCTGAATAAGAAAGATATAAATAAAAAACAACATAAAAGAAACAAAAAAATAAATCGAAGTGGGTGGCGGCATAAATAATGGTTGGTTGCATGGCGCACAAAATTCAAACACAGAGAAAAAATTTTGAAAATAGTTTACGCGATTTGCAAACGCTTATAACACTTTTAAGAATGGCAGGGGGGACGGGAAGAAAGGGAGGTTAAAAAAATTTCAGTGTTGCCATTTATGCAAATTTTCTTTCACGCGAACTCATGCAACGCGCTGCGCTGCACAACAATTGTGGTTGACAGAAGGCTCAGCAGTTGGTGTCATGCATGAAATAAGTGCACATATGCACACAAACAAACAAACTGACAAAAACACATACTTACTAACACATATACATCAACATGTAGCAAATGTAAATTTGTGTGTCTTGCATAATAGCTGCAGTGACGGCGCGGCGTCACAAAGTCGCTCACAGCGCGGTTCGCGACCCACAATCAACGCGACGCCTTTATTCAGCCATTCAAACACACACACACCCAAGCAAACACACTTGCACTTATATGCCATTCCCAACAGGCGCAACACTGGAAATTGTGTCTTTTGCACTTTTGCATGAATTATTCGTGCAAGATTTTCATTTCTTTCAACGGCTCCATTTTCCGTTTTTCCTTTTTTTCTCACTTTTTAGTTTATTTTTTTTATATTTTCGGTTACCGCCTTTGTTGCGTTTTATTTTTTTCTTATTGTCGTCTTGTTTATTTTTTGCTTTATATTATTTTATTATTTTGTACGTTTGCTTAAATCTGCCTTGCCTTGAATTCCCTTTTCTTTCGCCGCCTTATATTTATTGCTTTGCTCCTTTTCCGCCAGCACAGCTCAGCGTAAGCATTGCATCATGCATGAAGTTGGCAACACTGACTGACACAACACACACAAACACACCAATACACAAAAACGTATATTACAAATAATCATATTGCTTGCAAGTTCGAGTGCTCGCTCCAAAAGTAGCTACCAGCAGCGAGTGAGTGCGTCGCGCACAAAGAAACCTTGCAAGAAAACCAATAATTTTAAAATTAATTTCAAAAAATTTCATGCGACTTTAAAATCGCATGCAAATTGCATGTGGCAGGCGTCGCCTTTCAATGTTACTTTGTTGCTGCTGCTGGCTGTGTGGTTGTTATTATTTCGTTGTTGCTGCTGATATTGTTGTTGTTGTTATTATTACGTTTATAAGTCAACTTGTAATAAATATGCAACATTTGCGCGTTGCTGACGTTAAAAGTGCTTTTGAAGCGCTGAAAATCTGTTGGCAACAAAAAAAAAAGCGGCTTAATTTTGGCAAGAAATTTTTCTTTATTGCGCATTAAAATCGCAGCTTCTTTTTCGCAAGTTTTTAATGCACATGTAAGACCTTAATTTTAATGAATAATTTTCAACGCTTATTTAGCTGACAAAAAATAATTATTGTTATTTTTTTTAATGTCATGCGCATTGGCTACTATTAAAAAGTTAATTTGGTCATCTTTAATTCTTCGAAGTTTAAATTAATTTTTGAAATTTTACAATTTTATTTTTTCAATAAGAAGTCAATTAAAATTATAATTGTCAGAAGTCAATAACTGTCAAAAAACGACAATTAGCTATGTATCATTTATCTATACTGTGTGAGCAAAATTAGGGACATAACATTCGCGGCAGAGAAAACCGACCTTTTCTTAAAATAAAATAAGTTTAAAAATATATTTTTTACTCCAACATGGTTTTATAGAGCTTTAAACTGGCGGCCGAGAAAACAACGAGGCCTCGTAGTTGGAGCGCTGGGAGTCGCAAATATTATTTGATCTTGAAAAAAAAATGATTTTGTAACGGCGTTTATTCACCGTCGACGACAGCAACGCGTTACAGTTTTGCGACTGGCTGATGGCCGAGTTCGACTTAGCTGCCAAGGCCAAGTGAAAATTATAAGTATCACGGACGCAGTATAACGTAAAAAGTGCAAGAAGGCCCATACTTTTGTTTTAAGGTTTCAAAAAAAAAGAAAAAAAAATGGATTTATTTACTTAATTATTATTATTATTGCTACTGAATTTATAATTGAATGAATTTTTTTTTATATATAAAAAAAAAAAAAAAAAAAACAACCTGTATCTTATCCCCGGGCTGAGCCACAACCATCTAGTATGGTTTGGTAAATATTACCGATATCGGTAGTTCGAGTCTCACGACTTTAAATCGCCCACAACTTTATTTTTTTTGTATTTTCTTATATTTTAAAATTTTCTTTTGTTGTTTTCTCCTTCTCATTTCATGCCGTGATGTATCACTCCGCGAAGTGGAGGGGGAATTGTAACGGCGTTACAAAATCTACTAGTTGAACACAACGAATACCTACCAGCATAGTATATATATAGTACACACACAGCCAACGCATAGCAAACCAGCAAACATAGTGTGCAGCAACAACAACATCACAACCAGTCAGACACACCGCCAACGCATGATAGAGCAACCATCAGCTATAAGCAGAATTTGTATAACATGCAATATAATTCACAACACGTTTTGTAAATAAACTATTTAAGACGTGCCAACTGTGTCGACAGTGGGGACGGCTCGAAGGCGTAGTGTCTTGTCCGTCTAATACTTGGCAACGAGTAAACTAATTTTTTTGAGCAAAACACCGAGAGGCGGGTTGCTCGTTTTATACATTGTAGTTAGATTCCGTATTTTGCACTAGGTTGGATTTCACCGCGGCTTCGGTCAGTCGGATATCCTCCCGAATACTTTATAGTTGTGTTTGTTGCACTCGGTTGGATTTCACCGCGGCTTCGGTCAGTCGGATATCCTCCCGAATACTTTAAAGTTGTGTTTATTGCACTCGGTTGGACTTCACCGTCGGCTTCGGTCGATTGGATATCCCTCCGAATACTTAGCTTGTTGCACTCGGTTGGACTTTACCGCGGCTTCGGTCAGTCGGATATCCTCCCGAATACTTTATAGTTGTGTTTGTTGCACTCGGTTAGACTTCACCGTCGGCTTCGGTCGATCGGATATCCCTCCGAATACTTAGCTTGTTGCACTCGGTTGGACTTTACCGCGGCTTCGGTCAGTCGGATATCCTCCCGAATACTTTATAGTTGTGTTTGTTGCACTCGGTTGGACTTCACCGTCGGCTTCGGTCGATCGGATATCCCTCCGAATACTTAGCGATACAGTTAAAATACAATTGATAAATCCCATAGTTGAGATTATCATCCAAATAGTTTCCTTTTTAAACTTATACATATTCCAATGTATTTAAATATATAAACATTATTAAGTTATTAATAATAGATGTGAAGTTTTCACCTTTTTAACTTGACGTGTGTTAAAATTAATCAACCCACAACGCAGTGTAGGGAACAGCAGCAAGCAATGCCGTTGGATCAAGCTGGGAGCGTAGCAGTCTCTTTTATTGACTCAGTAAATCATAATTCAATGCGTAGCGCTTACTCTCCAGCTATCGCTTGATTCAGCGACGCAGCTGCTGATTCCCTTATTTGTTCTTTTTTTTGTTTTTGTGGTTAGCTGTGAAAACATCAGTCGATGTACTAAATGTTGGGTAAATGGGTACCGTAACAATTTACTAGACAATTGGGGAGTAGTAAGTTGTTGAGAACTTAGAACAAATCATTATTAAAGCAGAGCTGATACTAAGCAGCGTGATTTTTTTTGTTTGACTCTTGTTTAACAGCCTTAAACTAAGAAGTAAAGTTGAGTTTGCTAATGTTGTGTTTTTAAAAAAACAAAGTAAAGCGATATTGAAATTAAACAAGAACGTTGAATGTTTTTGGTGCAACTAAGATTACTAAATAGTAAACTATTGATGAAGGTGATTATAACCATCTCCGTCCACGCGTCAATATAAGCTTCTACATGCTTCAATATATGCGAGCCGAGATTTTGTAAGTAGCAACCTTAATATATTTAAAATAAAAACTATTGAGTTGATAGGGACAATAAGTTGATTTTTTTATCTAATATTGACAATGGTTGTCTACAGATACCTGAGGTTTTATTGTGGATTATAAGATTTTATTGTGGATTCCAATACAATGCAAAAATTTAAAACGCAATAACAAAGCTTATGTTTGTCTTACAGAGATGAAATTCGGTACGTATGTATTTTATAAAAAAAACGGAGATGTTTTTGGAAAATGGGCGTCATCCACCAACGGACACGTCTACCAAAGGTACAGCCCAAAAAATTTAAATCTTCATAAATAAACTTATGTTTAACCTACAGAGATAATATTTGGTATGTCTGTATTTTATACCAAAACAACGATGTGTTCAAAAATTGGACATAATTCGCTCACGAACACGCCTACCTCCCATATAACCCACAAAAGCGAAAGCACTATAAAGGCATTAAAATGTGAGCTACAGGAACAAAACTCAGTCTTTGAAAATTTTTCATCAAAATTGAAATCCAAATAAAGTTTGGGCTTCATCCGCCCACGGACTCGCCCATTTTTAATAATATTATTATATTTTGAAAAAGTAAGTTTAGGGTATTTCATAGTCGAGCTAGACCGACTTTAGACTTTCTTTATTTGTAATACCCTAAACCTGAAAGGTCAGGGTATATTAACTTTGTGCAAACGTTTGTAACATCTAGATATAAGCGAGTACGGTATAGAAAATTATATTTATTTTTGATCATAGTCACCGCGTGAGTCGATTTAGCCCTGTCCGTTTGTCCGTCAGTCCATCCGTCTGTGAGTGTGTTGTCCGTGAATACAGGATAAAAAGAAGGAGTTGAGATAATTTCATGAAACCTGGTACACATGTCAACATAGACCCAAAGATATTCACTATTGAATATTTTTTGAATGCGGCCACGGACACGCCTACCTCCAATACAACCAAAAAATTTAAATCACTGTAAAGATGGTTTAATTAAAGCTACAGAAATAAAATTTAATACGTATGTACTTTGTACAAAAAATAAGACATTTACAAAAAATGGGCGTGATCAGCTTACAAATACGCCCACCTACCATACAACCCACAATATTGAAAATACCATAAAAATGTTTATATATGACCTGCAGGGATTTAACTTGGTATGGGAGAATAATATATCAAAACTAAGGTGTACACAAAATAGGCGTCACCCGCCTACGAAAACGCTTACCTTCCATACAACTCAAAATATTGAAAACACCATAAAAAGGTTTATATATGACTTATAGGGACTAAACTTTAATTGGGAGGATTTTATATCAAAAATAAGGTACGTATAACATTAGTATAACCTGTTAAAAACTGTTAAGGAATACATGGATTTTGAAAAAAAGAAAAAGTTATTTATATTTGTTTAAGTTTATCAATATATCTTTATATATGATAGGAGGTTTAGGGTATTCAACAGTCGGGCTGAACCGACTTAAGAGTTTCTTTACTTGTTTGTATTCCATTGCGAATAGTTCTAAAATGGTATCTTTTGCTATTGCATAAATCTGGTTTATTTTAAGCTAAATTTTTTAATTGTTTGGAGAACGGGTTCATACCAAATAATCTGAAATCATATAAATTCAAACTCTTCTGAATAAATAAATTCTGTAATATTTTCAGAATCTTTTTAAATTATATGTTAAATAAAAAAGAATAAAATTAATTTTAACACTACATCAATTATGCCTAAAATATACCAAATTTTAAACTTCACTATTTTTTTGAAATATTTTTCTTATTGTGCCTTGTCGAGCATTTATTACATACACATATTTTTAAGTTATGAACAAAGTGTGCATAAAATTCATATCTTCAGCTTCATGTTTTTGAAGGTTTTATATTCTCTCACGTTACACTGAAATTCACACGTTCATAAAAAGAAACAAAAAACAAAAGCAACAAATACAGGAAAAAATATTAATTTTTGTTCTTAAGACTTTATTACACTGAAAAGTTTAGCTTTCAGTGTTGTAAAAAAACAACTGAAAAATATTATAGTAGATTTTAATTAAATTTTCATTTTATGTGCAAAGCAAGAAAAGAAGAGTAAAAACGTAATGAAGTGAATGGGGGGGGGGGGTTTGGAAAAAATAACAAACACAAAAGCAACACAGTCAAGAAAAATTAAGCTGACAGAGGAGAACGAGTCAAAAATTTAAAAAAAAATATGAACAAAGAAAGTAAAAAGCAGAGAGAATTAAAAAAAAAAACTATATAACATAAAAAAGTAATAAGCATTTTTTTTCTGCAGTAAGCAGAGTTGTTTTCTGTTCACTCAAAAAAAAAAAAAAAAATGGCTGACCCTGTGCGGTGCTTCCTTTGCTATCACACAGTTATGAATCGATTTGAGCATAATTAATCATGTGCTGCTCTTGAGTTCAATCGACCAAACGTTAATTAATGTAAGCATCAAAAAAGTAAAAATATTTTAATTAAGTTTAAAACAGCAGCACTAAAGAAGAGAGAAGAAAGCTGCAAAAAACAACAACAACAACAACAACAACAAGAACAGCAACAAGACAAAGTTAAGTACTTCATCAATTTTAATTAAAAACAAAACAACAAAAAAAAAAGAGAACGACAGAAAGAAAGCAAGAAAGAGTGTGCGCTTCAAAAACTGGTGCAAAAACATAAACGATCATTGCTAGGTAGGGTTGCCTTTATTTCATTTTTGTGTTGTTTTTTTTTTTCTCCCCGTTATATTGTTTTGCTCATAATTCTTACCTTTTAACTCATTAAATTTTCTTGCTCTGTGGGTGGGTCAGTTTTTCTGCTTCAAGTGTTGATGTTGATGCTGACAATAACTGTAAAAAAGAGAGAGAGAGAAAGAAAGTGATGAAAATTAATTAAACATTGACTCGCAGTATTTCTTATACAGTTAATAATATTAAAAAAAATTTATATAAAATTATGATGCGCTAAAGTTTTCTTAATAATAAAAATTTTATCATTATTCAAGTTTCATTAAAAAATATCTTAAACTATAAACATGATGCAGCAATGAAAACAGCAACAACAAACAATTTTATGCCATCTCATTCTAATTCATCATAAAATAATCTATTTGCACTTAAGTTTAAGTAAGAAAGAGCACAGAAGAGAAAGAGTGAGAGCAATAGCAGATGCAATTAGAGCTCAAAACAATTTAGTTAAAACAAAGCAATGCTGCGCTTCTCTCGCTCGCTCTAACTGGCTGGTTATAAAACAATAATAATAATAATAATAATAAAAGAAAAAAAATATCATCACTTGGCATGTCAAAGCAGGCTAACGAACATTTTAAGTGTTTTTTCTTATTTTTGTATTTAGTTTATTTTTGCAACACTTTTTGTGGAGCAACATTTTCCTTCGTGGCGCCTCTGAGACGTGCTTCGTGCTGAAGCATATGATAGATGAGCGTGCCAGAGAGGGTGGTAGAGGGTTAAAAACGAGATATGACAGCTTCGCTGAATGACTTAAAAGTCATTATTGTTTTATTTAATAATGAGAACAAAATAGTGTTAATTTTCTGATTAAAGCTGGTGATATAGTTAAAGGCTGAAGGATGAAAAATTAGACGTATTACAAATATTTTGTTTAAATATATTTTAAAAATAAAGTCTTAACGACTTAATGACAAAATATTTTGCATAAAAATCGTATAAAAGTCACATAATAGCCGTATAGTAACCATTTTTAAACAATTTGTGGAACAATCCCGGCCGAAGAAGAGTCGTACAGCATCCGTTTCGTCATTATATCAACCAGACAGACTGTTTCTACAGCGAAATGCTTAAATTTATTGAAATCATTCTATATAAGAACTTTAGGTAGTTGTTTTTATTAAAAAACAAAATTTTGTTTTTTTATGTTTTGGGCAGTAATACTTGTATGATGTGCAATTTTTATGTGTGAAAAAGGTAACTAAATATTCGTCTAAATAATAATGATTATAAAAACTCTCTTTTTGTGCACAAAAACGAAGTTTGGCGAACTGCTTTGTCTGAAAAACAATTGCTTACACCCAAACATTTTATATTTGAGTAAGAATTATATTGGTTTGAACATAAGAAAAATTTGTATGATACTATTTTCCAATGTATGGAGAACAACTTTTTTGCATTAAGACGTTTAAGACTGCAAATATTATATATTTGTGAGGAATAAATCTTTTCATAAATCTCATTTATGAAAAAAATATAATATGTTGTAAGAACATTTTGAAGCATAGCATATAAAAGTGTTGACATTCAAACATTAACCCTAAAATATGCAACACTTATTTAACGAAACAATCATGGAAAATATTCCAAAAGCCTTAAACTAAGTTCAGATTGATTAAATAATAACACAAAAACGCTTTGAACATTCTAACTTATAAGGAAAATAAAATATCCGTGTCGACGAGGAATGACCGCTATAGTTAAATTAGGACAAAGTGAGGTTATTACTTTAATTGCCATTCCTCGTAACAAAATACACAAGTACACACAATTTTATTGCTGTACTTTGAAAATTAAGTGTTTGTAACCATTAAATCTTAACAGCAATATTTAGGGTTCCTTAATTTAATCTTAGAGATTTTAAGCTTTAAAATGCTCTCCTGAAAACTGGAAAAATCTTGTCCACACAAGATACAAGTGCTGTTGCGATAAATTTTAAAAACATAAGTAAAGAAAAATTCAAATTAAAATAAATTAAAAAAGAGTGATAAATATATTTGAAAAATTATAATCACTCCTCTACATATTTGAAGTGCATTTTCATATGAATTTGAAATTGAGACTGTATTTGGCAGTTATTCTTTTTATGCCGCTGTTCAACAAAATCAATTTTTTTTTTCCAAAATAACAAGGTGCCGAGAAAGGACTTTGCTAAACTGAACAAACAAAAAATATAAGTGTGTCTGCGCTTTGAAAGTTTAAATCTGAGTTTTATTTTGGGGCGGTCTTAATTTACCCCCTTTTTGCAAGTTCTTATGGTGAATCGTATTATGAAACCATGTCACCCTTACATATAAGCTAAAATATATGTTTAAAAGATTAACGTTAAAACCTACGGGAAACATTTTTGTAGAATATTTTAACCCTCTAGCTTTTCAGTGTATGTATCGTTTTTGTCCCTTTTTTCACAAATGCGCAAAAAGACCCATAGAAGAAGGCTATAAAGGGTTAAAAGGAATAAAGCAAAGCCTTAGATTTAACTTGGAAGCCAGAAAGAAGTAAAACCTTACAATCTGTTCAAGGGTTAATTTCGAGCTTATTCAGAATTGGTGCTTAAATTTCTTACAAAAACGCATTTGAAAGGACTAGTTTGTATGGAAAAAAGCTTTATAATTAAAATTATTATATTATATTAATTATTATATTTATTATCATTTTAATTTAAATAGAAAAACAAAAGATTGGTTGAATTTCGATCCCAGGCGATACTAGTTAATTATATTTTCCCATCATTTTACCCTGAAATCATTTATATAAAAAAAAAAAAAAAAAAAAAACAAATTGGCCATTTCAGCCCTTGAAAGGACTTTGACCGAGCTTCTTATGATCAATTGTGTTGTGTGTGTTATTAAATGTTTGCACACAATTGACCGAGAACTGGACCTACATGTTTTATGCCGACTCCGAACGGCTAAAGTTTATGTTCTCAAGAAGCTTTACATGGCATTGTTTACTCTCTGAGGTTTGCCATTGTCTGCAGAGAGGTGGTGACCGATCAGAAAAATTTTTTATTGAAAAAAACTTTTCGCCGCGGCTGGGGATCGAACCCGGGCTCCGAGCATGCCAGGCCACACACTTAACCTGCATGCCACGGTCACCACGGAAATCAATCATTTAAATAATTTCATTAAATCATGTCTACCACCCTTCTGGAGGTCTCCCAAGAAAAATTCGAAATACTCTATAAATGTTCCTGAACTCAGAAAAAAAACACATATTTTTCTCCGATAAAAAATTTCTCTGTTTTCGATATTAGCAATTTTCTTTTTTTCAAATAAAATTTTCTTTAATTAGAATAAATTTTCACATTTTCGAAGAAATATTTCTTCACTTGTGGGAAATGGAAATATTTCAATGTCTCTAATAATGATAAGTATGTTTCTCTCACAAAAAAAAAATTCTTATTTAAAGAGAAAAATTTATTGAAAATGGATAAATTTTCCTATATTTTTATAAAAAATTCACTTTGAGAAGTATTTTCTTCAATAAAAACAAATATTTTCTCACAAATAAAAAGTATTTTTCTTTAAAAACGATGTAGCTATTTTATGTATTTCTATTTTTTATGGAAGCTTTTTATCATTCTTAGGGAATTTTTAGGATCACATTTAGAGAAGAGCATTCTCTGAAGCATATGTGTATACAATTTTTCACTAAATATGATGCCTGTGTTATCATACTCCGAGAAACTTTTTTCTAAGTGTGGTGATGCCCCTCGAGGAGTCATACGTATTACCAGATCCTATTATATTTTTTCATCGCAAAAATTTCTTACCAACGTATCTAGCCCCTAACTATTACTATTTTGAGCGTCCCTTGCAAAATTCACGTTTAATGTTTAACCGGTACATATTTTTTTTTATACCCCATCATTTTTCCTGAACTTACTCATTATCTGCCACTTGGAGGTATAATACAAAAAATACATAATATTAAGAAAAACAGTTCATAATTCTCCTGGGGTTACCCCTCGGGGATCAAACATAAGAATAGCTTCTATTATTTTGCACCCCAAATATTTCTTCTGAGCGTACCTGGGCTAAATCTGTTACCCTTCTGAGTTTCGCCCTTAAATATCCACTTTTTTGGAAAATCGTGTAACCATTAGATGGGCTACATATATCATATCAATCTTAGTTCCCAAAACTTTTCCTTTATTTCTCTATCAACCTCCCCTAAAAAAAACTACATTAATTATGAAAAATAGTAAATAGCATCCTTGGAGTGGGTCAAATGTATTTCTTATTTCCACTATTTTTTTACCACCATTAGTTCACCCGAACCTGAAAAGTCACTTTCGGTCTTCTTCCTATACAAAATTCACGTTTTTTTTTAAGAATCGTTGTAAAGTGTCGGGTTGACTATAATATGGATCAAAAATGTTATCATCGCATAATAGTTTTCATCCCACAACATTTTTGTCTATTTTGTATAGCCCAATCTGCCATTATTTTGGAGGTTTTTTACAAAAAATTCAAAAAAATTAAATAAAAGGTTGAAAAAATAGTTCAAAGCTGCCTTGGGTAGGTGTCTCGGGGGTTAAAATATATAATCATTGCTTGCTTGCAAAGTTTTGGTGACGCTCATGCAGTGTGGTTCCAGCCAGATGAAGCCGAATTACATACTACTTATATAGAATGGAAATTTTTTGGGCGTTATTTCATCTTTTATTTCACTGAACCAGTATATGGAGGAAATCATACTGGAAAGTATGCTTTTTGGAATCTGTTTCTCCATTTTCAGGTTTTGACCTATAAGTACCATAGCCTGTGAGCAAGATTTAGATATAAGCCTGGAATTTTTCAACATTTTATAAAATCCACGTCGAGAATCCTTATAGAAGTGATTTTATTATTTTCTCAAACCTCATTATGTTTCGAGATGCCTGATATTTGATATCTATTCTATCTTTAATGAAGTTCCATTCATAAATACACCAATGCATGTGTATTCAGTGGCTCCAATACATGCCATTCTTTGAGTGGAGCACTTTCTGGTTTGAGACGCCAAATTTTGTCATGAAAGCACGTGTGGCTTTGCCTACAGTGCTCTTCAAATGAGTGTTCCATAAAAGTTTCTTGTCAAAAGTCACTCCTAGTAAAGGGTGATTTTTTAAGAGCTTGATAACTTTTTTTTAAAAAAAAACGCATAAAATTTGCAAAATCTCATCGGTTCTTTATTTGAAACGTTAGATTGGTCCATGACATTTACTTTTTTAAGATAATTTCATTTAAATGTTGACCGCGGCTGCGTCTTAGGTGGTCCATTCGGAAAGTCCAATTTTGGGCAACTTTTTCGAGCATTTCGGCCGGAATAGCCCGAATTTCTTCGGAAATGTTGTCTTCCAAAGCTGGAATAGTTGCTGGCTTATTTCTGTAGACTTTAGACTTGACGTAGCCCCATCTGACAACAACAACACGATTCACAACATTTGACAACATTTCCGAAGAAATTCGGGCTATTCCGGCCGAAATGCTCGAAAAAGTTGCCCAAAATTGGACTTTCCGAATGGACCACCTAAGACGCAGCCGCGGTCAACATTTAAATGAAATTATCTTCAAAAAATAAATGTCATGGACCAATCTAACGTTTCAAATAAAGAACCGATGAGATTTTGCAAATTTTATGCGTTTTTTTTAAAAAAAAAGTTATCAAGCTCTTAAAAAATCACCCTTTACTTGACTTTATTTGAAAAATTATTAATCTTTGTGTTAAGTGTGGGCTTTGTAAGACCTAAGAACCTCTTTTTAGAAAACGGCACTAAGTAGTATGCTTTTTTCAGGATTATAGTTTTGAATACTAGAATTGGTCAAAATTTGTCCCAATACCATCTATTTGTTATGCATTGGGCACTTGTATTCTGTCCGAAATTGTTGGCTCACGACAGTCCAGACTTACGGTAATCAAATCATTCCCATATCTTCTATTAGTAAAGCCTTGATTGTTTCGAGTAGTTCATTAATGACCGATGTCCACAGAAGAAGTGGTAGAACTCCTCCTTGAGGGCATCCTCTGATTGTAGTTATCTCGCTAGATGTTCCACTGAGCTCGAACACGATGATTTATGATACATTTAAACTTAGTAATAATTCATTCTGTAATTTGATAAGGGACTCTTTGATTGCATTATATAATGTATTGTCAAGTCCTCCTTAAATAATACTAAATATCAATGAAGGCAAATAACGCTTTTTTTTTTGACTCAAAAGATTTTTCATAATACCTGTTGTGTATTAGATTACAGTTCCTATGGATTTGCTTGCCTGACAAACAAATTGAGACCCACTTAAAGGAATGCTTTTCAAAGCTATATGTCTCACTTATAGTAAGTTCCTGAATTTTTTCCATTTTTTTAACGACGAAAGAACTCAGATCGATTGGTGTAAACGATTTAGGTAATTGTTTGGACTTTTTACGCATCCTTGGAATCAACACAACTCTTGCCTTTGTCCATTCATTTGGAATGCATTTAAGAGCAAGCTGGCTTTGTTCATTGCCATTCTAGTGAATGGAAGGATCAGAGGGAAAATTCCATGTTGCATAAAGCATGGATAGATTCCATCGGTTCCTGGTGATTTGTATGCACTGAGTTTAGATACAGCCCATCGTAGTCTTTTGCTGGTAAAGAGTTTGCCAAGAAGACATCAATTGCCACCAGCTTGTAACGAATTTTTAAGCCGGGGTTCGTTGGAGACCCAGGGTTCTGCACAAAAATATTTATATATATGAGAGCTAAAGCACTTGCGTTCTTTTTTAAAACTAAAAAATATTTAATTTTTTTATTAAATTTAATTAAATCATTAATTTTATAATTAAAATTTTTACAAATTTGTTTTATTCTTCATTTATATTATTTGACTTTTATTATTTAACTATTATTATTTTACGTCCGGTTGTCCTGTGAAGTCCTGAGATGTTCTGCAATATCCTGCCTTGTGTCGGTCCTACGGTGTCTTTGCTTCGTTTGCTGACTCGTGAAAGTTTTGGAATTTAAGCAAAGTAGGGATTTTTGAGATATCGCTTAGAAAAGCCCGTGTCTCACTATCGGTTCCAGGTTTTATCTATTTCTACTAGGATAACCGCTTATAAAAGCTCGAAACCCAAAACAAAAGTTGTATATAGTTCTACTAAGGGTACCGCTTAGATAAACTCGAAAAACGGAATAAAGGATATGAAAGGATTGTTGTATTACCTTTGACGATTAGCAATCAATGAGCTCGATTCTGTCTTTAGCTTCCCGTTTTATAGCACAAATTCGCTGCATTTACTAACGGGATCTTGTTTGTGCGATTCCTCATCAAATGTCTTGCACACATAACTGTGCACCAGTTTCTTGTTGTTGTCCCTAAGCCGCGTTTTTTCGTCTTAGCTTTTTTGAAGCTCTTTTTTCTCGCCTACGTTGTTGTTTTTGTGTTGTGGTTTTGTTATTGTTCATATTTCGGCGCGTGTTTAGCATTGTTGTTCTTATTGTGGGTGCCTGCATCAGTGGCGTAGCTAGGGTTGGTGACACCCGGGGCGGAAACTAAATTGTGCTCTCTTTAGAAGGTTTTTTTTATAAAATTAGTCAATGAAACTTACTACACATTTGCGAATTAACCTCAACAAAAATAACATATTTTAGAAGAGATTTAAAAAAAAAAAACAAAACTATGCTATGCATGGATGTTTGATAAAAAAAGTAAGAATCTTAAGTTTTCTGAAACTTAAAGAATTTTTTTTGAACTGTGCCAATATTTTTGTCTACCGAGCTTATAAGTTGTGAAAGAACAATTTACTATCGATAAGCCACACAATATCAGTTTTAAATAATTGAAGAATTAACATTATGAAGCTATAAAAACTTTTATTAGTCTAATATAGAAAACTTTGAAAAATTTACGAAAAATTTTGCATAGTTGAAAAAAAAAATAGGACCTGGAAGCAAAACATTGATAAATTTTCTCTCAGTGACACTGAATAAATATTAATATAAATATTTTTTTGAAATCAATCCACGTCTTCTACATAAAATTAAAATAAAATATTAAAATTCATCAATAAACTTTTTCATAATTTTTAGCAATTTCTTTATAGTATCTTTATTAATCTCCGCTTCAACTTTGATAGACAAGACTGAGGTCTGTAAAATTTGACTGCCTTATTCTCGATCATAAATATCACAGTGATACCAAATTGATGTAAGAAATTTGTTTTATACTCTTTATATACATAATTCCCAAAGCAAACTTGCCCAGACTGAACAAGGTCAAGAGTAATGAATGGCTCAAAAAGAGCTGGCAATTCGAAGAAATCTGTTGATTCTTCAAATTCGGTGATTGAGAACAAAATTTATTTTTAATAATTAGAACAATTTGTAAGAAACTGTGCATCTTATTTTCTCTTCAAAACTGTTTTTTTTTATAGTTTTTGTTGGTTGATTTGAACATAATCATGAGTTGTGTAGTAAAATAAAGGAGTCAGAAGACCATCTTAGAGTTTTTAATAGACATCTTCAAAATAAAGTGAAATTAAGTCAGAACGCCATAAAAATGTCAGAACGAAATTTATTTAATTTTAATAAAAAAATGTAATAAATTTAAATCAATTTAATTTTTTTTTTAGAAATTCTTTAAACAAGTAAAAAGTTGATTTTTAGTAGCTTTATGTTGCAATGTACTCAGAACATATTACTGGTCAAAATTATGTTTTAGCAGATTAAAAGTGTAAATCATTTGTGACATGAACACGTTTTTCTGAAAATTTCTGGAGAAATGTATTGTTTACAAAACAACTGACGCCTCCATTCATCATACTGTGAAAATCATGCAGGTTTTCGAAACATAATGGTCTGAGGAATATCTACTATAATAGCAAGTTTGAACACTTCTTAACTTGAAAATATAAATTAAAAAGTGCTTTTTTTTAAAACTTTATGGAAAATATTTTTTTACATTATTTGTTATGTACTACATCTTAATATCGTAAAAACTTTACCCATGAAAAATTACATACGGAATTTTTGACTTGGGTTTTAGTATGAGCGTTACTATTGAACAAAATTTTATATAAAATCAAAGTTGTTTTCAATAAAAACGAAGTCTTGACGATGGTAAAAAATATTTGAATTCACTTTTGCACTCTCAGGATATTGAAAATATGTGTGTGTTCTTTTTATTAAAAAAATAAAAAATTATGTGCTAAAAAGTTCTTTTGCCAAATTTTGCACTCCATTTTAGCGTGCACCCGGGGCAGACTGACCCCCCATTTCACCCTTGCTACGCTGCTGGCCTGCATTACATACCGTTGTTTGGTGACGTGTGTAATTCTTGCAGCAATGTGTTTTGGTTTGTCTTCCAACCAGTTGTTGTTGTTATTACTCTTGATTTTTTTGTTGTTGTTGTTATTACTGTTGATTTTATGTTTTTTTTTTTTATATTTTATTGCACCGCTGCTTGTTGTTGATTGTTACTGTTTGGCTTGCTATTGTTATCATTGGTGTTCAAGGCCCGTTCTTATTTCGTCATCATGCGTTGCTATTGTTGTTGTTGTTGTTGTTGTTGTTGTTGTTGTTGTTGTTGTTGTTGTTGTTAAATAGAAGTTAACTATTGTTGTTGTTGTTAAACATCCCAATAAACATTGTAGCGAGGGGTGATTCGTTGACGAATCACTTGTAAATAGTTTTTTCGTATTATTTTCGAATAGTTTGGTTTTGTCTGTACCAGAAGTTGGCTGGATGCTTAAAGAAATCATCGTTTAAAATTGCTTTGTTAAGGAGGAACATAACATTCGCGGCAGAGAAAATAGACCTTTTTAAATATTCATAACTCAGTCAAAAACAAACATATTTCCAAAAGTTTTTTTATTATTGTAGAGAATTGAACATATTACAAGAAAAAAATTCAAGAAAATATATTTTTTACTCCAACATGGTTTTATAGAGCTCCAAACTGGCGGCAGAAAAAAAAGGGGCCTCGTGCTTGCAGCGCTGGGAGTCGCAAAATTATCCGATCTGAAAAAAAATTACTTTTTTAAATCTTAACAAAATTGGTTATCGTATGACAGAAGGTTTTTATAAAAAATTTTTTAAAACTTTTGGTGATGTTCCAAATTTGAAAGTGTGTTTTTTCGAAAAAAATATTGACTTTAAAAATTCATAAAAAAATCGAAAAAAAATTTAAAAAAGCTAGTGTCATACGATAGCGTGTCAAGTTTAAAAAAATACACAAAACAAAAAAAAAATTCGTCAAAAAATGAACCCGCTGGTGCAGCAACCAGTACGAAAAACATGGTTTCGATACAAGCGCGTTCAAAGCTTGTGAACAAAGAAAAAAAGGCGAAAATTAAAAATGCGATCTCATTAGTCCGGCTGTAACTTTTGATACCGTAGGAATTTTTCCATGAATCTTAAGAATATTTACTTAAATACAAAATTATAAAAAAGTCGATTTAAAAAAACGGCTAATGTCTATCCCCCGCAGAAATACTTTGTTATAAATTTAAACTGAGATTAAAAGCGACTTATTTGAGCGACACTTTAGTAAAGTTTCTAAAACTTTGAATATCAAAAACATTTCAAAAAATTTATTTTTGTTTTGTTTCAAAAAACATCAAAACATTTCAAAATATTTCAATAAAATTATGCTGAATGTTGGTTTTAACATTAAAAAAGCGTGAATGAAAACAAAAACAAACCCAGAATTTTTGTGTTTAAATTCGAAATAAGTTGACGGTTGATGATTTGAGAGTTGACAGGCAAATATATATAAAACTTCCAGATATTTGAATTTTTTTTTTCTTTTTGAACTTTGGTGATTCGTTTAAGAATTGCTTCTTTTAAATTAGAAGATTCGTTAACGAATTGCTTATTTGAAATAGGAACATTCGTTAATGAATTAGTTTTCTTTGATTTGGCGACTGGTGCACGAATTGCTTTTGTCGGTTTGAACGATTCGTTAACGAAGGAGGAATTTCTCCCGTTCACGGCATTATAAATGAATTGTATATGATAATTGCTATTGAATGAAATGAATGAGAAAGCAATTTAGAAACGATATCATGAGCATGACTCAATAATTATAAGGTTATCCCGATATTTGACGTCTTCTCACGAAAATGGAGATAGATACCCTTATTTGAAGAGAAGAGCATTTTGAATGACACAAAAATCTCACAGGTGCTTGCATATCATACTATTTTTTAGTACAATATATCTTTAAATTTCTAGTCAATACATTTTCTGCTACTTTTGTATTTGGAAGCATCCATCAGATGATTTTTAAAGGTTCTGCGACTTCACAGAGTCCAAGCTTGAAATATTTTCACGAATTTATTGCATTAAAAAATTCAATGAAAGCAATGCATACTGATTTTGTTTTTTTTTTAAGCAGTAAAATATTGAAAACACATACTTTTTGTATTAAAAAAAAAACACAGCACAACACTGAAACATACATTTTTTTTAAAAGACCACAAAACCCTGTTTGTCATTAATTTTCGAGAGAGAATATTTTTTTGTTTACAAAAAATAAGGGTATGTCAAATATCGGGATAACCTTATAAATTATTGAGTCATGATCATGAGTAAATCATTTTGTTTGTTGTGATGTTTTCGATGTTTTTATCGTTGTTATATAATTCTATTGTGGTCTTAAATTTAACCAAAATGTTAGTTCCTCACAAGCTTCTGAGAGATAAGTCTCTACCCTGCTAACATATAGACGACGATTGGAAGATAAGTGGATTTGACAATGCCTTAGCGATTTATCCTACAGTTCTTTGGAAGATGTATTGCTTTTCAATCGCCGAAGCGATGAACGCGCGATGCTTGAAAAATGTTAATATCTTCTATCGCTCATTTCGGTGTACGTTGGAAGATGGATCACTTCTCGATCGCCCAAGGCATGAATAGGCAATTCAAAACTATTTTCAAAATCTTCCTTCACTCATTCCGGCAATCGTTGCAAGATGGTTTTTTCAACATCTTTCATTACAATAGAAAAAACAAGTAAAGAAAGTCTAAAGTCGGTCTAGGCCGACTATGAAATACTCTAAACCCACTTTTTAAAAACAAAAAATTTTTATTGTAAATGGGCGACTCTAAGGGCGGATGAAGCTTATATTTAATATGCATTTAAATGTTGATGAAAAATTTACACATACCAAGTTTTATTCCTGTAGCTCACAGTTAATGCCTTTATTGTGCTTTCGCTATGGGAGATGGGCGGATTCATGGACGGATTACTTCCAATTTTTGAACACACCTTAGTTTTGGTATAAAATACATACATACCAAATTCAATTTCTCTATGACAAACATAACCTTATTTATTGAGTTTAAGACTTTTTGGGTTGTATGGGAGGTAGGCGTGTTTGTAAGCGGTTGACGTACATTTTTCAAAGACATTTTTTTGTTGATATAAAACACATACATACCAAATTTTATTGTTGTAGGCTAATTATGAGCTGAGTTATGCAGTTTTCAATTTTCGCGTTGTACGTTAGGTAGGCGTGTCCGTGGGCGGATTCCAAAAATATTCAAAAGTGCAGATCCTTGGGTCCATGTGACTACGTGTAACAAGTTTCATCCAATTATCTCAACTCCTTCTTCTTATCCTGTGTATACGGACAACACACAGACGGACGGACGGACATTGATAGCTCGACTCATGTGGTGACGCTGATCAAGAATATATATACTTTTATATACCGGACTCGCTTCGTTCTATGCGTTACAAACGTTTACACAAAGTTAATATACCCTGACCTTTCAGGTTTAGGGTATAAAAATGTTCTAAAAAAAATTGTTAAAATTAATAAAAAAGTAGAACTTGTAAAAAAGTCCATTGAATTGGGATGGGACAACGCTGTCATGTCTGCAAGTTTGAATTTACAATAACTTGTAACGCGTTCAACAACGATGCTACGCAAAAATTTCTGAGTACCCTAAGAGCAATTTTTTTGCCCCACTTGTTGGCAATCGCTTAAGACTCCTTCTGCCGATTCATGTGCGATTCTTTCTGCCGAACCGCTTAAAAGTCTTCTCGGCGAATCACTTAAGACCCTTCTCGACGTTTTGTTCATGATTCTTCCAAGCAAATAGCTAAAGACTCCTCTCGGCGATGCATTGGTGAATCTTCCGGGTGACTCGCTTATGATTCTTCTTCGAAAATGTTATCAGGGTATGATTGGTGAACTCTCTCTTGCAAACACACATACCGAAAAGTGCGATTTTCATAAAAGGCAATTTGTTTCATTCTCATGAGTTTTTGTGTAGCTGCCGTAAGGTTTGAGAAGAGTACATTTAACGCTTTAGAGTTCGTTGGAACAGTTGCTGTAGGAAGGCTCTCCATTCTCCCACAGTAATCTCTCCGTGTGGGCCTCTTAGATTGTCTCAATTCGGTTTTAAACTTAGTTAGAGCATTTCGATTGAGTTTTTCAAGCTCCTTGTTCCACCAAGGCACTATCAATTCAAATTTTCAGAACCTCTGTGTGCAACTCTCGCGGAATTCCTGTAGCGTTGCATTTGTTTTGAGTTCTGATGACTTAAGTTCTAGCTCTTCCTTAGTTCTGATGCCTCAAGTTTTAGCTCTTCCTTTAGTAAGTATGGCTTGAATTGATTGGTTAAGGTTGCATACGGGTTGTTTTGATTTCTTGACCTTATTTTTCTTAAAAAACAGTAAAAAAGAGGCTCTATGTATAATCTTAGGATACTATTTTATGATTTTACTTTCCTGAAACTTTATTAATCACTGAACAAATCAAGAAGGTTTGGTGAAATGAGAAAGTTTAAGATTCGTCTTTTCGAACACAACTCAAAAGCATTTGTAACATAAATAAAATCATTGGTTTGAATGAAAAAATTACCATTTTTTTTATCATTTAGTGCGAAACAAACTTTGAATTATATCATTATGAACTCTTTTAACTCTTTTAAGGACAAAAGTTTGTTTCTCAGAATTTTTTTCAAAAGATAATAAAATTTTTGTTTAAACGAACCGCAAAAAATGTAAATTTTTTAAAATTTCCGAACTCAAACCAGAAAAAGTTTAATTTTTTATTTAAGTCCAGCACCAAGTTGGACAATTTAGTTCAACAAAACATAATCCTGCGTGTAAGGTTGCGGTCATAGTGAACGCGATTCAGACAGGCAGGCAGGCAGGCAGACTGAAATCTGTGTGAAAAAACGAGATGCAAATAGCTATCTATCTCGCTTGTTCACATTGCCTGTCTGTCTGCCTGTCTGAATCGGCGTTCACTATAACCGCAACCTAAGACGTGAGTGCCAAATATATGCTTTGATGCTAGTCAAAGGTTGCACAACTATTTCTCAATCGTTTTAAACTATCAAGTTGAAAAGTAAATAAAACTGTTTTTAAAGCCAGTTTTATTTGCTTAACTTCTTAAATTAAAACAAAAACTAATTCTTAGAGCTTAGAAAATATAAATTTTTATGGAGTTATTTAAAGCAAAGTAAACGTAAAAATTCTTTATTATTCCAACTTAATCCGGTTAAATAAAAAAATCTCACATAACTCTATTAAAGAAATATGAGTTGGTTTTGTTTGTATGTGTGTGTGATTTTTTTTTTTATTATTAAAACCTTAGTAAAAACAGCAAATAACGTATTTTTCTGCAGTGTACGTGTATGATTCGGGGTTTTTATTAGTTTCTGTAGCTAGTTTATAACTTAAACGCGATACTAAATCAAAAGCTGAAATTTTTTAGCTGTATGTTGTGTGTGTATGTGTGTGTTAGTGTGTGTATTTGCGCTAAGCGTGTGTGTGTGGGTTTAAGTGTGTTACTGTGAATTGCATCCCAGAACGACCTCAGCTTGCTAGTCCGTTCGTGCGTCGGTTCGTTCCACATCTAAGCCGTCATAAGTCATATCCTGTCTACGTGTTGTTTTTTTTGTGTTTTTTTTTCATAAATTCGCTGCTATGATTGTTGATGTTGATGTTGTTGTTGTTGTTGTTGTTGTTGTTGTTGTTGTTATGGTTTTTGTTGCACCAAAAAGTCAGAACTCAGTGACTGTTGAAGTCGCGTTGTTGGGTTTGTTTTAAAACGCTGCGAAATGCGTTCAGTTTTGCGAGTGTTTGTGTGTGCGCGTGTGTTTGTGTGAGTCGCTGCATTTCTGCAAGAAATGCAACGCAATGTGGCTTATCTCACTTTTACCCTCTCACACACTTTTTTGCAACCCAATTTTGCGCCTTACCCATACTAACCACACATACAGTCTCTCTGTGTGTGTGTGTGTGGGTTTGTGTACAGCTAACAGGGTGGTCATCATCATAAATCATTTTTCATATTTTTCTGAAAGCAATTTTCCCATTCTGCACAGCTAGCTAGCTCTTTCACATACACACACACACACACACACATACAATTTCTTTTTCTCACATTTTGTAAATATGTAGCTGTGGCGGTGCTATCCACCCACTTAGCCTGCCATTGGTTTGTATTGTGTTGATTGTGATTTTGTGTTAAGGTTTTGGAGTTGGTTGCTTTGTGTGGCTGTTGTGTTTGTGTGTATGTGTGTATGTCAGTGTTTTTGTTGCTGTTGTTAGCAAGTTGTTTTTATTTGTTGGAAGTCATCATTTCTGCACAAAGTTTTTAACTAAATTTCATTTGTATTGTGCTAGTTTTTGTTTTGCTGTTTTTGGTACTTTATTATAGCATGATTTTAGGAGCACAAATAACTGTTTTTGAGCTATATTTATTGTTGCAAAACATTGAGTGGATTGTAGAATATTTTCCAAAATGCTTAAGTTTTGTGCGTTTAACTCTGTCTAACAGCTAAAAGTATGCAATATTAAAGCTTAAAGTCAAAGTAAGTTAGACACAAAAATTGCTGCATACTGCTGGGCTGCTTGCATTAAAGTCAAACAGCTTTAAAATGCTGGTTGCTTTAATGTTGCTCTTTGAGCTGCTGCTAACCAAATGTACAGTAGCGATGACTTAACAAAAACCTACGCGCCTAACAGCATGCCACAAAATAATGATTTATCTTGATATAAGCTTTATTTTCAACTTAATGATTATTCATAAAGTGCGCAGTTTCTAATTTAATTTTATGACCTTCATTAAAACCGTACCAGCAATAGCAACAGCTACAGCTATAGCTCTGAGCTTTAGTGCAGGACCAACATTAAAAAAGGACTCCTGCTATTTTGGGGACACAGCAGAAAAAAACAAAACAAAAATATTTAACCAACCATTATGAGCACAAAAACAATGAAAATGCTTAAGCTCAGCGTGGAGGCTGGCTGAAAAACATGAAAAGTGCTAAAACTACAAAAGACCACAAAGCGAAGCGAAGAAGGCTATAGGAAAGCAAGAATGACGAAAGAAGTTTTTATGGTTTTTTTTTTTTTTTTTTGTATTTTTATGCACGCTAATGCCAACAAAACCCTTTAAGGTATACCTTGTCAGCAATAAAGACAAAACGTTTTTAGTTCTGCTCCAAAAGCGGCGGCAAAGGCAAAGAGAAAATATTATAAGAAAATTCACGGCAAAGCAATACGCAGAGAGATCCATGCCAAACAGCAAAAGAGTTGGAAAATCCAACCAACACATAAACAAACAAACTGACATTAATGTATATCTCAGAGATAGACACGCTTGGAAATTGCTTTAAAATAAAACCACAAGCAATTAAGTGGTGTGTTGGAGCTGCGTTTAATGTTAAAATGCTGTAGTTAAAAATTCAACAGATATGAAATTAGAAAAGAGGAAGAAAAAACCCAATTTTTAATAGGGTAAGAAAAATGTTGTTGGTAACGAGTTGTGGGCGCGCGTTGCATATTTTATTAACTCTCTCATTTTAAGATATATGAAACTTTAGAGTTGCAAGGATATGGGAGGGGAGGAAGGGGAGGATAGAAAAGCTTTAATTTAAGTGCTTTGCGAAGATTAAAAATTATTTGTTGGGGCGGGTGGGGGTAATAAATTGCAAATATGTTTGTTTAAAATTAAGCAGGGGAAGACTTTGAACTTAACAATTTAATTTTTGTTGAGAAAAATTTCATTTTTTAAAAGATTTCGGGGTTGGCTAAATAAGCCCAACAGAATTAATGACTGAGATTATCAATATTTTTGATTTTGATTTTAATATTTTTTAATATTTTTTAAAATTTTTAATTTTTTTTAATATTTTTAATATTTTTTTATATTTTTTTAATATTTTTTTTTTATATTTTTTTAATATTTTTTTATATTTTTTTAATATTTTTTAATATATTAAAAATATTTTTTTTATATATTTTAATATTTTTTAATATTTTTTGATATTGTGTAATATTTTTTAATATTTTTTAATATTTTTTAAAATTTTTTAATGAATTTTTATATTTTTTAATATGTTTTAACATTTTTTAATATTTTTTATATATTTTTTTAATATTTTTTTTTTTATATATTTTTAATATTTTTTAATAGTTTTTTAATATTTTTTTAAATTTTTTAATATTTTATAATATATTTTAATATTTTTTCTATGTATTAATAATTTTAATATTTTGTAACATTTATACCCGAAACCTGAAAGGTCAGGGAATATTAACTTTATGCAAACGTTTGTAACGCATAGAACGAAGCGAGTCCGGTATAGATCAGGATCACCTCGTGAGTTGAGATTCCATGTCCGTCCGTCCGTCTGTGTGTTGTCCGCAAGCACAAGATAAAAAGAAGTCGAAATAATTGAATGAAACTCGGCACACATGGTCACATGGATCCAAGGATCTGCACTATTGAATATTTTTGGAGTCCGCAAACGGACACGCCTACCTCTCATACAACACAAAAACTCAAAACTCCATAAATAAGCTCATAATTAACCTACAACAATAAAATTAGGTATGTGTTTAACTTATATAAAAAAAAAAATGTCTACGAAAAATGGGTTTCCACCCATGGACATGCCCACCTCCTTCCTATACAACAAAAAATTAAAAACTGAATAAATAAACTCATGTTAAACGTACAGAGATAAAATTTGGTACGTGTGTATTTTATTTCAAACTAAGTACGTCTTCGAAAAATGGATGTTATCCGCCTACGGTCACGCCCACCTCCTATACAACCAAAAATTGAAAACGCAATTAATAAGATAATGTTTAAGGTACAGAGATAAAATTTGGTACGTTTGTATTTTATAACAAAACAAAGATGGTTTTGAAAAATGGGTGTCATCCAACCAAGGACACGTCCACCTGCCATACAAACCATAAATTTAAAACTCAATAAAAGAGCTCCTGTTTAACCAACAGAGATAAAATTTGGTATGTATGTATGTTATAGCCAAACTAAGACGTCTACGAAAAATGGATGCCAGCTTACCACAAACACGCCCACCTCCCATATAAACCAAAAATTGAAAACTCAATAAAAGAGCTAATCTTTAACATACAGAGATAAAATTTGGTATGTATGTATTTTGTAGCAAAAGTAAGACGTCTTCAAAAAATGGATGTCATCCACCCACAGCTATGCACACCTCCCATACAACCCAAAAATTTAAAACTCAATAAATAAGATCATGTGTAACGTAGAGAAATTAAATTTGGTACATGTTTTTTTTTATATCAAAACAAAGACATCTGTAAAAACTGTATGTTATCCACTTACAACCCACACACATCTCCCATACAACCCAAAAATTTAAAACTCAATAAATAAGCTCCTGTTAAACCTACAGAGACAAAATTTGGTATGTATGTATTCTATAGTAAAAAAAAGATGTTTTTGAAAAATGGGTGTCATCCAACTACATACACGTCCACCTCCTATACAAACCAAAAATTGAAAACTCAATAACAAAGCTTTTGTTTAACCCACAGACATAACATTTGGTATGTATGTATTTTATACTAAAACTCAGATGCAGTCTAAACTTGGGCGTAATCCGTCTATGAACACGCCCACCTACCATACAACGAAAATACTATGAAGGCATTAACATATGAGCTACAGGAATAAAACTTGAAATTTTTATAAAATTTTGTAAAATTTTTTATCAAAATTGAAATGCATATCAAATATGGGCTTCATCAGCTCACGGACACGCCCATTTTCAATACTATTATTGTATTTTGAAAAAGTAGGTTTAGGGTATTTCATAGTCGGGCTAGACCAACTTTAGACTTATTTTTTTATAGAAATTTTTATACAAATTAAGGATATAACCGACAATATAACAAGCCATAATGTTTGGCTAACAAGCTTCCATAATGTTTTGGTAGACATATGGTTGTTTGTTATTGAAATTAATTTACTTTTAAATTAAGGGGGACATGACATTGGCCGTTTTTGAAATTGACTTTTTTTATAATTTTGTATTTTAGTAAATATTCTAAAGATTCTAAAAAAACAAGAGTTCAAAAGTTACAGTCGGATAAATGGGAGCGCATTTTGATTTTTCTTTGCAGTTTTCTTTGTTCACAAACTTTGAACGCGTTTAACTCGAAACAATGTTTTTCGTACTGATTGCGGCACTAGCGGGTTAATTTTTTGACGAAATTTATTTTTTTTTATTTTTTTAAACTTGATTTGCTATTGTATGATTTTGAGCTTTTTTAAATTTTTTTCGATTTTTTATGAATTTTTAAAGTCAATATTTTTTTCGAAAAAAAACACACTTTCACATTTGAAACATCACAAAAAATTGAAAAAAAAAAAAATATTAAAAAAAGCTCCAGTCATACGATAACCAATTTTGTAGAGATTAAAAACAAAATAATTTTTTCCAGATCGAACAATTTTTGCGACTCCCAGCGCTGCAACAACGAGGCCCCGTTGTTTTCTCTGCCGTCAGTTTGGAACTCTATAAAACCATGTTGGAGTGAAATATATATTTTTTTTTATTTTTTTTCTTGTAATTTGTTGAGTTCTCTACAATAATAAAATACAATTTTGGAAACATGTTTGTTTTTGACTGAGTTATGAATTTTTAAAAAAAGGTCTGTTTTCTCTGCCGTGAATTTTATGTCCCACTTTAAAGGACATAAAAGCACATATCTTTAAATTTTTGAAGAGACTATTTTTTTGAGACCATTTATAAAGTCTATCAATATTATTTTGAAGACGGTATATATCAGATTGTTTTAATTTTAAGGAAAATTTTAAGGTCATTTGCGTACAGAAGATATCATTCAGAAAGCAAAAATATGGTTGAAATGTAGTTAATAAACAACAAGGGTCCTAAAATACTTCCCTGTGGTACACTAAAAGTTGGAATAAAGGAAAATGACTTGAAATTATCAAAAGTAATTATGCACTGTCTATTAGAGAGATAAGATTTAATTTATTTCAAGAAAGTTGAGCGAAACCCAATATTTCTTAATTTTTAATAAGTAAACTATGCGAAACTTTATCAAAAGCTTTTTAAAAATCAGAATAAATTACGTCAATCTGATACCCATTTAAAATTGCTGATATAAAATATTCAGAAAATAGTACTAAACTTGATATAGTCGAGCGACCCGGTACAAAACCATGCTGGGAAAGAGAAATTATGTTCTTGGTGGCAAAAATTTGTTTTACTTAACAATAATTTCAAAAAGCTTGGAAATTGTTGAGAGTTTAACAATGATGATATGTTATCCACCTGCGATTTGTATGGATTAAAAGTACATGGATTAAAAGCACATAAGATTCACAAAGAAACAATGATTCAGGTAGTCCTTTAACTACCACACAAGTTGATAGGGTCGGTGCTTTCAGCTGACTCGCAGCACTCAAAAAGGCCTTCCGGTGAGATTTTTTCCCCCGATTACCTAGTCCTTTTTTTACATTATGCATTAATATCTCTTATACATGTTCTACATAAAGTCTAATAAATGCTGGGATCAAGCTTAACTAGTTGGCTTAAGATCGCTTAAGCATCTGCTCGTATTTTATAAAAAAAAAAATCCGCTTTAAGCCCTGCTTTTCAATTAATCCTTAACCAACAGGTTATAAAATAATACCAAATTATTAACAAATTCACATCAATGTGATGCTTAGAGATTTAAAAAAAAGAAACTAAATAGCTAAACGACTAATATTAACAAAAACTAAGCTGCAAAGCTTAAATAGACCGTAGAGCAGGCAGGTACCTATCCATTAGAAGTTTAAGCAGAAAACTGCTTAAAGTAGAGTTCAACCAAGTAGTGCGACAATGCAGGAGACTTATACACATATTTTGCTGGCATTAGTTTTTAATGATGCCTACATTAATGAGAGCTTAACTTGCTGTAACTGACCAACCATTCTTCTACATATCCAGTTTTCAGTACTTAAATATTTGTTTGTGAGTATGTGTTTTTTTCTACGCTATAAAATGTTACTTTTAATTAAGCTATTACAAAAATTTTATATAGCAATAAAGTTAAATCTTGCTCAACATTAGACAGGATTTTCAAATTTTATTAATTCGACATGGAAAAAGGCACTGAAGTCAAAGTTAGTGGCAGGAGAAGAGCATGAGAAAAGGTTTTAAATTTTAAATTGTAGGGCAGTAGATAAGTTTAAGGGTTAGCTAAAAGCTGATTAACAACTCTCAAAAATAATTTAGAGAATCAAAATAATCATCAAATTGTTTCATTTAATTAAGTACATTTTAATTATTTAAGAACTTCTAGAGTACCACAAAAAAAAAGAGTTGAAACGGATATTAAAATATACAAATTAATTATATTTATTCATTAAATAAAATATTTACGCTTTCGTTAAACTTGTCCATTGTAATGGACATGCATGTGAAATGAGTGTAGCGGAAGACAAAGTGTTATTTTTGATAAAGAATGTATTGTTAACATAGCATTGATCTATTACTATCTCTATTATTGCCTTTAATTTCGAAATAACAATAACAATAGCACGTGTTCATAACAATAGCACGAGCTGTTTTTATCCAAAAATCATGAGCCGAAAGAGATCAACCAAAAAAACAACGTTTTTTCCCTATTTTATTTATAAACTAACTTATTTCCTTTTTGTTTTTTTTTGTGTTATATAAATAAATGCAAAATAGTAGTGAATGTCTATCAAAAACACATTTGTTGATTTATATGGAAAATAAAAATAATTAAGAGCAATGTCCATTGTAAAGGACCTACTTCCTTTTTATTTATTAAGTTTTATTTTGCTTTTTTTTACTCTTTTAAGAATGTACTTATCCTAAACTTAACATTTTTAAATTTTTCATTAATTTATTTGAAATAAATTAATGTACTTCATTTGAAAGGTATAATTCTTCAATATGATATGGATATGGATATGGATATGGATTTGGATATGGATATGGATATGGATATGGATATGGCTATGGATATGGATATGGATATGGATTTGGATATGGAAATGGATATGGATATGGATATGGATATGGGAATGGCTATGGATATGGATATGCATATAGATATGGATATGGATATGGATATGGATATGGATATGGATATGGATATGGCTATGGATATGGATATGGATATGAATATGGATATGAATATGAATACGGATATGGATATGGAAATGGATATGGATATGGATATGGATATGGATATGGATTTGGATATGGATATGGATATAGATTTGGATAAGGATATGGATATGGATATGGATATGGATATGGATATGGATATGGATATGGATATGGATATGGATATGGATATGGATATGGATATGGATATGGATATGGATTTGGATATGGATATGGATATGGCTATGGATATGGATATGGATATGGATATGGCTATGGATATGGCTATGGCTATGGATATGGATATGGAAATGGATATGGATATGGATATGGATATGGATATGGGTATGGCTATAGATATGGATATGGATATGGATATGGATATGGATATGGATATGGATATGGATATGAATATGGATATGGATTTGGATATGGATATGGATATGGATATGGCTATGGATATGGATATGGATATGGATATGGATATGGATATGGATATGGATATGGATATGGAAATGGATATGGATATGGATATGAATATGGATATGAATATGAATATGGATATGGATATGGAAATGGATATGGATATGGATATGGATATGGATATGGATATGGATATGGATATGGATATGGATATGGATATGGATATGGATATGGATATGGATATGGATATGGATATGGATATGGGTATGGATATGGATATGGATATGGATATGGATATGAATATGGATATGGATTTGGATATGGATATGGATATGGATATGGATATGGCTATGGATATGGATATGGATATGGATATGGATATGGATATGGATATGGATATGGAAATGGATATGGATATGGATATGGATATGGATATGGGTATGGCTATAGATATGGATATGGATATGGATATGGATATGGATATGGATATGGATATGGATATGGATATGGATATGGAAATGGATATGGATATGGATATGGATATGGATATGGATATGGATATGGATATGGATATGGATATGGATATGGATATGGATATGGATATGGATATGGATATGGATATGGATATGGATATGGATATGGATATGGATATGAATATGGATATGGATATGGATATGGATATGGATATGGATATGGATATGGATATGGATATGGATATGGATATGGATATGGATATGGATAGGGATATGGATATGGATATTGATATGGATATGGATATGGATTCAGATATAAATTTTGCATTCAAATTTGAGATTCATTTGAATTTGAGTGTGAATTTGAATTTGAATTTGAATTTGAATTTGAATTTGAATTTGAATTTGAATTTGAATTTGAATTTGAATTTGAATTTGAATTTGAATTTGAATTTGAATTTGAATTTGAATTTGAATTTGAATTTGAATTTGAATTTGAATTTGAATTTGAATTTGAATTTGAATTTGAATTTGAATTTGAATTTGAATTTGAATTTGAATTTGAATTTGAATTTGAATTTGAATTTGAATTTGAATTTGAATTTGAATTTGAATTTGAATTTGAATTTGAATTTGAATTTGAATTTGAATTTGAATTTGAATTTGAATTTGAATTTGAATTTGAATTTGAATTTGAATTTGAATTTGAATTTGAATTTGAATTTGAATTTGAATTTGAATTTGAATTTGAATTTGAATTTGAATTTGAATTTGAATTTGAATTTGAATTTGAATTTGAATTTGAATTTGAATTTGAATTTGAATTTGAATTTGAATTTGAATTTGAATTTGAATTTGGATTTGAATTTGAATTTCCGCTACACAAAACATATTAATTAATTTTTTAAAATTGATTGTGATTTTGATTTTGATTTTGATTTTGATTTTGATTTTGATTTTGATTTTGATTTTGATTTTGATTTTGATTTTGATTTTGATTTTGATTTTGATTTTGATTTTGATTTTGATTTTGATTTTGATTTTGATTTTGATTTTGATTTTGATTTTGATTTTGATTTTGATTTTGATTTTGATTTTGATTTTGATTTTGATTTTGATTTTGATTTTGATTTTGATTTTGATTTTGATTTTGATTTTGATTTTGATTTTGATTTTGATTTTGATTTTGATTTTGATTTTGATTTTGATTTTGATTTTGATTTTGATTTTGATTTTGATTTTGATTTTGATTTTGATTTTGATTTTGATTTTGATTTTGATTTTGATTTTGATTTTGATTTTGATTTTGATTTTGATTTTGATTTTGATTTTGATTTTGATTTTGATTTTGATTTTGATTTTGATTTTGATTTTGATTTTGATTTTGATTTTGATTTTGATTTTGATTTTGATTTTGATTTTGATTTTGATTTTGATTTTGATTTTGATTTTGATTTTGATTTTGGTTTGGATTTGGATTTTGATTAAGTTCTAGATCAAAATGGAATTGTTTGACTTCAAGTTTGTCTAGGAGGTGGAGATTAAGTTGGAGTTGGATTATGTGCTCGACTTTGAGTTGGATTTCAAGTATGACTTTAAATCGGAGTGTGATTGGCTTGGTTTTCAAATTTAAGTTCAATTTCGAGTTTAAGTACAAATTTTAGTTCAAGTTTGTGCTCCAGTTTGATTTTGAGTTTGAAAGTGAGTTTGAGTCATATTTAGAGTGAGAGGAAACGTAGAAAATATTTAATAAATTATCATTTTGATGTGCTTTCACTTTTTACACTTCATATCCTTAAAGGAATACCAAATATTAATGCATCATTTGTTATCAAAAACTTGTCAAAACTTTTTATGCATTGTCGTAAAATTTGAAAGTGATACTTTTTCCAAAGTTTTGCCTGCTTTTTAGCGGCTTTTTTGACATTATCAACTCATTTGAAATGAGCTCATTTTAGTGCTTTTTTATCATGATGCTCGAAAATTTCATGAGCACAGCAGACAATAACAACAAACACCAAAGAAACATTCAAGAAATATCGTAAATATTTACGATAATTTTTATGCATTTCAAATTCTTTTGAATTTTGCGCTTTTTTTTTTGTGTGACTTTTTTATGTCTGCTATTTTGATGAACATTATAATGCATATGTATTTCGTTGTGTGAATTTATTTATTTGCTATACTGTGTGGGCGCCTAAGTGTGAAGACATTCGGTGTTAACTTTTTTATTTTATTCTTATAATTTTTTTTTTTTGTTTTCTGTACAGCACAGTTGACATTAAATTCAATGGTGTGATATTCTCTGCCGTAGTCAGTCATAAAAAATAAAATTTTTCCTTTCATGAACGAAGTGAAGAAGTGATACGTTGTTTGGAGTTGAAGTGACAAGTTTTAAATAAAATGTCAGCTAAATGGAAGAGCAGCAAAAAAAGGAGATCTCCTATCTCTATAAAGAACAAATTGTAATGAAATAAAATGAAAATATTTGTATTGATAAAAGCATTAGTTATGAGAACTTTTGTCATAAAAATAATAAAAAATATTGTCTGTGTTGTTAACTTTATTAGAACAGAAGAGTAAAAGTTTCATGAGTTCAATGTAACAGCTTTTTTAACCTATTTGCATGTTTCAGACTCATTTCAGGCAATTCGAGTTAAGTGTTTGTGTGTGTGTGTGTGTGTGTGTGTGTGTGCATAAAAGATGCTGCTAAGGCTTATTTGTATTAAATTTATTGTCACTCTTTGTTCGATTTATTTTGAAACAAAAATCAATTATTCTGCCAGTCCTTATCCTTGACATTATTTCTTTATCCTTATTTGTCAAACTATTTCTGTCGCACAACTTAGTATGTCACATTTTAATCACGTGACATAATCGCTTGTAAGTAATTTTAAATGAATGATTTATGTTGCCACTTAAAATGGAGGTTAAAAATGGAACTCAATTTGACAAAATTGTGCACGATAACAAGCCAGCAAGCATTGTTCGTTCAAGATGGAGGGCAACTAGCGCGAAGCAACCCCTTCGAGTCAACGCCACTAACACACACACACACTCAAATTCGCGCATGCAACCTAGAGGGTAAAACGTATAGCAAGAACAACGGCAACAACAACAACAAATTGTAAGCAACTTGTTTGCCATTCGGAGCACTACAATGAAAGCGGCTTTAAGCAGCATATATTTGAGTTAACCACTCCACATCCAGGCCGCAGAATTAAAAAGCGCCCAAAACAACTGGCAGCCCAATATGGCTGAAAGTAAAGTCCTTGCTGGCACTCAAGCCACGTTACGCGCTGGCCTAGAGTAGCAAGTAAGTAACAAAAAAAAAAAAACACCAAAAAAATACACAAATAAAAAATCACATATTTAAGCAAGCAAACGAACTTTCATGAACGAATTAAGTTTGGCGCACGAAGTGTAAATAACTAAAAACAAAATAAAAGCAAAGCAAAAGGATTTTCCTTCAACTAAAAGCAGTGCGATCGAGGAATAAAATGAAAGAATTACAAGGATTGCGAAAAATAAAATTGGTAAAACTGCGAAACTGTGTAAATATGTGATTTTGAAATCGAGAACGAACATAAATGAAATGAAAGCGAAGCGCTCAAGCGAAGGATGTCTGCTGAAGGCCGGGTTGGGTGTCGGGTGTTGTGGTGTAGGGTGGTCGGCAAAATGAGTAGCTGGATTCATTCTGAAGTGCCTGCATGTATATGCCGCGAGCGTACTTGAGTGAGTGTTCGTGTGTGTTCAGAGTTGTTGGCAGAACGCAGAAGGACCTTCATGGCTAGGCGTCCAGCATATCAAAAATAACAAGTTGAAAAAAAAATACATAAAAACCAACAACATGAGAAACTATAACAAAACGCGAACGCACATATAAGAACGTTTTATTGCTTCAAGTTAAAAATTGTGCTGTTCTTAATTTGAAGAATGTCAGTAAATTTATGAGACATAAAAGAGGGAGAAGCTTTAACTTGCTTACTTCAAGAAGTTTAAAGCAAAATTTCAAATTTATTTTGTTAAACAAAAAATTACAAATTATTGTAGGTGCTGCATATTTACTTCAGAACAACAACTGGAAGGTAGTGTAGTTATCGCTGTCAAAGTCAGCTGTTGTCCTTCAATAAAAAAAAAAACAACAAAACAAATAAATGGTATGCTTGAAAATTTAAACTTTGTGCAACGACCTTGAGGAACAATTTGCAACGCCACTCAATGTCAAAGCAAATGCGACACACACACCCACACAAATATCGTCCTTACACTCTCACACACTCTTACAAATGATTTTTCCCTACTCAAGCTGCTTAAGCAGCTCATCACTCACAGCGATTAAATTGAATTTCAAAAACAGGCACCGAAAGGATAATGCAAGAAATATTTATAAGCAGCACGCGCAAGTGTGTGTTTTTTGTGTGTATGTTGGTGTGTGTGTGTGTGTGGGGGGGGGGGGGGGGTGTATTTTACTGTAACAAGCAACTAAAGCAACTAAAAAAACCATTTTGGGTTCAACCATAAAGAAACAGTTAAAAATTGAAAAGCTTAAAGCTTAAATTAATGCAAAATGTTAGCATATAAAAAAGGATTATATTTAACTGTTTTATAGCAAAGCCTGCTCTGAGGCGAATTCAACTGGCAAAAGCTTTATTCAAGCAACATTTCAAGTTAAAGTTTAGTCAGTCTTACCTCAAATGATACACAAAATTAAACAATAAAAATTACACTGAAAAAAAAATTAAAAACGTTGCTAGTCAAATTTCTGAATACTTAATTAAAACTAAGGAACAAACAAAACAAGGAAAATTACTTAAAGTGTTTAAAAAAAATTATATATTTTTTTACCAGAAATAATTTCTGAATTTCCAAAAATTATCTTAAAATCTAACTGAAAATATAGCATAACAGCTTTTTAAAATTCTAATATTTTTGTTATTTTTTTTTTTGGCATGAGAAGATTACATTTTGCATTTTTTTGAAATATATTTTTTTTTTTTTTTTTTAAATTCAAAATTTCAACAAAATTTTATTAATAAAAATTTTAGTTATAATTTCAATTTTAATTCATGATTCAAGTTTAATTTCCATAAAAAATTAGATCTAAATTTAATTGCACTTGACTATTTCAAATGCTCTAATTAACTCAAAAATTTTAATTTAAAATTTAACTAAAATTTCAATATGATTTCAGTTTAAATTCATAATCAAATTCAAACTTAAATTTAAATTCAAATTTAAATTCAAATTCAAATTCAAATTCAAATTCAAATTCAAATTCAAATTCAAATTCAAATTTAAATTTAAATTTAAATTCAAATTCAAATTCAAATTCAAATTCAAATTCAAATTCAAATTCAAATTCAAATTCAAATTAAAAAAAAAAAAAAAAAAAAATTTTAAAAAAATGGACATTCAAACTCAAATTAAAATTCAAATTCAAATTCAAATTCAAATTCAAATTCAAATTCAAATTCAAATTCAAATTCAAATTCAAATTCAAATTCAAATTCAAATTCAAATTCAAATTCAAATTAAAATTCAAAATCAAATTCAAATTCACACTCAAATTCAAATGAATCTCAAATTTGAATGCAAAATTTATATCTGATTCCATATCCATATCCATTTTCATATCCATATCCATATCCATTTTCATATCCATATCCATATCCATATCCATATCCATATCCATATCCATATCCATATCCATATCCATATCCATATCCATATCCATATCCATATCCATATCCATATCCATATCCATATCCATATCCATATCCATATCCATATCCATATCCATATCCATATCCATATCCATATCCATATCCATATCCATATCCATATCCATATCCATATCCATATCCATATCCATATCCATATCCATATCCATATCCATATCCATATCCATATCCATATCCATATCCATATCCATATCCATATCCATATCCATATCCATATCCACATCCATATCCATATCCATATCCATATCCATATCCATATCCATATCCATATCCATATCCATATCCATATCCATATCCATATCCATATCCATATCCATATCCATATCCATATCCATATCCATATCCATATCCATATCCATATCCATATCCATATCCATATCCATATCCATATCCATATCCATATCCATATCCATATCCATATCCATATCCATATCCATATCCATATCCATATCCATATCCATATCCATATCCATATCCATATCCATATCCATATCCATATCCATATCCATATCCATATCCATATCCATATCCATATCCATATCCATATCCATATCCATATCCATATCCATATCCATATCCATATTCATATCCATATCCATATCCATATCCATATCCATATCCATATCCATATCCATATCCATATCCATATCCATATCCATATCCTTGTATGTATCCATATCCATTAAGTTCAAGTTCAAACTCAAATTAAAAAAAAAAAAAATAGAAGAACCAAAAACCAAATCCTTGCATTTAACTTCAAGTTCGAACTCAAACTCAAACCCAAACTCAATCTCAAACTCAAACTCAAACTCAACTCAAACTCAAACTCAAACTCAAACTCAAACTCAAACTCAAACTCAAACTCAAACTCAAACTCAAACTCAAACTCAAACTCAAACTCAAAATCAAACTCAAACTCAAACTCAAACTCAAAATCAAACTCAAATTGAAACTCAAACTCAAACTCAAACTCAAACTCAAACTCAAACTCAAACTCAAACTCAAAATCAAAATCAAACTCAAACTCAAACTCAAATTTAAATTGAAACTCAAACTCAAACTCAAACTCAAACTCAAACTCAAACTCACACTCAAACTCAAACTCAAACTCAAACTCAAACTCAAACTCAAACTCAAACTCAAACTCAAACTCAAACTCAAACTCAAAGTCAAACTCAAAATCAAACTCAAACTCAAACTCAAACTCAAACTCAAACTCAAACTCAAACTCAAACTAAAACTCAAACTCAAACTCAAACTCAAACTCAAACTCAAACTCAAACTCAAACTCAAACTCAAACTCAAACTCAAACTCACACTCAAACTCAAACTCAAACTCAAACTCAAACTCAAACTCAAACTCAAACTCAAACTCAAAGTCAAACTCAAAATCAAACTCAAACTCAAACTCAAACTCAAACTCAAACTCAAACTAAAACTCAAACTCAAACTCAAACTCAAACTCAAACTCAAACTCAAACTCAAACTCAAACTCAAACTCAAACTCAAACTCAAACTCAAACTCAAACTCAAACTCAAACTCAAACTCAAACTCAAACTCAAACTCAAACTCAAACTCAAACTCAAACTCAAACTCAAACTCAAACTCAAACTCAAACTCAATCTCAAACTCAAACTCAAACCCAAACTCAAATTTAAATTCGAACTCTTGTTCTTGCGAATTCATCTATGATTTTAAATTTCTCCTAACAGGATGCTTTATTTTTTATTTAAATGTTGTTTAAAGTATACCCTGCTGTGAAAATTGTTCATTTGAATATAGAAATAAGTTTTTTCTTGAAATTAAAACCATAAAACATAACATAAGCTCAAAATTTGTTCATAACTCAACAGCCCAAACCAACAACAACTAAAACAGAAGAACAACTAAAGAACAAAACTTTTAACCTCATTTATGCAGCGCATCATATTAAGATAGTTTTTTTTTTTTGTTGTTTGTGTTTAACTTTTAATGCTTTTAACTGCGTACAATAAATTTCCGTAAAATAGCGAAAAAATATTGACTGACGCCTTTATGTCTGCGCAAAAAACCAAGACAGACAACAAAATTTAAGCGAAAGCAAAAGTTTTGTCAGGCAATAAAAACAATGCGAAAAATATATGTTTTCATAGACCAGCACACACACACACACTCACACTTATACACATTTGCAAAAATTTCTCTCTCGCATAAATAAGCTTTAATTCAAAATACAAATTCAAGCATGAGTAGAAATTGTTTTGCCAAGCGTTGCCACATCTATTTTCTTTTGTTTTGTTGCTGCTGTTTTAGTTTTGTTTACTTTTTATGTTTTGGTTTTGTTATTCTTACTGAAAAATATACGTTTATTGCTGACAGCTTATTTCCGTTAAATGCTTCTGCTGCTGCTGCTACTGCTTATCAGCGCCACCTGTTGGCAGTGCTGAAGTCATTCGATTTGGAAAAATAAACAACTGTGGCTAAGCTAAAACTTTGTTTTCTTTTAATTTTTCGCTGACATTTCAGCTACTTATTCACTTAAGCGGATTGTGCGGAATGGCGGATTGGATTGTGCTCGTACCTGCTCCACTTAAGACCAACGCTGCGAGTGGCTCGCTCTCTCATTCGTTTGGTATTTATCGTTGTCGTTGTCGTTGTCGTTGCCGTTGTAGATGTCGTTGCTCATTGGTCGTGGTGTTGTTTGTTGCCTTTAGAATAAAAATATTTAATTTCCGTTCGCCAACACGCTGGTTTTGGCTGACATTTGTTGTCAGAGTCAGTGTGGATTTGGAATTGGTATTTAATGGATCATTCATTGTTTTCGTTTTCAATTTGGATTATGTGACTTAGGCACTTCCGCATCAGTAGCGAGTCTTCGACTCTTTTTAATCTGCGACAAGTGCGAGGATTATGCAGATGATATATTTTTTGGGCCAACGGAAATTGATAGATTTTTTAAGCACCTACATAATAGCGGTTGTTAATGCAATTTTCACTCAAGTGAATTATAAGAAGAAGACTTGAAAGAAGTCATAGTTAAAGTGTAACAAAAATAATTCAGCAAAATTTAAAAGTTTCACGAAAAGTTCCATGAATTAAATTAATTAAAATTATAAAAGTTACAGGAAACAAAGCATCCGGTTTTTCGAGTGAAAATAGCAGATTAAGTTTTAAAATATGATTTCATGCCACTCAGCAGGTTTAACAGAGTTTCATGCAAAACATGCAATATTTTCAGAATTTGAACATTTTTTCGGAATTCATATTTTTCAGAGCTAAAGTTTCATTTTCTGGTATGTAGAATTCACCGGAATCATTTTTACTCAAAACCATATTGATGTCTTTATTCCAAGAATCAACTCTTTTATTTTGTTTGCTCTGTTCAGGTGCACAGAGTGTAAAGGTTGTAGATAAATTTTTGAAAAATCATTACGTATTCACAAGAAAGCGAAACAGCAATAAATTCAAATAAAACGACAGCCTCCTATCCTGTATTAGAAAATGAAAGCCAGTCGAGCATATTACATGCGCTCCAACCTACAAGTTGTGGAGCAAAAGAGGCAGCAGAACAGTTACTGCCGTAAACAAAAAAGGATGTAATTGAGCGAGAGTTGATGGGAGGGAAATGAGAAAAAAAAAGGCTTGCTCCTCTAGGCGTTCAGCAGTGTAATATATGGCACGTGGCTAAACGTATGTCTGAAGTGGGATGGCAAGTTTCTACCTTCACGTATGTGCTGCCAGAGTATATAAATTTTAAAAAATGTTATGGATTTGGCAAAGGTTTTGTTTGTTGCCATGATTAGCATAGAAGCTGGTAATGCTGAAATGCTGCAGCTGTAGAATTTATTAACACTTTCAGAACATTTAATTAATGGTTTGTGAAATTTTTTTTTAGTAACTAAATCCTCTAAGTAGGATAAATTACCAAAGTAATAGTATGTTTTGGGACGATTTCGAAACTAAACCACAGAATCAATCTGAGAATATTGAGGTATATTAATAAGGACGTCGGAATTGAGAAAAACAGGCAGGATGTAAAAATTTTTAAAATTTACTTTTTGCTTGGATTTCGCAACAGCTTTCATTTTTTTATTCGAAAACAATTTTTTTTATAATAAAAATGAACTAAATTTTTAATGTTTTTTTAAAAAAAAATTTAAATGTTTTCACTGCCAAAGCTTCGTTCCTAGGAACTTATTTTCATGTACAGGATAATCCAGATTTTACCAGAAGTCAAATGAAAAACCAAACGTAATTTAAAAATTGATGTAGTTGGTTGTGTTATCTACCCACTCGTATTTATTTAGAAATGACAACGTATCCTTTCTTAGACTTTTTTAAACCTATCTTTACACAAAATGTAATTTGATTCTTTCTCGTCAACCTTGTCCCAATTCTTTCTATTATCCAAGTCAAAATCCTTGTTCTTATCTTTGTTAAACTTCTATTACTTTTTTCTATTTTATTATTGGATATGGATATGGATATGGATATGGATATGGATATGGATATGGATATGAATATGGATATGGATATGGATATGGATATGAATATGGATATGGATATGAATATGGATATGGATATGGATATGGATATGGATATGGATATGGATATGGATATGGATATGGATATGGATATGGATATGGCTATGGATATGGATATGGATATGGATATGGATATGGATATGGATATGGATATGGATATGGATATGGATATTGATATGGATATGGATATAGATATGGATATGGATATGGATATGGATATGGATATGGATTTGGATATGGATATGGATATGAATATGGTTATGGATATGGATATGGATATGGATATGGAAATGGATATGGATATGGATATGGATATGGATATGGATTTGGATATGCATATGGATATGAATATGGATATGGATATGGATATGGATATGGATATGGATATGGATATGAATATGGATATGGATATGGATATGGATATGGATATGGATATGGATATGGATATGGATATGGATATGGATATGGATATGGAAATGGATATGGATATGGATATGGATATGGATATGGATATGGATATGGATATGGATATGGATATGGATATGGATATGGATATGGATATGGATATGGATATGGATATGGATATGGATATGGATATGGATATGGATATGGATATGGATATGGATATGGATATGGATATGGATATGGATATGGATATGGATATGGATATGGATATGGATATGGATATGGATATGAATATGGATATGGATATGGATATGGATATGGATATGGATATGGATATGGATATGGATATGGATATGGATATGGATATGGAAATGGATATGGATATGGATATGGATATGGATATGGATATGGATATGGATATGGATATGGATATGGATATGGATATGGATATGGATATGGATATGGATATGGATATGGATATGGATATGGATATGGATATGGATATGGATATGGATATGGATATGGATATGGATATGGATATGGATATGGATATGGATATGGATATGGATATGGATATGGATATGGAAATGGATATGGATATGGATATGGATATGGATATGGATATGGATATGGATATGGATATGGATATGGATATGGATATGGATATGGATATGGATATGGATATGGATATGGATATGGATATGGATATGGATATGGATATGGATATGGATATGGATATGGATATGGATATGGATATGGATATGGATATGGATATGGATATGGATATGGATATGGATATGGATATGGATATGGATATGGATATGGATATGGATATGGATATGGATATGGATATGGATATGAATATGGATATGGATATGGATATGGATATGGATATGGATATGGATATGGATATGGATATGGATATGGATATGGATATGGATATGGATATCGATATGGAAATGGATATGGATATGGATATGGAAATGGATATGGATATGGATATGGATATAGATGTGGATAAGAATATGGATATGGATATTGATATGGATATGGATATGGATATGGATACGGATTTGGATATGAATATAGATAAGGATATGGATTCAGATATAAATTTTGCATTCAAATTTGAGATTCATTTGAATTTGATTTTGATTTTGATTTTGATTTTGATTTTGATTTTGATTTTGATTTTGATTTTGATTTTGATTTTGATTTTGATTTTGATTTTGATTTTGATTTTGATTTTGATTTTGATTTTGATTTTGATTTTGATTTTGATTTTGATTTTGATTTTGATTTTGATTTTGATTTTGATTTTGATTTTGATTTTGATTTTGATTTTGATTTTGATTTTGATTTTGATTTTGATTTTGATTTTGATTTTGATTTTGATTTTGATTTTGATTTTGATTTTGATTTTGATTTTGATTTTGATTTTGATTTTGATTTTGATTTTGATTTTGATTTTGATTTTGATTTTGATTTTGATTTTGATTTTGATTTTGATTTTGATTTTGATTTTGATTTTGATTTTGATTTTGATTTTGATTTTGATTTTGATTTTGATTTTGATTTTGATTTTGATTTTGATTTTGATTTTGATTTTGATTTTGATTTTGATTTTGATTTTGATTTTGATTTTGATTTTGATTTTGATTTTGATTTTGATTTTGATTTTGATTTTGATTTTGATTTTGATTTTGATTTTGATTTTGATTTTGATTTTGATTTTGATTTTGATTTTGATTTTGATTTTGATTTTGATTTTGATTTTGATTTTGATTTTGATTTTGATTTTGATTTTGATTTTGATTTTGATTTTGATTTTGATTTTGATTTTGATTTTGATTTTGATTTTGATTTTGATTTTGATTTTGATTTTGATTTTGATTTTGATTTTGATTTTGATTTTGATTTTGATTTTGATTTTGATTTTGATTTTGATTTTGATTTTGATTTTGATTTTGATTTTGATTTTGATTTTGATTTTGATTTTGATTTTGATTTTGATTTTGATTTTGATTTTGATTTTGATTTTGATTTTGATTTTGATTTTGATTTTGATTTTGATTTTGATTTTGATTTTGATTTTGATTTTGATTTTGATTTTGATTTTGATTTTGATTTTGATTTTGATTTTGATTTTGATTTTGATTTTGATTTTGATTTTGATTTTGATTTTGATTTTGATTTTGATTTTGATTTTGATTTTGATTTTGATTTTGATTTTGATTTTGATTTTGATTTTGATTTTGATTTTGATTTTGATTTTGATTTTGATTTTGATTTTGATTTTGATTTTGATTTTGATTTTGATTTTGATTTTGATTTTGATTTTGATTTTGATTTTGATTTTGATTTTGATTTTGATTTTGATTTTGATTTTGATTTTGATTTTGATTTTGATTTTGATTTTGATTTTGATTTTGATTTTGATTTTGATTTTGATTTTGATTTTGATTTTGATTTTGATTTTGATTTTTATTTTTATTTTGATTTCTTTTTGATTGTAATGTTGATTTTTTAATGGATTTGTATCAGTTTGATTTATATGTATTTCTTCTCGATTTCTGTTTCGTGCTTAATTTTGATTTTGAGTTTCTTTCAAATGTTTGTGAAAATTTCACCATTCATCATATATAATATTTTAAACAAAAAATCATCACTGAAAATGGTTTCAGTTACTTTTCTTATTTGTGCACGTTTCTTAAATCCAATACAATCGTTTTTGGCTTAAATTTTAAAATTCAAAATATATTTATTTTTATGATATTTATTTTGATGAGCATAAAACACGCATAACTTATTTTGTTGAAAACTATAAAAAAACTTTGACTAAAGAACTGAAACTAATGAGTGGACGGATGGCTAATCATGCGTCATAATGCAAGAAGCTTTTAAGTGAATATGATTATTGATAATCAAATTCATGCAGCTTGAATTCTTCTGCTTCATGAAAATAGCGCAGTTTTTTTCAATAAACTAAGCTTTAAGCGGATCACCAGATACACAAAAAAAAAATAAAAAAAATTCGGCATAAAACTGAGCTTAAGCAACTCATTAGCCTCAAACGTGCACACATTTTCGGTAGATACTTAGCGCTGATGATGATATCTGTATTTTTCCGCTCACTTCATGCTAACTTAAGCGATACGCTACGCTAATAACGCGATTGGCAACACCTTTGCTAGCGACACGAACACAAAAAATATTTAAATGGCATGAAAAAAAATTAAAGAGAAGAAGAGGCAAATTGGAGCAACTTGCAACTTAATAGAGTGCTTACAATAATTTTTTTTTATACTATACGCTCGATGCTTTGCCGGAAAATTAGATGCCTTTTTTTTGTTGTTGTCCCTTTCCTTAGCAGCAGTCTTGAACTACTTTACTTGGCTACATTTTTACGTTTACACTTTGTGTACCTGCCTTATTTCAGTTTGCTTTTAACGCTTCATCGCTTTAACATTCTTAAGCTGTCTTTTTGAAGGGCTGATGGGTTTTTGTGTGAGTGTGAGTGTGTGTGAGATTTTCCCCTATAGTTCTTGAAATCTGTGTGAGTATGTGTCTTCCGTTCTGACAAAGTATATCGGTCTGTGTCTTTGTCTGTTGGTTTTCCTGTCATTGTGACAGGCTGCTTTAAGTTCTTAAGCTTTAAGTTTTTTTTTTCATTCTTTCTTTTGCCTCTTCCTTTAAAGCATTTTGATGCAACACGTACAGCGTATTTTAAGTATAACAAGAGCACTCTAGTGGCAGTTTGAGTGGGAGTTGCAGGTGTTGAGCTGGCAGCAATAGTATCGAAGAAAAAATTCTACGAAATTTAATGGCCAACAGATTTCAAACTATAAGCTTTGCAAAAATTTCCATGTCTTCAATACATACATTAGAATTCATTTCGAAAAAAGGTAATATTATACAAAATGGCACCATTATGAGTACGAAAAGAAAATGATATGGCAGTGTTTGCCAAACTGTTATGTAAGGTTGCCAGACTTTTCTGCTCACTTGGCTTTTCTCAAACTTGGCTGTCTCAAGTCAATAAAACAATATTGCTCAGCCTTGATGCGTTGTTTTTTTTTTTTTCGCTACTCTTATTTAGGCTACGTGATTTGGCAGTGAATTCTTTTGAAAATAGTTCAATAAAAAAGTTTTTTTTAATATATTACTGCAAAATGAGGACAAAACAGTCAAGCATTGAACTAGAAATAAGCTGTAGAAACAGAAATTCTGATAATAATAATTTGAGTTAACTCTACTAGTTCAAACTAGCTAAACAAAAAATTTGTTTCTTACTTTAACAAGCTGTTTCTAGAGATGTCTTTCTTCATATGGTGAAGAAAATGTTCTGTATCATCACGGCAAAGCACCATCATCACAGACGTCCCAGAAAGCGAAGCCAAATTGAACGTTGTTGCCGGCAATTTTAGAGTCTTCAACCTGTTTTGGCTTTGAAACTCAGGTCAATTAACACCAATAGGTCAATATGATAGTTCTTACCGGAATGGGTCCAAATTATTCAACTGGTGTAGGAGAGTTTGAGGGAGAATTGATTCAATTTCATTTCCTGACTTGCTCCTCAGAGCCAAGGGAATTTTTTTTTTTTGACATCTTCTCATCAAGGAAAAATATGATGTGAGTGTCCTTGCACCTCTAGGAAATTCAAATCACTGTATCATATCATATCATATTGCTTTTTCATGTTCTACTCTAAGCACCTTTTCACCTAAAGTCCTGATGAGGATCACTTGGTTTTATGAAAGAGCAAATTGGATTGCCTTAAATAATTTTTACCTAAAATTCAATGGGAAATTCTGTTTCGCCAACAGAAATGTGAATTCCACGTCTATTATGGTGCAAAGATTATTTAATTTGGCACGCAGTCTTTCATACCCAATAAGATTAGAAGAATTAAACCAAAAGATCACTCTAGGCTTTATGGCACTTCCATGACTGCAGTCAGGTCCAAACAGGAAACCTTTTCGAATTGGCGTTCTAACAAAATTTTGGATTTTAAAATCGCTGTAATGCAATTTTGGAGCAAGAAAAGCTGTTTTTCTTGGTGAATCATGTGTTTTCCAAAGGACAGATCTCTAAGTGTCGTTATCAATGGCATTTCGTCCTGAGAACACTCTATCGACCCTGGAGTACAACAGGGATCAGTCATATCAACTTCTGTATATTTGGATTTCATCAACAATCTTCTACCGTTGACTTATAAGCCAATGCATTCATTTGTATACGACAGCAGCATTTGTCATTTTTATTCGTTCAAAAAACGCCAGGGCTCTTTGCAGAATGAGAGAAAGAGGCAAGACACAGTGTTGTCTGTCAAGTCACAAGGGAATTTATTGCTTCTTAGCTGCAAACGCTACAAGTAAAACTGCACTGTAACCGATTTCGCATAATCTACACATCATACATTAGACCTCAATCGATCTTCGCATGATCTATACCTCATATTTTAAGCCGAAAATGGAGTACAATTCCCACAATTGGCAAAGGCTTCAAGATTATTCTTGAAACTTCTGGACCGAGGTCCAGGATAGATTTCGAAACCATTTCTTCCTCTCTCAACTCTCTTGGGCATCGATGCAATGTTGGTTGCCTAAGCCGTTTGCATATCAGATCTTTCTTTACCATGGAAAGTGCTCGAAGGAAACTTGGAAGGTAGCTTTCCAAGCCCAGCCTTATACAATAGAACATCGCATTACCGTGACAATTTGTTCTTCAGTCTCTAAGTAAAATTGTGAAATTATCTACTTAGGAGCGTCTCCCCTGGCAGTTTCTATCACCCTTTTTCCAAACTAGCACAATGCTTTTGCATTTATAGCGGCCAATTAAAGCCCCTGAGCGTTGATTTAGTTTAAAATAAGTAAAAAAAGTCGGTTTAGGCCGACTATGAAATACCCTAAACCTACTTATCAAATAACAAAATAATATTATTAAAAATGGATGTGTGCGTGGGCGGATGAAGCCTTTATTTTATATGCATTTAAATGTTGATGAAGAATTTACACATACCAAGTTTTAATCCTGTAGATCACAGTTAAAGCCTTTATTGTGCTTTCGCTATGGGAGGTGGGCGTTTTCAAAGACGGATTACTCCCAATTTTTGAACACACATTAGTTTTGGTATAAAATACATACGTACCAAATTTGATCTCTCTATGACAAACATAACCTTATTTATTTAGTTTTAAGCTTTTTGGATTGTATGGGAAAAAGGCGTGTCCGTGGGCGTATGACGTCCATTTTTCAAAACCACTTTTGTTTTCTCGTTAAAAACATACATGCCAAATTTTATCTCTGTAGGTTAAACAGAGGTTTACTTATTGCATTTTCAAGTTATGGGTTGTATGGGAGATGGGTGTGTCCGTGCGCGGATAACACCCTTTTTTTTACGACATCTTTGTGTTTACATAAAACAAATACACACCAAATTTTATTGTTGTGGGTTAATTATGAGGTTATTTATCCATTTTTCAATTTTTGCTTTGTATGGGAGGTAGGCGTGTCCGTGGGCGGATGATGTCCATTTTTCAAAATTATCTTTTTTTTTTGTTATAAAAAACATATGTGTCAAATAATATCTCTGTAAGTTAAACTGAGGCTTATTTATTATGTTTTCAATTTTTGGGTTGTATGGGAGGTGGGTGTGTCCGTAAGAGGATGACACCCATTTTTCGAAAACATCTTTGTGTTGATACAAAACACATACCTACCAAATCTTATTGGTGTAGGTTTACTACGAGCTGAGTTATGCAGTTTTCAATTTTTGCGTTGTATGGGAGGTAGGCGTGTCCGTGCGCGGATTCCAAAAATATTCAATAGTGCAGATCCTTGTGCCCATGTGACCATGTGTACCAAGTTTCATCCAATTATTTCAACTCTTGCTTCTTATCCTGTGTATACGGACAACACACAGACGGACAGACGGACATTCGGACGGACGGACGGACATGAATAGCTCGACTGACGAGGTGACGCTGATCAAGAATATATGTACTTTTCTATACCGGACTCGCTTGGTTCTATGCGTTACAAACGTTTGCACAAAGTTAATATACCTTTCAGGTTTCGGGTATAAAGAGCACCAGTACCAGTACTTGTACGCATTTTTCTACACTGTAAAATCATTGCTTCAAGGTCCATGAGACAAATATAAAATAGGCGTAAGCAAAAATTAGTTAAAAATGCTTTATAAACCCAAATTTTATCAAACTGTAATGTAATAAGAAAAAACTTTAATACAATTTATTTTTATAATAAGAGGATAAACTTGGTACGGAAGGAAATATTCCCTCATCCAAACATGTAAGGTCTGCTTAAATGTTAAGATGGCCTTAACATTTAAGCAGATGTGGGCATGCGTTCTGTGAAAAATAAAAAGGTACAAGCAAAAAACATGTTGTTTTTACCAAAAAGGACCTTCAGGAGAATCAAAATAGCTACGGCGGTTTTTCTCCGATTTGAAAAAGAAGTATGCAGAAATAATTTTAATGAGATTCTCTAACTTTTGAAACCAGGACCGGTTGATATTTTTTTTATTCATATAAGAATGAACCGGCCTAGTATACACGTTAAGAATCAGTCGTCCCTTTTTAATTACTTATTATGACAATTTTGAACTGTTTCTAAAATGGCAACTTTTATCAATGGAATACCGTAAAAGTCGAGACCGGTTTATATTTCTGCCATCAAAATGATATGAATGACCCAGAAAAGTCTTCAGAAGCTACAAAAAAGAAATATGTTGATAAAATGGTGTCATGTCAATTGATGACTTTGACTTCTTTCGATGTTCGATTGTAGTCGAATGGCCTGATCAATCGAATTTGCGTTTCGTATTATGACGTGCTTTCGACAAAGAATAGCGCTATTGTGAATTTAGGTCATTCGGCTTGTTTACAATAATTTATTTCTAACCGCTAAATGTTACTTGGATAACTTAATAAGGTTTGTCTGAAAATGAATTGTGGAAAAAATAAAAAAAGTAAACAAAATAAACAAAATAATTCATGATTTCGATGGAATTATGGTTCGACTTTTCATCAGAAGAGGATTCCTCAGAAAATAATGAAAGTTTACGGAATTAACAAGAAGTAGAAAACGATTGAGAATGCTTCCAACCCCTTGGAAATGAATTCCACCACGTAAGTGCTGTTTTTCATAGAACTTTTGAGGTCTAAAGCATTTAGAAAATTTTTGAAGAAATACCTTTTGCAACTAGAGGATTTGCCTCCACCAATGATACCAGTTTTTCCAACTGTGATTTGTTGCTCAACACCTTAGACCTCCATAAGATTAGCAAAAACAGTTGAAAATTTGTTTAAAGTCGTCAGAAAATTAAAAAAAAATCACCAAATACTTACATTTTTGATAATTATTTTGCAGTATGAAGCCCATCGAAAGCAAAATTCTGTTCAACTGAAAATTCGTTCAACAACGAATATTTCGACAGGGTTGCGATATTCACTGTTCAATAACCAGCAAAGATCGAATATCGAAAGCAATTCATAATGAGGGCCTTTATGTTTTAGTCAATTGATGTTGCCAAAGTTCAAGGACAGATCTTTCTTGAAGCAATACATTCTGGTGAAACCTATAAAACAAGACCGATTTTGAAATGATGTAGTGAAAATCAACAGTTCCGTTCGATGGTACTCTTGGAGCACGAGTTGTAAGAAAACTTTGTTCCACACTTTCAAATCTTTGAACTGTTCTATGTCGTGATCAATTTTAATTACCGTCGCTTTAACGTAGGTTTTGGATATTGGTCTAGTTGGTATAATAATGTAAAATAATTAATTTTTATCAAATCTTGTAGATTAAAAAGTAGAAAGAGAGTACTACGTTTTTAAATTTAACAAAAATGGTATGATTTGCAAATAGCAAGATACAAAGGAGATTTCATTAATCAGAAATTGTCATATTGCTACAAACGGTTAGGTTTGGTTAGCTTAGAAAGGTCATGCACCGTTAAGCTGCTTTCTTGGAAGCCTTTTGGCCCATTACGAATTGCTTACTTGATTATTTTGAACCCATTTGTTTGTGGTACCTAATAAACAAGATTCCTTTTGTAATTATGCTCTTTCACCGAACCCATCCTGTGCTAGTTATAGACTTTCATATGGCTAACAATGGTGTATTGTACTGATAGAATAGCGGTATGCTAGGATTCCCACCAGCATCTGGATTTTCCGTATAGATAAGAGCAGAAGACTCTTAGTTCTGCTCTCGTTTAGTTCCAATCAGATTCTTCTAGATATAATGCAGTCACTGAAAGCCTAGTTTTTATTGACATTATTTGTGGCTTTGAGATTGATGCTTCTTTTATCGACGCCTATTGGAATATACACGTCTCTAATGGTTCTATTTGTGTCTATCGTTACTCCACTTCTTGCCAGCTCATTTTTTTTTTTGTCATTCTCTTGCGGCATTCCCTTCGGGTATTACAGATACTCTTCAGAACTTTATTACAGCTTATTAGAGTTCGAGCTTTGGTCGTTTTGCATTTCAGCGCTTTGATGGCCACTTGACTATCTACAAAAATTACTGTCTTTGTGGGGTTAAATTTCTGCTTTAAACCTGTGCTGCTTTTTCAATCGCATAGATGTCTGAAAAACACAGAAGTCATCAGGGAGTTTGAAAACTTTTTGATCTGTAGCGTTCCGCAGTACACACCTGATCTTGTTCCATTCTCCATTTGGAAGCCATCAGTGTAGAATTGGAAATTTCCTAAGGTTCTATGGTCGTATCTTCCCGTTCTTGTCTGCTGGGAATGGATGTGGTGTATTTTATACGGAATTTCACGCAAGGTATGGTGTAGTCGGGTGATATTTTTAATTTCTCAGATCCAAAGAGTTTCAGAATAGAAACATTTACTTCTGGTTTTTCCAGGCTTGTGACTCACTAAGATGAATCGCACTCTTGGTTGCCAAATACTTAAAGAACTCTACTATGAAAATAAGATGAAGCTTCATTTCTAGACACGCCTGTGGCATATATGTCATGGCTCCAGTAACTCCTATACAAGGTAGCTTCTTTTGTGCACAATTGTCTACCACACCAGAGAGCCGTAGGTGAGAATATTACTGACGATCGCTGTAAATATTCTTACTTTCTTATTCTTGTCAACAGATGCGAACGCGCTTTCTAGGCATCGAAAACACTTTCAGAAGTTGGAGAATATATTTCTATTGAGGAAAACACACATCGCCATTACAGAAGCTCTGCAGTTATGGTTTTGTTGGCTGTTTATGTTATTATTAGAACGCACACACAGACAAAAAAATCTGTTTAATATAACCAAATTTTAACTAAATCTTAGGGAAAAATTTTTCAACTAGAATCGTCAGATTAACCAGGTTACCTCGATAAGATGTCATGAGGTAAAATGATTTTGTGTGAATTTGTTTTGTTTTTATGGCTTATTCAATCTGAGAAATGATGATGAAATAAATTTGGGGCAAAAAATGGGCTAAAATCAAGCTCAGAACGTTCATAACTGAAATCAGGTCAATAGAGCTCAAAACCATCTCAAAACATGGCATTCATGTTCGCAGTTTATGCCAGGAATTGGATTTGAAAATTTTTTATTATTTCTTTTATTATCAATCCATAAGTGATATGAATTGAACACAAATGAGTATGTTTTTTTTTATAAACATTACAAAATAACACAAATTGGGCACAATTGAGCATATTAGTTTTTGATAAACAATTCAAAAATTTCTTTTATTGGACGCATGTGGGCATATCAAGTTTTTGATAAATGATCCAAAAATTCACATATGGGCATTTTTACGAAAACAGAGACATGAGTGCATGATAATCAATTTAGGTTAATATATGAACTATGTTTATACAATGAACGGTGAGACTCTGAAATTTATGAATATGTAATAAAACATAATGGGGAAATTCCAAGACAAAAGTTATAAGCGTTAATGTCCACTGAAATCATCAAGTGAAAATTTTTTGTTTTAAACAACTTAATTTGTAATACATGTCAAACAAAGGTTTGGTGAGTAATTTGAAAACTAAAAATGAGAATTTATGTAAAAATTCCTAAAGAATATGGTGGACTTAACTCTTGGTCATATTCTCCTATTGGTTCATTTAAACTTAAAATCAAAACCTTGTAAAGAAAGTGTCCGTGCGTCACGATAAAATCACATTTGTTGTTCTATAGCAATAACCCTTCATCGGAGTAGCATGAAAATTCATAAGCAAAGCCAACTTTTTGTGCTGAAGAATTTTGATTTTAACAATTTTTTTGATTAGACGCACAGATCCCATGATAAAGCCGTGACGCACGGACAAACCTTGTATATATTTTTCATATGAGTTGTTTTCAGTTGATCAACTAACATGAAACAATGAATAACTACAGACAATATATTTCTCATATCCTATATCTTTCTTGTGGCGTAGCTGTTGAATTACATGCAATAACAATAGAGTTAAGGGGGTCTTCTCATTGAGCAACTTTTTTTTCGACTTTTTTTTTGCATTTATTTATAGCTTGGGTAGTTGTGAATATGCCCCTAAAAGGATTTTTAGAAATACTTTAGAAGATACAGCCTTTTTTGTGAAGCAAGGTCTTCGTCAAAATGAGCTATTTTAAACTTTAAACGCGTTTATCTCGAAACCACGTTTTTCGAACTGGCGGCCATGATATCTCCAGTTCAACTGTACCGACTTTCATGAAACAAAATGGAATCGACGCAGAGGTGTCACCATTCTCGGGTGAACCTCGACCATAATTTTAAAAAATTTTTTACTATTATTTTTTACACTAAACTACAAAAAAAAAGCCCAAAATTGAATTTTTTTTTTGAATGGCCGCCATTTTGTCAAAAAAAAATCACAAAATTAAGCTTGAGGTTCACCCGAGAATTACATCTATACTGATTATAACCCCGTTTTTTTTTTCATTTCAGACGCTCCGGAGACCCGGAATCGTGGCCGCCGTGACGACACCTTTTGTTTTCACCACCAACTTTGAAGTCTCATTACTTTTTGAACAGCCCACGTATCGAGGCAAAAAATTTTTTTATTTACTTTGAAACTTTTGTAATACAATAAATAAAAAAAGTTTTCAATTATTCTTTGCGTTTTCAAATAAGATTTTTTTTAAAAAGGGTCCAAAAAACGGGTTTTGAATGCGAAGACCGCCTTAAGCTATCACTGGCTTTAACGTTAACCCATTAAAGTTATGTCCCATTTCATCAACAAAATTTAATGTTTTGGATACCACTCACTCAAACCAAGTTAATGTGGAAAAAATTTGCCTACCAAATTTGAGTTGGGTTATAGGCAAACCTTCTTAGCTTTTTAATTATTTTAGTCTTATTAATTTTAAAAGAAATTCATAAGGAGGAAGTTTTAAAATTTCAGTTCCACTTCAGCCCCTAAAAGCAAACCGAACAAAACATTAATTGATTGATAAAAATTTAATGAGACGGATTCCAGTGGTTCAAGACAAAGTTAATGTGGCAAAAATTTATCCACCAAAGTTTGGGGTGGGCTCAGGATCAACATAGGACGGTACTACTAACCATGCACACATAAATCTTATAACAGAATAGCTTTTAGTCTATTTTTGAGTTGATTTTTTTGACAAGTTAACATCAAAAACAGATGTTAACAAAGGTTACTCATGCGATTTAAAGGAGCAGTTAACATATAGTTCGTTCAACTAAAAGGTAAATAAATTAAAGTGTTAGCGTTTCTACTGCTTCTACGGTTAGAGCTGAAATTAATGAGAGATGGAATTTCCGGAGAATCGAAAACACAGGTCATGAGTTGGTGTAAATATATGATATCTGCGGACCTCCTTCGCTCACTTAGTGACTACATTCTTAATAGTTTTAAACGATCCTCATAAGGAGGAAGGCTTAAAATGGCAGTTCCACTTAAGCCCTTTAGAGCAAACAGATCAAAACGTTTTTGAATCTTCTCTATTCGTACAACGTGCACATTGTAACTTGGGGACCAAACTTGACTTGCGTCCTCCAAGTGAGGACGCACTATAACATAATATAATGCCGTAGTTATACTCATGTTATTAAATTTTTGTGTTCATCATTTCATAAACTCAAGCATAGAAGATGCTCTTTTACAAATTAACCGTCAAAAGAGCGGTGTGGTGGAAAATAAGAACAGAAAATAAGAACTGCCAACGACTTAAGTCATGTTACTATACTGTTCAAACGTAAATGTTGTTTTCATTGATAAAGACAGCAGTATCGATCAGCTACTTTAACGCTGAAGCCATGTTAAATTGTGTGCAAAATGCATCTGCAAAAGATGCATAATATCCGTGTTGGGAATGGGTGCTCTATTGTAATTCGGCAGCATGCGGGTTCAAACTCATAAATCAATTTGTAATTTTTAAAGATGCATTTTTTTGCAACCTGCATCTGTTAAATTGTTGCAAACCGCAACTGTTGAATTCTTAGATGAACGTCTTAGAAATACAATATTTTATTTTAAACTAAAAGATAAAATCTATTTTGCTTTAAAGTAACAAATTTGTATACAAAATCGTACTTTTTCCGTGCAACACGATTTTGTGTCCGTAACGTCACGCTGGTTAAACAGTTATAACTTCCGTAAATATCACTTTTTGTTAAAAAAATGAGTACCATGTTATTGTGTTAACCTTAATACATCAGGTTGCGTACTCAAAATTTTTAAAAAGTACACGAATTAGCTGAAATTTTGAAAAATGTAACACAACCTCAAAAGTCATGTCTTAAAAATGTCCGTGCGCCACGCTAGACAAAAAGTGCAATAACTTTCGAATGAAGCCATCAAGAACAAACATTTTTAGTGTTTCTGAAACAGGGCGTGTTAAGTAATAGAATAGGCTAAAAAGAATAACCACCAAAAGCCCATTCTGGAATTCCGAGGTAAATAAAAGGAGAAAAAATCGTACGAATGTCCGAGCGCCACACGTAAAAATGTCCATATATTATGCACGAATGGGCGTGTGAATTTTTGATGAACAATCGATGGCTTGATATCAAGAATATTATGGCATAGCTCAAAATCACTCCCAAAATTAATTGGTTTGGGTTTGTTTTCAGCTCAAATTTCTCTCCGTGTCATGAAAAATCATTAATTTTCAAAACCGTCCAATACAAGAATCGAACCTGAACTTCCATAGCTATCGTATGAGAGTCCATCGACTAAACAACAAGCCATGCTATTGCATGTGTAAACGTGAGCAAAATGTGTACAAAAATCATGCGTTATTCTTACACAAGCTTCTGTTTAACAGATCAGTTAGATAAAAATAGCCTGGATCAGGTAAATAAAATGTGGTTAACCGTCCTAACCAAATTGGTCAGGTAAAAATAAAGTGAATCAATTAAGAGCATTTTTACGTGAATGTATTTTTTTCTTGATCGTTTACTGATGGGACATAACTGTCTTATTGAGACAGAAGACATAAAAATCTCAGCACATTTTCTGTGTTCTGGTTATTATTTCCTTAAACGAATCCTATCGAAATCGAATCTCATTAGAGCTTTAACCAATACACATTAAACACAACTTAAAAAATCTGTATTTAAATCCGTGTTGAAAGGGTAAAATTAACACTAAATTTTTTTATTAACTAAAATAAAATTTAAGAATAATTCTAAGCAGACCCATAGAAAAATATTATTAAAAATTATTTTATAAAATATTTTAACACTAAAGGTCATTTTGACTCTTTTCAAAAACTATCAAGAAACAATGACGAAAATTTAGATTGAAGGGTATCAATACTTGATTGGCACTTAAAGGTTATTGAGTTGCATTTATGTGCTTTTCTATTAAACTGCATGCAAATGAGCGCAAGAGTTAGTCGAAGATGGGCAAAAAAAACAAATAAATTCTGTTGCAACAGAGTGTAAAAAGCAGTTGATACAACTGCTGTAAGTATGTGTTTTATGTTTGTTATGTATGTGCTTTACTTTAAAACAACAGTTTCATATGAAAGATTTAGGAAAACCTAGAGTTTGTCTAAATTTTGTGCATTTTAAATAATAAGCAATCAATTTGCATTTTAAACTAACCAGAATCGAGAACTGTTACTGTTCTGTCGTCTCGTGGGCGTTACTTTATTATTTCTTTTTGTTCTTATTTTTGCTTTTAGATTTTTCTTTAAAATAAATAAAATATTCAAATGGCAAGCATTAATTTATTTATAAAATATATGCAAAGCTTTCAAAAGCTTACACTTAAGCTCACTAAAGCCTAGAATAGATAATTTAATAAGAGGTTTGCCTAAAAATATGCTTCAGTTAACAGGCAGTAACAACTTTGTCTGCACAATTTTGTGGCCAAAATAATTTAAAGACAAATTCTGAAGCAAGCATGGCTTCAAGTAGTAGAAGTGAAAATTGTAACTGTAAGTTTTTAAATTGAGCTGCTTAAATTAAATAAAAACAGTTTGAAATTATGTGGGGCGCAGCAAGAAACGACAAAAAAAAAAATAAAAAAAAAATAATACAAAGAAGCAAAGCGTTAACAGCGCTCATAATCAAGCCACAAATAAATCATCAAAACGAGTGGCAGGCGAATAAAAAGTACTTTCAACGCTGCTGCTACCAGCTACTGATAAACAACACGAACAACACTGGCGCCACACCAAAAAAAGGAGCCACAAAAAACTTTGCTACATTGAAATATTTTTATAAAATTTTTTTTCTTTTTTATATAAATTTTATTTGCCATCATTTTGTTCGTGTTCTGGTCAAAACTGTACTGACTGCACGCATTTAAAATTTCGCACACGTACGCTGCGTGACGCTAAATAAATAGTATTAAAAAAAAAAAATAAATGAAAAAAAAAATATAATAAAAAATTAGAGGCAAAAAAATCGCTACAACAGCAGCAGCGCTTGACAGCAGCTGACAGTATTGGCAAAGCTTAATTTATGTAGAAGCTTGTCTTCTGCTGCTTGTTTTTTTACCACCACCGGCTTGGCACATGCTTTGCTAATCAGTCACAATCAACGGCAACATTTTTAGCGTTGACGCCCGCCAACACCACGCGTTTTAACATCTTTGAATTTCCATAAAATTCTTGCCAATTTGCAAAATTTCTGCTACAAATTAAATTTTGAACGCTGCCTTGCGCCTTGCTGCCCCCTTAGGTATGCAGCAATTTTTTCAAATTACTCGCTCTCGCTTTTGTTTGCTCGTTTGAACTTAAAAGCTCTCTAAGCGTTGATATGGCAAATAAATTTGATTTGCTACCAGCTGCTGGTTGTTAAGTTATTTTCCATATTTTTATTTTTCTCATTTTTTTTTGTCTATTTTTATATTTTCTTAATTTTTAAATGCTTAAGAAACGCGCCTTCAACAGCCAGCTATTTGGGCCAGAGCTACTTTTTTAGAGTGCAAAATGTCCTGTTGACAACTGTCATATTGTTAGCTCTGGTAGCTGTTAGCGGTATCCTGCAGTAGTCTTAATTGTAGGTTTACCGGAAGTGAAAAGGAACACAAGCGGAAAGCATGAAGCAAGCATCAGTTGTAATAAAAACAGAAAAACAAACGACGAAAATGACACAAATGGCTAAAACTGTGTGGACAGTTTATTTATTTATGTAACGACAATCTACGTTTAGAGCTTCTGGTTTTTATTTTATTATATTTTTTATTTTTTTTTTTTTTTTTTTTTTTTTGTTGTCTTGCATTCAGCCAGACATACAACAACTGACTGACTCATGGTCAGCGCTCTTTTGTTATAAGCATTTTTTTTTTGACTTCCTTTCTTTATTATTGTTATGTAATTTTGTTGTTGTCGTCTTTGTTGTTGCTATTGTTGCTGTTGTTGTTGCTTTTGTTTTGCTTTCAAGGCAACCAGCCAGCCGGCTGAGCTTGAGTTAAGCTTATTGCTACAACGTGCTGTTGTAAGGTTTAATTGTAGCACAAAATTAAACTATGTCCGCTTTTGAGATATTTTATTCTCTTTTTTGGTAAATAAAATAATATAAAATAGAAAAAAAAAATAATTGTGTGGCACATAAAAGAAGGAATTTCATTAAAATATATTCTATAGCAAGGTTTTGCTCTGTATGTGTGCCAACAGAAATATATGCATTGAAACTTTGACTCTGAAGCCAAAGGAGATGCGTGGAATTTTTAAGAATTTAAAGAAAATTTAACGAAAAAAAAAATTATAATCAAGTTGTTTAAAATTTTAATTGTTTTTGGAATAACCCTGACAGGTGAAAATTTTCCAACATTTTTGCTTAAACAGATGATTTAAGATAAGTTGTGTTATTAAAGAAAAACTTAGTAGCCACAGAGCACAGAAAATAGGCTATCCAGTCTGCTGACTGAAAGGCACAAAGTCACTGGTAGATATCAGTGCTTTGACTACGGTCCTTTGTCTGTATGACAACAAATTTTATTGAAGATTTAGATCTAGACTAAAAGAATAAATAATAAATGTGTCTAATACAAGACGTTTCATTTTTTTTTTTTGTCTGTAAAAAGGTTTTTTTTTTCTGTATTACAGACTTATGTCAATTCAAACAAAATTGATTTAAGATATTAAAAAATATTAAAAAAACATTATTCTCTTATTTACCACTTAATTTTGATTGAAAACAAAGAGGAGTCATGAAATATTAATATGTGTTTGTGTGGAACATAATATATAAAAACATTTATCGATTGTATTAAAAAACATTTAAGGAAAGTCTAAAGTCGGTCTAGGCCGACTATGAAATACCCTAAACTTACTTTTCCCAAAAATAAAAAATAATATTATTGCAAATTGGCGTGTGCGTGGGCGAATGAAGCCTATATTTTATATGCATTTAAATGTTGAAGAAAAATTTACACATACCAAGTTTTATTTCTGTAGTTGATGCCTTTATTATGCTTTCGCTATGGGAGGTGGTCGTGTTCATGTACGGATTACTCCCAATTTTTGAACACACCTTAATTTTGGTATAAAATACATATATACCAAATTTAATTTCTCTATGACAAACATTAGCTTATTTATTGAGTTTTAAACTTTTTGGGTTGTATGGGAGGTAGGCGTCTCCGTGGGTGGATATCGACCATGTTTCAAAATCATCTTTGTCTTGTCACAAAAAAACATACGTGCCAAATTTTATAATTGTAGGTTAAACAGAGGCTTAATTATTGCATTTTTAATTTTTGGATTGTATGGGAGGTGGGCGTGTCCGTGAACGGATGACACTCATTTTTCGAAAACATCTTTGTGTTGGCATAAAACACATACACATCAAATTTTATTGTTATAGGTTAACTATGACCTTATTTATACAGTTTACAATTTTTGCGTTGTATGGGAGGTAGGCGTATCGGTGGGTGGATGATGTCCAGTTTTCACAACCGTCTTTGTTTTGTTTTAAAAAACATACGTGTCAAATTTTATTGCTGTGAGTAAAACAGAAGCTAATTTATTGTGTTTTCAAGTTTTGGGTAGTATGGGAGGTAGGCGTGTCCGTAGGCGGATGATACCCAATTTTCGAAGACATCTTTGTGTTGGAACAAAACAAATACATACCAAATTTAATTGTTGTAGGCTAATTATGAGCTGAGTTATGCAGTTTTCAGTTTTTGCGTTGTATGGGAGGTAGGCGTGTTCGTGGGCGGATTCCAAAAATATTCAAGAGTGAAGATCTTTGGGTCTATATGACTATGTGTACTGAGTTTCGTTCAATTATCTCAACTCCTTCTTTTTATCCTTTGCATATGGACAACACACAGACGGACAGACAGACGGATATGCATGGATAGCGCGACTCACGAGGTGACCCTGATCAAGAATATATATACTTTTCTATACCGGACTCGCTTCGTTCTATGCGTTACACACGTTTGCACAAAGTGAATAAACCCTGACCTTTCAGGTTTAGGGTATAACAAAAACAAAAAACAATAATTACACTGTACAACAAAATTGAAGTTTTTAAATATCCCAAAGGGTTTTACAACGGTTTCTTAAGGTTATGGGTCCGCTGAATCCGAATCTGAAGTCAGAATTTTCGGGTCACCCTAGGTGTCCGTGCTACAGGGCTCAATATGACGGGCCCCTTTTTTGTTTTCAAGAGGAACATATTTTGCCTTGGAACCCATGCCCTCCAACCCCTCCGTATGGTGGCTTCCATACAAATTTTATGATTTTTGCTTATTCTTTTAATAAACTTTTTATTAAAAAAAAAAATAATTTCATTAAGAATCGAAATTCGACAAATTTTCTGTTTGCCTATTTATAGTTACTAGTAGTGCTGGGGTCGAAATTCGACCAATTTATTGATTGCCTATTTATAAATATATGCGAGATGGTTCAAATAAGTTCGAGGTTATAACTTTTCATTGATTGAAGATATAAAGCTATTTTCTTCAGAAAAATTATTTATTTATTTAATTATTTCTTTCAAAAACAGAAAAACAACATTTTAAAAAAATTTAATTTTGTCAAAAAAATCATAGGGAGTAAATCCTTGATTTTTTGATGGCACGGACAGTTTATTAATTAAGTGTCAAGAAAAAATAAATTCACCTAAAATTCGGTACAGACTTTGAAAGAAAATCAAAAATGCAATTTTGAGTTTTTGTTTTTTTACAACAAAAATCATTTTTACCCCTATATTTTAAGAATAAAGCAAATTTTATGGTATTTTTTTAAAAGGAATAATTTAAATAAAAACAAACAAAAAACGGTATTATTTTCAAAAGTTTTTTTAAGTTAACTGATAAGACTTAAATACAAAAAAGAAATAAATAAAATCTATTCACAGATGGCGGAGATATTGACTTCCCAATTTAGAACATTCAATTTGAGACAGTTTTTTTCTCTCTTTTGGCATTTGGTTGAAACACACGCTAAATAACTAACGACAATATTAAGAAAATTTATTAAAAATAGTGTTGGTTAGAATTTTGCTGTAATTTTTAACAAATTTAAAAGAAAATTTATCAAACTTTTAGAAAAAATGAAAAAAATTTAAAAACCGTTAAAATCCGACCAAGATATTCACATGGAAAGTCAAATTTTTGAGTTCAAAACACATTTTTTTACAAATTTAACAATTGATGAATGCATAAAACTACAATTTTTTAAGAAATTGTTACTTTTAAAAAAACTCAAATTCGAGCAACTTAAGAACTCTCTTCCAACTAAATTTCATATCAATCAAAGAGCAGATTTTTTCTCAAAAATTTAATTTCTCTCTTAGAAGGTCGGAAGCTCCCTCTATCAGATATATCATTTATATATACATTCTGCACATCTGGGCAACATAGCCTTTCGAATGATATAAGTTTCATTTATTTTGAGTTTTAATTAATATCAAAAAAGCGTACGACAAACTTTAATGTTCCCGTTTTAATATATAAGATGTAGAATTCTAAACATTATAATTAAGAAATACAAAAAAATAAAAAGTAATAAAAAAATAAAAAAAAAAAATATTACAAGAAAAATTTTTTTATTGCAATAAATTAATATTAATGAAATTTGTGTTTTTTTTTTAAATATTCAAAAATCATAAAATTTGTATGGGAGCCACCATACGGAGGGGTCAGAGGGGATGGGTCCAAGACAAAATATGTTCCTCTTGAAAAAAAAAATGGGGGTCGGTCATATTGATTTCATTGACAGTAGGGGGTTAAGGGGTTATGCCTCCCCCTATAGCACGAAAACCTAGGGTGACCCGAAAATTCTGACTTCAGATTCGGATTCAGCGAACCCAAAACCTTTAGAAACCGTTGAGAAACCCCTTGGGATTTTTTGAGTGTTCTGCCGTGTTAGTGAAAGAATTTCAGATTTTGAGACATATAACGTGAAATCATCTTCAGTGGAATATAATCTAAAAAGAACTTATGATACAAGTCTTTAATGTTTTTTATTTCAAAAGCAAGTTTACGTGGATTTTATATAAGGGGAAGGTAGCCTTTGAATTTTTTTTTTTTTTTTCTGCTTTTTTATGCGATATTTTTATACGATTAATGGAAAACCTTTCAAGAATATTGTGTGAAAATTTGTGACGTATCGGAGTGCAAATCTAATGAAGATACGCGTTTTGCACTTCAAACTGCTTCAAAAATTGAAAAATTCAAATTTCGAAAAACCCATCCAGCGTTACCTGTGGAAAGCGATTATCTAACGACAAACAAAATTTTTTTGATTCAGATAATCTAGCAACAAGTAATGAGGGGCTCTACAATTCGCTTTTTTCAGAAACACTTCGAAATAATTAATGCCAATGCCGTATTTTCCGAATATTATTTGCACATGAAAATTTTACAAAATATTCTTCTAGTACTTTGAGATACTTTTGTTTTGAATGAGTAGATTTAAACTGTGTTGTTTATAATGCGCTCCCTCTAATTTAGATTTCGATTTTTCCCATGTTAATAATCCAATATTTTTTTTTATATCAAATACAGTTGCAATATTTAATCCACATGCTGATGAATTTCTTCTTTACTATTTACTGCGGTTACATGGCTTCAGCTCAGTTCAACTTCAAGCAGTTGTAGCTTAAATTCGTAGCTTCTGGGCAAGTGTAAATCCTGCTTATTGTGCTTGACTTGAATTTCACACAAAGTCAGTGGATTTTGTCATTTGCAAAGGCACTCTGAAAAAAAAACTTGAAGAAAAAACTTGCACAAAAAATACTCAACAAATAGCAAAAATAAAAAAAAAAAAAAACCAAACAAAAACCACCTACTTTAGCCGCTATTGAAAAGTCTTTTGCTAAAATTTAGTCCTCAAGGACTAGTCGACAAAACCACAAAACTTAACAACACGCTGTTTTAAGGCAAAGCAGAGTGTAGAATCTGCTTACGCTTGACTTTCTCTAGAGCGCTGCTTATCACCACAAAAAAAAAAAAAAACAAACCAAAAAAAATATACAGTCCTGTCTCGCTTACTGCCAACTACTTTAACTGCAGCCTTCTACCACGCACACACTCTGCTGACATACATATTTTATTACATTGTGAAAGTTGTTTCTTGCATAAAATCGAAATTTTCTCAAAGTCGTACATTTTTGTTCTTAAGTTTATTTTTTTTTTTTTTTTTTTTTCAGCATTTTTTCATGATCTCTGTTGCTGGTAAGGCAGTAACAGCAGCAATAGCACACAACCACACCTAGTTGTGCCAGTTTCCAACACTATATTTTTTTATTATAATTTTTTTTTTTTTCGTTTTTCTTGCAGGCGCGTTCTAGAGAGTTCCTTAGCCAGCTTCTTCTTTGTCAGCCAGCCTTAAGCATAAATTTGCAACGCGCACAACTTTTTCTTTTCTGTTGGTTAAAAAATTGCACTTGGCTTCAATTTCTATGCTTTTCTTACACTTTGCTGTGGTGATTGAAGTAAGAAAAAAAAAAAAAAAAAAAAATACGCCCACACACTGCAACAAAAAACATGCTACTTTAAGGCTAAAATATAGTTAAATAGTAGAGAACAAAATAAAGCCAACGATAAATGTATGGCATGAAAACTTTGCCAACTTATTGCGGTCTCTATTGCGGTGGAGAGTAAGTTTTTCATATAAATTTGCACTGTTAGAAAAAAAAATGTATTAAACTAAAAGATTGTTTGATATTGACATGTGGAAGAAATGAAAGAAACACATATTTTCTAGATAGAGGAAAGTCTAATTTTTGCTTTTTGCAACAACACTTTCACTCAAGTGCGAAATGTGCACATTTGAAAAGTATTATAAATATCTACAAACTTTTTTCTTATATAGCTAAGCCAACATTAAACCTGATAAACTCATTGCAACAGATACAAAGTTCTCTACAGCAACAACGCTTAATTGAAAGATATGCTCATAAAGAAAAAATATGTGCAAAAATAGTGCCAGCAGAAATCTTGCAATCTTGCACTCTCAGCTGTCAACATTTATTATATTATTTATTTATTAATGCAACACTGGCTAAACACAGCTAAAAACTGTTGCCAATTCATCTAGCGAGAAGTGCGAAGCTTTAGAAATAGCGAAGGAGCGAGAAAAGTATGCTTGTGTTCAGATTGTAAAGATGTGTGAGAAGCTGTCAAGATGTGGCTAACTATTGAGGTGTGTGTGCGGTGTGTTTCAACTGCGGTTTGTAGTAGTAAGTGGTGTGTGTGTATGTGCGAGCTTTACCAACACATCAAATCAATCGGACAACTACATACATAGTATAGCAAGCGTGCAAGAAGCAAGTGCAGTAAAAAGACAAGAAATACTTGCAATAGAATGACAAGAAATCGTCCTGCATCTTAGGCAACATTGTTGCCAGCTAAGTTCAAAATGGACGTTAGCTAGCTACATACATATAACGGCATGATGACAATGACTTTGTCGTCACCAACAAGTAGCACAAGACCGCAACGATATAATGTCGCAGAGTGACTTTGATGCGGAAGAGGACGTGGAAGAGGTTGAAAGAGTATGAAACACAACATGTTGTTTTAGCAGCCATTGTCCCTTTTTTTCTTTTTTTTTCCATTTAATCAATGCTTTTTTCGATATTCTACTAGCTACGTTGATCACCACAGTTCAAATGAACAAAAATTTAAGTTTTTTCTACAACACTTTAGTTCTGACTATGTATGTGTTTCTGTGTGCACATTGTTAATGAAGATTGACGCGTTGAAGAAGAAGAAGCTGTGGTTTTGCTGCTATTGTTATTGTTGGTTTTGTTGTCATAGAAATCGTAGCACTTGGTCTGTGTATCAAGTGGATATCAAGTGTGGACAAGTTGTCCTTCTTAATATGAGGTAATAACGTCAAGACAATCAAGTGCTTAACGTAGATTTTTAAGTTTTTTTTTTTTTTTTTGTTCCAACTATTAGAAAAAAAAAAAAACAAGAAGGAGGAGAATGCAATAGCAAAAAGCAATACAAAAATCATTTTTTATTGTTTTAAAATAGAAAGTGTTTGATACATAGCAAATGAAAAACTCTAAGAAACCTCATCTGCAGACATAAATAATTAAAAATATTCAAATAATTTTATCATCAAATAATTTCACTGTAAATGTAAAGTAATTTCATTTAATAAAATATTCAAAATGGTTAATATTTCTGTTTAACTTGGAAAATGGTCTTTCCTACACAGAAAATAAAAACATAGTAAAACAAGTAAAGAAAGTCTAAAGTCGGTCTAAGCCGACTATGAAATACCCTTAACCTACTTTTCCAAAAAAAAAAAAAAAAATACTATTATTGAAAATGGGCGTGTCCGTGGGCGAATGAAGCCTGTATATTAAATGCATTTAAATGTTAATGAAAAATTTACACCTACCAAGTTTTATGCCTGTATCTCACAGTTAATGGCTTTATAGTGCTTTCGATATGAAAGGTGGGCGTGTTCATGGACGGATTACTCCCAATTTTTGAACACACCTTAGTTTTGGTATAAAATACATACATACCAAATTTGATCTTTCTATAACAAACATAATCTTAATTATTGAGTTTTAAACTTTTTGGGTTGTATGGGAGGTAGGCATGTCCGTAGGCGGATAACGTCCATTTTTCAAAACCATCTTTTTCTTGTCATAAAAAACATACATGCCAAATTTTAGCTCTGTAGGTTAAACAAAGGCTTATTTCTTGCGTTTTAAATTTTTGGGTTGTATGGAAGGTGGGCGTGTCCGTGAGTGGATAACGTCCATTTTTCGAAGACAACTTTATATTTGTATAAGACACATACATATAAAATTGTATTGTTTGTGACCATGTGTACCAAGTTTCATTCAATTATCTCAACTCCTTCTTCTTATCCTATGTTTACGGACAACACATAGACGGACGGACGGACGGACATGAATAGCTCGACTCACGTGGTGACGCTGATCAAGAATATATATACTTTTCTATACCGCACTCGCTTCGTTCTATGCGTTACAAACGTTTGCACAAAGTTAATATACCCTCACCTTTCACACACCTCAGTTTTGGTATAAAATACATACATACCAAATTTGATCTTTCTATGACAAGCATAATCTTAATTATTGAGTTTTAAAGTTTTTGGGTTGCATGGGTAGGCGTGTCCGTGGGCGAATGACGTCAATTGTTCAAAACCATCTTTGTTTTGTCATAAAAAACATACATGCCAAATTTTATCTCTGTTGGTTAAACAGAGTCTTATTTATTGTGTCTTCAATTTTTGGGTTGTATGGGAGGTGGGCGTGCCCGTGAACGGATGACACCCATTTTTCGAAGACATCACATATACACCAAATTTTATTGTTGTAGGTTAACTATTAGCGTATTTATGCAGTTTTTAATTTTTGGGTTGTATGGGAGGTAGGCTTGTCCGTAGGCGGATGATGTCCATGTTTTCAAAAACATCTTTGTTTTGTCATAAAAAACATACGTGCTAAATTTTGTCTCTGGGAGTTAGGCAGACGCTTATTAATTGTGTTTTAAATTTTTGGGTTGTATGGGAGGTGGTTGTGTCCGTGAGTAGATGATCACCATTTTTCGAAGGCATATTTGTGTTAATACAAAACACATAGATACCTAACTTTATTATTGTAGGCTAATTATGAGCTCATTTATGCAATTTTCAATTTTTGCTTTGTATGAGAGGTAGTCGTTCCTATGGGCGGATTTCAAAAATATTCAATAGTGCAGATCCTTGTGTTCATGTGACCATGTGTACCAAGTTTCATTTAATTATTTCAACTCCTGCTTCTTATCCTGTGTAAACGGACAATACACAGACGGACAGATGGATGGACGGACGAACAGACATGAATAGCTCGACACACGAGATGACCTTGATCAAGAATATATATACTTTTCTATACCCGATTTACTTCGTTTTATGCGTTACAAACGTTTGCACAAAATTAATATACCCTGACCTTTCAGGTTTAAGGTATAAAAAAACAAAAATAAAAATGACAAGCAAAATACAAAATATATTTTCTTTGTCCAAATTAGATATATTTCATTCGATTCGGACAGGAAAATATAATTTATTAATTTGTTCCCTGCACTTTTATACAAACAGATACAACAACCAATTGAGAATTATAGCGTTCAGTTGCTCAACAACAACAACAAAATTAGTTTTTTAGAAACAAGCCCAAGATTACACGTATTTAGTACAAATTGACGTGTTTATCAAAAAAAAAATTTCAAGTCCAATTTCTGACATAAACTGCGCACATAAATAGCTTGTTTTGAGATAGTTTTGAGCTCTATTGAGCTAATTTCAATTACGAACGGTTTGTGCTTGATTTAAGCCCATTTTTTTTCTCCGTTTTCTCTTAATTCAATAAGTCAAATGCTTAACATTAGCCTTTTTAAACTATGGAGCGGAGAAATTCGCTCACGAACGATTAAAAATGCAATCTTCTTATCATAACTCATTTTACGATTGTATTTTAAATAATATGGTTAATATTTCAGAAATTGAGCGACCACGAAAACATTGCATTTTCGTGGTCGCCCGAGCTCATGAAAAATGTGTATTCATAAAATTACTGCACCTTTACTCTCTCTCTCTCAAAGTATTTATTCATATACATCCAAAAATAACATTATTAGAAAACAATTTTGAAAACCGTTTCGGGTGTGACCAACATTCTTGTAACGGAAATAAAGAATAGAAAGAAATTATTTGATAAAAAAAATTAAAAATTTATGTAAAACATCAATATCCTTACTTAAGGATAGTTTCATTTTTATCATAAGCATAGAAGCAACATGTTCTAAAGAAAATAATAGTATTTTTTTTTTTTTGGGACCGAAAAAAACACTCAGTTTAAATATTTTTTCTTTGTTAACGCAGTAACCAATCCTTGTTATAAACTGTTTTTAGATAACATTGTTATCGTTTTAAACATAGCTTACCTACTTTTTTTAATGTGCATCAAGAGATGGCTGTTTTTAACTTTTTAAATCTCAACAAAATATTTTAAGTTTTTCTCAACTCGGAGTATGTTTTGTCAAAAAATTGAAAAAAAAAATGAAATTGTCAAAAAAAAGTTAAAAAAGCATTAAAAGTATAAAATAATTTTGCAAAAGGAGTAATTTTAGTTTCCATTTGAATGCGAGAACCAAAAATTATTTCAATTGAAAACATTTTAGGATTCATGTTTCTATACCTCATTAGTGTGGAATCATCCTTAAGTATTTTGAATGAAAAATACAATCGCAGAATGAGTTATTATAATCGTTATTATAATCGTTCGTGAGCGTATTTTTTAAAGAGTTTTCCATTGAATTTTTAAACGAGCGCTCACAACCAATGAACAATTGCGAGTGAGCGAACCGACTAGGAAAACAGCGAATGCTTTTTGTTCGTGTTATTTACGAATATTGCTTTTATGGAGACAAATAAAGTGTAAAATAAAAGATAATTTTCTGCCTGTAGAAGTTCAGCTTGATACCCTCACCATGAAATCAAAAGAAGGGTTGGAGTTAGTCTACCTTCAAAAATGTGCGAAATCGTAACTGGTTTTGTTGGCGGCGTAATTTTTTCACTCATGAGAAATTGAGAGGAGGAAAATATAAATGCTGTTAAGTTATGAGAACAATCGTTTTTTGATCGATCTTCGCACCTTGAGCAAAAATTATACACTTTTGATATGGTTTATTTATTATTCAAAACATATGATGTGCAGTACAAACTATAAATAGAACTTACTTGCAATAATTTTTCAATAATTTTTAAACTATGTAGTTACCATCGATATAGTATTTATATTTACACTAATTCGAATCAACACAATTATTATTACTGGTATCGCCTAGGGTCGAAATTCGACCAATTTATTGATTGCCTTTTTATAATAATATGCGAGATGGTTCAAATAAGTTCGAGGAAAATTCAAATTCGACCAATTCAAGAACTCTTCCCCAGCAAAATTTTATATTAATCAAAGAGCAGATTTTTTCTCAAAAATTTAATTTCTCACTTTGAAGGTTGGGAACCCCCCTCTATCAGATATATCATTTATATATACAAAATATATAATAAATACCAAAAAAGCGTATTCACGTATTAATATATAAGATATGCGAGATGGTTCAAATAAGTTCGAGGCTATAACTCTTAATTGATTGGAGATATGAAGCTATTTTCTTCAGAAAAATTATTTTTATTTAATTATTTCTTTCAAAAACAGAAAAACAACATTTTAACAAAATTTACTTTTGTCAAAAAAATCATAGGGGGTAGCCTTGATTTTTTGATGGCATGGAGAGTTTAGTAATTTAGTTTAAAGACAAAATAAATTCATCTAAAATTTGGTAAAGACTTTGAAAGAAAATCAAAAATGCAATTTTGAGTTTTTGTTTTTTTACAACAAAAATCATTTTTACCCCATATTTTAAGAATAAATAAAATTTTATGGAAATTTTTTAAAAGGAATAATTTATATATAAACAAACAAAAAACGGTATTATTTTCAAAAGTTTACTAATAAGACTTAAATACAAAAAATAAATAAATAAAATCTATTCACAGATGGCGGAGTTATTGGCTTCAGAAATTAGAACATTCAATTTGAGACAGTTTTTTTTCTCTCTCTTGGCATTTGGTTGAAACGCACGCTAAATAAGTAACGACAATATTAAGAAAATTCATTAAAAATACTTTTGGTTAGAATTTTGCTGTAAATTATATCACATTTGAAAGAAAATTTAACAAAATTTCAGAAAAAATTAGAAAAATTGAAAAACCGTTAAAATTTAACCAATATATTCACATGGAAAGTCAAATTTTTGAATTCAAAACACATTTTTTTACAAATTTAACAATTGATGAATACATAAAACTACATTTTTTAAGACATTATTACTTTAAAAAAAATTCAAATTCGACCAACTCAATAACTCTTCCCCAACAAAATTTCCTCCCCAACAATTGATATATTGATCAAAGAGCAGATTTTTTCTCAAAAATTTAATTTCTCTCTTAGAAGGTTGGGAACCCCCTCTATCAGATATATCATTTATATATACTTTCTGCACATCTGGGCAACATAACCTTTCGAATGATATAAGTTTCATTTATTTTGAGTTTTAATAAATACCAAAAAAGCGTACGACAAACTTTAATGTTCACGTATTAATATATAAGATTTCTGCATTTTTTTCATATACAAATTTTTATTATTTTCCATCAGGCCGAAGTTTTAGTAAATTATACATAAAACGAAAAATATTGTTGTTGTCTTCAATACAATAGATAGAATCATAGAAGTTTAGTCACTGGAGTTCCTGATCAAAAACATTGCCAACCTTGGTGAAAGCTGGAAGAGAGCTTCACTGTAAGTGATCTCTAAGTCCGCGCTTCCGCTCCGCCACAAGAATCGTATTATTACCATCTCCTGCCCTGCATAAGAATACATCCATTCTGAAAATTTTGGTGGAAAAGAATAAAGACGCAAAGATACAAGATTGAAAGCTAATAAGGACGCGAAAAGGGAAGATTCTTCTCTTCTCTGTTGACGATGCGACCACAAACTGGCTTAAGAAGCAATCGATCATGCTCAAATTCGGCCGCCACGGACCCATTAAGGTGAAGAGGCTGGACTAGCAATAGCTGATAGAAGCAGGAAGTTGCAAGTAGTGCAAATCAACCTGCATCACGGCAAAGCAGCGACCTGTTTCACTTTACAAGTGAAGGTAAATTAAGAAACTGTATAGTAGCAAAAAAATCAATTAACACGTTCTTTCTCCCTATATTTAGCAATGGTGACATAGCGGAAACCAGCATGGAAGCAGGGGCGACACACCTTATCCTTTATTCCGCATACATGCCCTATAAAGAGGCGAACCCACCAGCGCAAACAGTCCACGAGTTAGCAAACCACGCTGACACGAGTAGGACATTCCTAGTTATTGGCTGTGAAGCTAACGCTCATCACTCACTATAGGACAGTGTCGACATAAATAAAAGGTAAGTCTATTTTCGTGCTTATCCTTTCCACAGATCTCATTCTATGTAATGGGGACAATAGGCCAACCTTCCAGAATAGAATCAGGCAAGAGATAATCGACTTAACCTTAGTGAGCAATAGGGAACAGGTCACAGTTGATGGTTGTGAGGTGTCACAAAAGGAGACGTTTTTCGACCACTTTAAGATTCTCTTCACTGTGACCCTCATATAAGGAAACAATTTAGGAACCCCGTGAGAAAAGTTATTTCTCAGAAAAGTTGAGGAATGGAAAAGTTATTCAGAAAATTTATTCAGTCTGGATCAACAACAATGTTGCAGATCCAGGCACATAATATTTCTCCCGCGACGCATCTTCTGACAATGCAGTCGAGCTTATCGCGAAAAAAATGAACAAGACTTTCAAGAAATTCTGCCTTCCAATGTCATTAACCTACCAGTGCAAAATGGTGCACAAGTGATTTTAAGCAGACACGAACGGAGATAGAAAACTTCACCGGAAGGCAATTCTTAGTGAGCAATTCTTGGATCTACAAAGTTAGGTTGGAGATGCACTTAAGTGTAGATAACAGGGACCGTAACTGTTATGATATTTTTCCAAAAAGTCAATAAATAATAGTTATTTTTTGACCGATTTTTTTTGGTCAAAAATAAAAGTTAAAGTTTGACTTCTATTTTTGCAGTCAGAAATATAAGTAAAAATTTTAATTTTATTTTTTCGGTTAAAAATATAAGTTAGAATTTGACTTTTATTTTTTCACTCAAACAGAAAATATAAAATATGACTTCTATTTTTGCGGTCAGAAATTGAAGTTAAAATTTTACTTCAATTTTTTTTTTGTTATTTGCAGTGCTTCTTTTAAAATTTAAAATAAAAATTTTTCACAATAATATGGTTGGATTTTCACCATTTTTCGCTGGTTGGAAAATTATCTCTGCTAATATTTAATTATTATACTGTGTAACACAACTTTCTTAACAGGAACCTAAACCACTTGAAGACGAAAACTAGATAGAAAAAATAGCTTTCCACAAGCCAAAACGCCTAAAAAATTCCCCCAAATTTATTATTTTGCCAGAAAAAAAAGTTACAAATGTAATGACTTTAAATTAATGTTATAATTTTACACCTTTTAACAGAAGAAATAAAAGTAAAATTTTAACTGTTACTTTTGACCTAAAAAAAATTTAAATATTAACTTTTATTTTTGATCAAAAACATGAAAGTCAAATTTTAACATTTATTTCTGACCGGAAAATAGAAGTCCTATTTTAACTCTTATTTTTGACTAAAAAAATAAAAGTCAAGTTGTAACTTATTTTTGTGACCAAAAAAAATCGGTCAAAAATAACTATTAATTTTTTCTTTTTTTGCAAAAGTCAAACAAATAAAAATCTTTTAAGATTATTATTTCTTAGCTAACAAGGATCGCACTACTATTTTCAAATATTGAATAAACAAATTTTTTCCATATGACTTTTTGAATTGAAATTTCGAAAATAACTGTTATTTTCGGTCCCTGGTAGATAATACGATACGATATTGTACTGGTTTTTATATATTTAATTTAATTTTACTTTAAGTGAATTGCTTAATTTAAAGCAATAAAAGTTAATTTAAATATTAACTTTTATTTTTGATAAAAAACATGAAAGTCAAATTTTAACATTTATTTCGGACCGGAAAATAGAAGTCCTATTTTAACTCTTATTTTTGACTGAAAAAATAAAAGTCAAATTGTAACCTTTTTTACAAAAGTCAAACAAATAAAAAGCTTTTAAGATTATTATTCCTTAGCTCACAAGGATCGCACTACTATTTTCAAATATTAATTAACAAATTTTTTCCGTATGACTTTTAGAATCGAAATTTCGAAAATAACTGTTATTTTCGGTCCCTGGTAGATAATACGATACGATATTGTACTGGTTTTTATATATTTAATTTAATTTTACTTTAAGTGAATTGCTACGTTTGACGCAAAATGCAAAAAGACAGTTCAATGTTGAATTGTAGTATTTGCACTCAAATCATTCTTCTTACCTTATCTTTGCGCGAATTTCTTTCGGCAATAGCTTATTTTCTTAATTATAAATACGTTTTTAAGAGCAAAAGGTAAAATTGATAATTTTTTGATGTTTTAAATTTTTTATGCATTTTTAAAGATAGATGTGAAAAAAATAAATTTTTCAAAATATATCCTCTAATAGTGCAGAAACTTCTCGTCCAAATGTAAAAATTTGTTGAACAAACATATAGATAGACCGCACTAATTTAAAAAACATTGTCCTGCGTGCTTTTTTTTGGCACTTTTGTGATCATCACCCAAAAATATTTGACAAAGATTTTCGGTTCAATCACCTTTCCACGAATACTGATGGTAGCGGCTTCCAGTTTTCTTTCGTTACTAATATATAGTACTACCGAGGTCTTGTAGGTTAGCCCTACTATTTTTACCCAATCGTGGTTAATGCCGATTGTTAAGAGGTATTTAGCCGTCACCACAACTTCTAAGTCATCCATAACACCTTCGATGTTGAAACTTGATGACACAGAAAGTCTATCTTTTAAAGGGTCCAGAACCGACCCCTCTTGGACGCCACCGGAAATATTATAGGTCATCGTATCATCTTCTGTATTGTACTGATATGGTTTGCTATGATCTTCGTTATTTGTTATGGTACTTCAAAATACCCCAGTTCCGTCATGATCTCTTTCCAGTTCCAGTTCCGTCATGAGCTTTTTAGAAAGCCTTCGTTGGCTTATTCACAGTCATTCAAAATAATTTCACCCATGATGTGGTGAATAAATTTCATTCTTTATGCATTTTTCCCAACATGTGCCAATAAAATCTTCAGGATACTTTACGAAAGCATGTTTTAAAAATTGCTTTAAACAAATCAGAAAATAAACTTCTTGCCTTAGCAGTTTTGCAACTATGATACAAAGTTATTCGTTATGGATTAAAAATATTCACAATTATTTATTTTCTTAATTAATTCCAATTTAAAAAGTTGAAAATATTAAATCTTTACTTTAATAACAAAATAAACAGAACTCAATCAATACAATTTCTATAAAGACAAATAGAATTTAAAGAATATATATTAAAAAAATACTGCAAAATAATATCAACACTAACTGCGAAAAACAAATACCTTTGTTACGAAACACCTTTAGTCCTTAAAGGACCATTAAATGCAATGTTACGCAAACAATTCGCATCCTAGTTTAATTCAAGCATTATTTTCTATTGAGTGAATCAATTTAATTTTAAGAAAATCCTAGCTGAACTCATGCACACAGACACAAATACAAATACGACAAAAACGAATTGACACCTATACAGATAATAGAAACAGACACTTATACACTATATATATATATACATACATATAGAAAATAGTCACATTAAGCAACATTTTCAGCAGCAATTGGAGTCCGATGTCTTTTGTCTAGCACATATTTAGCTATATAAATGTATAATATATACATATATACATAACTAAATATATATACACAGATGCTCACATAGCTACAAACATATCATATATACATTTACCAACAGATACATTGATGTGGCTCTAAGAAGATGTGTTTATTTTTACTGACAATTTTGTCGCTTGTCAATGCTGTTGTGTATGTGTTGGTGTTTGTATTTATGTATGGGTGTACATTATACGTGCTTCATGGAGCTTAAACATCGATACAGTGCTCTTCAAACTGTCACAATAACGATATCAAACCGAAACGAAGCAAAGAACTAAACAAAGCATTGTATGATGTGTTGAATTGTGAAAAGGGTAGCACGAAATGTGATCTAAATGACGATGGTGGGTAGAGGTAGTGTTAAGAGGTGGGCGGAACTGTTTGTTGAGTGACGTGTCTGGGTTGCTTTAGACCAAGTTGTTTAGTCTCAAAGCAAATACGTGCCACAAAAAAACAAAAAAAAAAAAGCACACAACGTATCAAAGGATACACTTTCAATTGATTTGGTGACAACAAGTTGGTTGCTTGGCTTATGGGTGAAGCGCCAGGAAGGTGTTGATATTTTTATCTTACTTTAAGAGATGTTAGCATGAGGGCGCTTAAGGCATGCTGCATTACATTGCAACTCAATGGCGCTGAAAAACGCGTTACCAAGTTGAGCGAAAAACATTTTAAAAGGTTGCTAGAAGCTTTTTTCAGATAACAAACGCAGTTGTTTTAAGCATTTAACATATATTTGATTTTAAAAAAATAAATATAAAATACAAGAACAAATAAAAAAAAAATAAAAATAAAAGAAAATATATATTCAAATATTAATAAAAATAAAAATATAAATAAAATTTTAAAAAAAGAATAAAAAGAAATATAAATAAAAATAAAAATAAAAAAAAAAATAAAATGAAAGAAACAAAAATATAAATAAGAAATTATATATAAAAAAAAATGAAATTATAAATGAAAAAAAAAAACAATAAAAATTTAAATATAACAAAAATAAAAGAACAAATAAACATAACACAAACATAAAAATTAAAATAAAAATAAAAATAAAAATAAAATTAAAAAAAAATAACAATAAAAATAAAAATAAAAATAAAAATAAAAATAAAAATAAAAATAAAAATAAAAATAAAAATAAAAATAAAAATAAAAATAAAAATAAAAATAAAAATAAAAATAAAAATTAAAATAAAAATAAAAATATAAATATAAATATATATATAAATATAAATAAAAATAAAAATAAAAATAAAATTACTAATAAAAATAAAAATAAAAATAAAAATAAAAACAAAAATAACAATAAAAATAAAAATAAAAATAAAAATAAAAATAAAAATAAAAATAAAAATAAAAATAAAAATATAAATAAAACTAAAAATAAAAATAAAAATAAAATTAAAAAAAATAAATAAAAAAAAATTAAATTATAAATTAAAAAAAAACAATAAAAATTTAAATATAACAAAAATAAAAGTACAAATAAACATAACACAAACATCAAAATAAAAATAAGAATAAGAATAAAAATAAAAAAAAAATAAAAATACAAATAAAAATAAAAATAAAAATAAAAATAAAAATGAAAATAAAAATAAAAAATAAAAATTAATAAAAATAAAAAAAAATAAAAAAAAAATTAATATAATAAAACAAATAAAAATAATACAAAATAAAAAAAAAAAAAAAAATAAAAATAAAAATAAAAATTATAATAAAAATAAAAATAAATAAAAAATAAAATAAAAATAAAAATACAAATAAAAAAATATATAAAAATAAAATAAAAATAAAAATAAAAATAAAAATAAAAATAAAAATAAAAATAAAAATAAAAATAAAAATAAAAATAAAAATAAAAATAAAAATAAAAATAAAAATAAAAATAAAAATAAAAATAAAAATAAAAATAAAAATAAAAATAAAAATAAAAATAAAAATAAAAATAAAAATAAAAATAAAAATAAAAATAAAAATAAAGATAAAAATAAAAATTAGAATAAAACTTCATATTCATATTCATATTCATATTCATATTCATATTCATATTCATATTCATATTCATATTCATATTCATATTCATATTCATATTCATATTCATATTCATATTCATATTTTCATTTTCATATTCATATTCATATTCATATTCATATTCATATTCATATTCAAATTCATATTCATATTCATATTCATATTCATATTCATATTCATATTCATATTCATATTAATATTCATATTCATATTCATATTCATATTCATATTCATATTCATATTCATATTCATATTCATATTCATATTCATATTCATATTCATATTCATATTCATATTTATATTCATATTCATATTCATATTCATATTCATATTCATATTCATATTCATATTCATATTCATATTCATATTCATATTCATATTCATATTCATATTCATATTCATATTCATATTCATATTCATATTCATATTCATATTCATATTCATATTCATATTCATATTCATATTCATATTCATATTCATATTCATATTCATATTCATATTCATATTCATATTCATATTCATATTCATATTCATATTCATATTCATATTCATATTCATATTCATATTCATATTCATATTCATATTCATATTCATATTCATATTCATATTCATATTCATATTCATATTCATATTCATATTCATATTCATATTCATATTCATATTCATATTCATATTCATATTCATATTCATATTCATATTCATATTCATATTCATATTCATATTCATATTCATATTCATATTCATAATCATATTCATATTCATATTCATATTCATATTCATATTCATATTCATATTCATATTCATATTCATAATCATATTCATATTCATATTCATATTCATATTCATATTCATATTCATATTCATATTCATATTCATATTCATATTCATATTCATATTCATATTCATATTCATATTCATATTCATATTCATATTCATATTCATATTCATATTCATATTCATATTCATATTCATATTCATATTCATATTCATATTCATATTCATATTCATATTCATATTCATATTCATATTCATATTCATATTCATATTCATATTCATATTCATATTCATATTCATATTCATATTCATATTCATATTCATATTCATATTCATATTCATATTCATATTCATATTCATATTCATATTCATATTCATATTCATATTCATATTCATATTCATATTCATATTCATATTCATATTCATATTCATATTCATATTCATATTCATATTCATATTCATATTCATATTCATATTCATATTCATATTCATATTCATATTCATATTCATATTCATATTCATATTCATATTCATATTCATAATCATATTCATATTCATATTCATATTCATATTCATATTCATATTCATATTCATATTCATATTCATATTCATAATCATATTCATATTCATATTCATATTCATATTCATATTCATATTCATATTCATATTCATATTCATATTCATATTCATATTCATATTCATATTCATATTCATATTCATATTCATATTCATATTCATATTCATATTCATATTCATATTCATATTCATATTCATATTCATATTCATATTCATATTCATATTCATATTCATATTCATATTCATATTCATATTCATATTCATATTCATATTCATATTCATATTCATATTCATATTCATATTCATATTCATATTCATATTCATATTCATATTCATATTCATATTCATATTCATATTCATATTCATATTCATATTCATATTCATATTCATATTCATATTCATATTCATATTCATATTCATATTCATATTCATATTCATATTCATATTCATATTCATATTCATATTCATATTCATATTCATATTCATATTCATATTCATATTCATATTCATATTCATATTCATATTCATATTCATATTCATATTCATATTCATATTCATATTCATATTCATATTCATATTCATATTTATATTCATATTCATATTCATATTCATATTCATATTCATATTCATATTCATATTCATATTCATATTCATATTCATATTCATATTCATATTCATATTCATATTCATATTCATATTCATATTCATATTCATATTCATATTCATATTCATATTCATATTCATATTCATATTCATATTCATATTCATATTCATATTCATATTCATATTCATATTCATATTCATATTCATATTCATATTCATATTCATATTCATATTCATATTCATATTCATATTCATATTCATATTCATATTCATATTCATATTCATATTCATATTCATATTCATATTCATATTCATATTCATATTCATATTCATATTCATATTCATATTCATATTCATATTCATATTCATATTCATATTCATATTCATATTCATATTCATATTCATATTCATATTCATATTCATATTCATATTCATATTCATATTCATATTCATATTCATATTCATATTCATATTCATATTCATATTCATATTCATATTCATATTCATATTCATATTCATATTCATATGCATATTCATATTCATATTCATAATCATATTCATATTCATATTCATATTCATATTCATATTCATATTCATATTCATATTCATATTCATATTCATAATCATATTCATATTCATATTCATATTCATATTCATATTCATATTCATATTCATATTCATATTCATATTCATATTCATATTCATATTCATATTCATATTCATATTCATATTCATATTCATATTCATATTCATATTCATATTCATATTCATATTCATATTCATATTCATATTCATATTCATATTCATATTCATATTCATATTCATATTCATATTCATATTCATATTCATATTCATATTCATATTCATATTCATATTCATATTCATATTCATATTCATATTCATATTCATATTCATATTCATATTCATATTCATATTCATATTCATATTCATATTCATATTCATATTCATATTCATATTCATATTCATATTCATATTCATATTCATATTCATATTCATATTCATATTCATATTCATATTCATATTCATATTCATATTCATATTCATATTCATATTCATATTCATATTCATATTCATATTCATATTCATATTCATATTCATATTCATATTCATATTCATATTCATATTCATATTCATGTTCATTTTTAATATTCATATTCATATTTATTTCTCCACTTTTTGAAATACATTTTTTTTGGCACCAAATATTGTAGCTCACAAAAAATGTCAACATTTATTTAAATCAATGTAATTAATATAATTTTAAATGATTTGAAAGTAATGCTTTAAATAAAAAAAAGAAACAAAAATCTATGATGTCTTTTCTTTTATTTCATGTGATATTCAAGCAATTGAAATGCATAACAAGTTCGAAAGGCTCTACTCTGGCATATAAAATGTGTTCAAACCATTGAAGCGGAAATGCTGCGGGCAGACATCTTAAGTTGTGTGAAAACATAAACTTATTTGAAGGCATTCATGTGAGACAATTTAATAAGCAAGCAGTAGAAATGGTTAAAAGTATGGAAAAGTTTCAAAAGAAAAATTCAATAAAGTGATTTGTGGCTAAAATAGCTGGTCCAAAATCGTATGCCATAAAATATTTGCATAGAACGAATGACACAGAAACAAAATGATATAGAAAAAGAAAATAACAATGATGAAAAATTTATTTTTTATCATTCGATAATAAACTTTTATAGCAAGCATATCACTACATTTAGCAAAAATGAAAGAAAATTTATGAATTACTTCACAACGAAGTATGACAAAAAATAGCGGAATTCTCTAAAATATAAGCTTAAAGTTTAAATGTCGCTTAAGAAATTCCTTTTGTTGAGTTTTATTTTTTGATTATAATAAAAAGTATTGATTTTAAATAAACATAACACGTTTTGTAACGAAATTTGTATTTAAGCGCATGTTAGTGTATAATTCCGCTTAAGTTTTGCAACAAAAACAATTTGATCAGATCTGAGCAAAACGAACACTTTCTCAGTTATGTAACTTTAAAAGTGATAGTAAAGCTTTGAAGAGAAAAATAATTTATATTAAGATGGACTCAATCAAATTAAAAAAAAAAAATTAATATTTATCAATTCAGATAAAATATCACATTAAATGATTTTATTAAAAATTCGTAACAAATCATTAAATTTTTTAAAAAGTTTTTAAAGCTTTCTTTACTTTTGCTGACCATAATCAAAAACCAAAGAAACTTAAACTTTGTTCAATGATTTTTCGCACCAACAAGCTAAGCTGTAAAATAAATGATTTCATCCAACCAAGTCTTAAGTACTGAAAACACAAAAAACTTTACTGCAAGAAAATACCAAAGTAATAACTTTATTGACCAAAGTTGTAAAAAAGAACATGAAAAATATAACTGACGCTACCAAGCAAAAGGCATAAAGTGGCAACTACAAGAAAAACGAAAAGAGCACAAACAGCATCATTTCGGATAAAACTTAAAATTTAAACAAATAGCAAAAAAAAAAATTAAATAATTAAGCTCTTTTTACTACTGGAAAAAAAAAACTTGTGGTCAAACTTACGTTCAGCGCTTGATTTAAAAAACCAAAAGATTACATGTTCAAGCTGAATAAAAAAATAATTGTACACAATAAAATATTGTACAGCACACACAAATATATATGTAAGATACATATATATATATAAGCTACATATGTATTTTTCAAGCCACCGAGCAGTGCATTATGCGTGTAAGAAGGATTTTATTGCTCGTTGCACACGCATAGAAATAAATGTATAGCATGCAATTCTTTACGGGGTAAAATTGGACTACAAGAGTGGTCTTGGCAGCAATGGCTGTATATGTGAACTTATATGTGTGAGCTTTAATGGATCCTTTGTAGCTCGTCTGTTGTTTGTGTGTTTTTTAAAGAAGTAGAAAGCAACAACTTGTTGTAAGATTCTTAAGGAAACAGTAAGAAAAGAAATAGATGAAGCGGAAGAAGATATTTAAAGCTTTATCTTAGTGCAGTTTTGTGTACATATTTCTTGCGAAATAGTACAACGTGCTCAATACATCGATTATACACAATTTTTTCTACTTAAAAATTTAAGTTTGCTTTTCGAACAAATCGAATATGATGAACACATTTTAGTTGAAAGATATTTAAATAGTTTCTTTAGAGATTTTCGAACATCATAAGAGAATTGAACAGTTTTGCAATTAAATAATCTCGGAAAAGCTTAGGTTAAGAAAATCCTTAAAATTTTTAAAATATTCTCTGCAAAAAAGGCACTTCTCTTACAACATATACAACATTCGACTATATATGCAGGTACAAAGAAGGCAATTCAGCCTGAAACAATAATTATTAGGAATAATCACGTATCTTCAATAGCAACAAACAGTATTTAGGCAGACATATTGGCATGCTTATAATTCACATTTAGTTTACATGAAAACTTGTTTTTAATCATGATGTTTGACCTGCTATGGCACTTTTCGAAGCCGTATTTTGTTGTCTACAGTGTGACTGTTGAAAAATTTTAACAGTTGGCAAAAAAAAGGTTATTTCAAAAATTAAAGACGAGTACGAATAAAACGACAAAATTTTTCTAAAGCGTAGAAACAATCATTACCTAACCTTGCATTAAAGGGCACTTGTTCAAAACAAGCATATTTGACTAGACCCTTGATAGAGCACTAATTCTAATATGTTTTGAAAGCCAATGAAAGTAATCGATCTATTTTTGGACTTCTTATAATATGAGTTTTAGGCTGGGTCAATTGTTGTAGTCAAAAAGTGTACAGCAAAAACGTTATCCACGAAAAATTCTAAGAACAGTTCCCAAAAAAAAAAAAAATCCAAGACTAAAATCAATCAAATGGCTCAATGAAATTACAAACTTAAGTTTTTGGGTAACTTTAAAATATAGAAAACGGTTTCTAAATTTTGGCTTGAAAAAATGAAGTAAAAATAAGTAAAAAATTAATGAAAATGTGATATTTTTTAATGTAATAGCATTTTTTAATAACATCACAATGTTTTTTTAAAATTTTTCATAAGCGAGCGTCTCTTGGCGGAAGCTACACTGAGGGAAAAATGTGTTAAAATTAAAAGAAATTGTGTTCATATCTAACGAATCTGTTTTTGAAATAGACCTTGAAACAAATTCATTAAAATTAAACACAACTGTTTTTAAAGTAAAAATCAAAACAAACGTTTTTGTTTTTAAAACAATGTTTTTGTTATGAAAAGCAAATTTAAAACAAAAATTTTAAAATTTAAAACAAATATCTTAATGCATATTTTTTGATGCCATTTTTTTAGCTTTTCCCAGTTTTTAGCATCAGATTCACAACCAGCTATCCCGGGTCCCTCCGAATACCAAATGTTAACTACATTCGATGGAGTTTGCATTTGAAATATTTTTATATATAATTTTACTTTTTATTTTATGATATGTTGGATATTTTTCAAAATTATTCAAAAAATTCAAAAATTGACATTGTATTCAAATTTTTGTTTGTTTTTTCAAAGAAACAATAAGAGAAAATTAAAATTAAGAAAGGAGTTGATAGGCAGTTGAAAATTAAACACACTTGTTTTAAATTTTGTTTTGTAGAAACGCAAAGGCCTTAAATTTCTATTTTAAAATTTTTTGTTTAATTTTAAAGTATGTTTTTTTTCTCAGTGTAGGTTTTGATTGTAGACCCATAGTATCCTGTGGAAGTGTTTCGAACATTTTGATACACCCTAAGAAGTATATAAATAATTGATCACATGAAAAAAATCAAATAAATATGAATTTGAGTAAAATCTATAAACTTAAAATTGAGGTAATCTTAATTTCATAAATAAAATTTTTAGTTTTTGCGCAATTCAAAAAAAAAAAAAAAATTTGAAAAAATCATTTTTCCACATAAAAATATAAGTGGAAAAAAATTCATAAAAAATCGAAAACTTAAAAAACTTTTATGCATGTGAATACCATGAAAAATATATATTTTACAGATGTTTAAAAAACTATCTCTTCGAAAATAACAAAATATCGATTTTTTGGAGTCTCAAAAGAGTTTGTAAAATCTTGATTTTTTTTTGCTTATCTGTGGTCTGCATTCTGTAGAAAAAATTATTTGCAAAAAACTTGATGCTTTGGTCACAGAAAGGGTTCAGGAGAACTAAAATCAATCCATGGGGATTTTTTTGATAAAAAAAAAATAATGCAGAAAAAGTTTTCAGGGGTCCCTCTGACTTTTGAGTACACTTTTCAGTATGATAAAAAAGGCATCATATTTAGAGAAAAATGGTATAGACTTTGCTCCAGAGTATGCTATTCTCTAATTGCGATACTAAAAATTCTCTAAAAATTATAAAAAGCTACCATGAAATAGAAAAATATATAATTTTTAGAGAAAAATACTTTTTTTTTTTGAGAAAATATTTGTTTTTATTGAAGAAATACTTCTCATAGTGAATTTTTTATGAAAATATAAGAAAAGTTTTTCATTTTCAATAAAATTTCTCTATAAATGAGAAATTTTTTGTGCGAGAAAAATACTATTAGAGACTCTAATAAATCATTATTAGAGACATTGAAATGTTTCCATTTCCTAGAAGTAAAGAAATATTTCTACGAAAATGTGAAAATTTATTCTAATTGAAGAAAATTTTATTTGAAAAAGAGAAAATTGCTATTATCAAAAATAGAGAAATTTTTTACCGGAGCAAGGCATGTGTTTTTTTCTCAGTGTAGGTATACGGCGAAATCTTAATATCAAATTCGGCTTAATGTTTACATGGAGAAAAAATTTTGTTTAAAATCAATTCCAAAGCGTTCTTAGATTAATTTTTCTTACTAACATTCCATAAATTGCATGCATTGGACACAAATGAGCATATTTTTTTTTTATAAAGCATATTTATTTTTTTGGAAAAAAATCCTAAAATTTCTTACATTCAATGTATAAGGGTGTATTTATTTTTAACCGACGTCAAAAAGGAAGAGGTTCTCAAGTTAGCTGGTTTTTTGATAAATAATCCAAAAATTACATACATTATGCACGAAAGGCTGTGTCCATTTTTTGATCACCAATCAGTCTGAGACTTCATATTAAGAATATTATGACTTAGCACAGAATCACTGCCAAGCTTAATTGGTGTTTTTTTGTTTTTTTTCTAACTTTGAACCAAGGATTTCAGGTGTCAAACCAATTATTCAGTCAAGTCTGTCTGGGTTCGGAAAATGGGAGATTGTTTTATAAAGAGAGAAAGGGAAATCAAGAGAAACAAGTGTATGCAGAATGTTGTATGTGTGGCGGAGCACAAGATCAACATGCGAAGTTGAACCTGAGGCAACACCTATGGTGTTATGCCTTTACTACGGTCAATTCGTATATATTGAAAAAAAATAAAGATATATAAAAGCGTAGAACCATGGCTAGAGCGGGATTCGAAACAGGAACCACTGTATTGGCAGTCCATAGAGACCCATCTCTGTGCATAAGAACCACTCAGAACTTGCTGCAAAACCAAGCAAACTCTTGACGTCTGGTTTTTCTAAAAACCTATGATTGATAACTTCCCAGCCATCTCTTTTGGAGATGAACAACATTTAAGGACTTCTGATGAACACTAGAGTGGGTCGGCCTCCATACAAAAAAAAAAAGTTTGAAAAAACCACCCCCTATTTTAAAGTTGACCTCGAGAGGATTCCGAAAACAAAAAAGTTTTTTTTTTTGGGCCACCGGAAAAACAGCCAAAATGGTCTTTTTTGCATAACTTAAGCATTACATGTCAGATCTTAAAAAATTAGAACATTTTTATTCTTGAGGTCATATTCAATTAGTAAGCCCCATTAGCCCGATTTATCCCCCTTAAATTTCTTTTTTTTCCCAGGTGGAGGGATAATACCGTCCGTCCCAGCAAGTTTGTGTGGCTTAGGGCTTTTCAGAGCCCAATTGATTCTGCGCTCAGATATAATATTATTTAGGTTATTCCTTTTAGGTGATTACCTCTTCACACTTAATGCCAAATGGTTCTGTGGGGGGAAAATGGATGAAAAGAAGATCTAGGCTTTCCTTACTTCAAGATTTTCAAGTTCCATCTGATATCTATAAAAAGCTCAGATCTGGAGCAAGTTTTGCCCTAAAACTCTCCACTTAGAAGATGGTGCTATGACTGTTTCTTACCACATTATTTGAACAGAAGAATTGTGATTTCAGATGGTCACTAAAATCACCAGATGTAAAAGCTTTTGATTATTACTTCATTTGGGGTACCTTAAAAGGAAAAGTGTATGAATACAAGTTACGTCTTGCAACACTTTAAAATCAACATTATGATGAAAAATCAATCCTTGAAATGTTGTAAAAAACCGATTAATATCTCGTTTTGGAAAGCCAAAAAAGGCTACGAAAGCGGAAATCGTATAAAAAGGTCATCGAATTATTTTGAATAATGCTAAAGCCAAGTTGCACAAGCTAGCTTAAGCCGTGGGTATCTTTAAAAACGGATGGGAAACATTTTACGTGATCTTTTGAACATGAAAAAGCTATCCACGTTGACCCAAAACATAAGCGCCTTCCTGAATCAACAGCCTGTATTGCGTTTTTTTACTGTAATCGAACCGAATTTTTGTTTTAAGTATTGTTATGATTTTGGTAACATGGGTCTATTACTATACGCATATGTTCACTAGGCAAGCTACAGATTGAATGAAAAGCTACAAAAGCTGACCAAAGCAGCAATAAGATCAACACTCGGCGAGAAGGTTATGGCCTTTGTTTTTTTGAGATGTGCATGTCATAAGCATCATTGATTTCGCGTTATTGGAAAAACTGAATGACGCAATAAATAAACAAAAATTATCTTTATATGGCAACGAAAAAAGTCCTGTACCAACATGATAACTCGTTATCACATACATCTTTGAAAGCTTTTTAACCAATTACGATTCGAATTGGTTGCTCAACCACCGTACCAGTGATGATATGAGAACATTTTCGAGAGTACTTTTTTATAAAGAAAAATAGTACTTTTTAATTGTTAAAGGTACTTTTTGCTAAGTAATGATATATGTTTAAATACATAATAAAGAAATATAGAAGGGAAGTATCGCATAATTAATCAAAATAGTGTTTTTTTGCATTATATGTTAGAATAACAAAAAAAAAAAAACTGAAATATGGTTTTAAAAACTGAATTTTTTGACGATTTTCATTACAATCTGCATTAAATAACTTTTAATTACATAACACTGTATGAAATTAAAACTATGGAATAAATTGTATTTTCAAGTAAAGTTATGGAATTTTGAGTAGCTAACGTCCTTTCTTTATTATTAAAACTAATGATTTTTTAAATTTTATTTTATATATCACATAAACGAACGTAGATATTGACAAACGATTACGACACTTGGTCTTAATTAAATTTTGATTCAAAAAAATTCTCTCAACGTTGGCAGAAGAGTGGGGAATTGATAAGATACCAAGGGTAATTCTGAAAATTTTTTGAAAACATTTTTACGTTTAGCTTGTTTTTATTACCTCTACTTCAGCCCAGAATTCGAAAATAGTCGAATCCTTAAATTTTTCAATTCCTTATTATATGATAGCGCTCTTCCGCTATTCCGTATTGATCGACTCTGCATTTAAAAGCTCTTGTTCTGAGAACATTTTTAAAAACATCGCCAAAATGCTGGTTTTTTCACCATATAAAACGTGACTGGACGAGATTTATGGTGAATTTTGTCAAGAAGTTTATGATTTCATTTTCAAAACAGATTTTTTTCAACTCTTGATAAAATTACAAATAAAATTCTTTAATATTAGTCTTAAACTCAGCAACTTATCAGCTGGTACCTTCTCCGTTATATAGTAAGCCCTTAGAATACCCTTAAAGCAAGCAAATCAATTGTCATTGTCAAAATAAAATAAGCTATTGGCCCAGTTAACCCATCGACCTGCTTAACCCACTATGCAACAGAAGACATTGAGCATGATGAATAACAACCAAGTAATTCCTTACAAGCTTAAGGTATTGATAAATTAGCAATAGCTTAGCCAAGAAATAACCAGTTTATTCTCGTATGAAAAAAAGTTAAAGCTATTGTTGCTTTTGTTTAAGGAAATGGTACCATTGCTTTTAAAAAAAAATGTATGTATATTAGAGTGTATCGACTTGTATGGGAAAAATCTTACCCCCAATTCCGGTACCAAAATTAAATAGTACATGAAAAAACCTTTCGATTGGTGTACTTCTTTTATTTGAACCAATTTTGGCGTCCCCCGAAATGCATTTTTGTGCATTTTGTATCAACTTTTTTGTATCAACTGGAGACCCAGTAATGGTTGATTTGAAAAGAAAATCAAGCTTATCAATTAATTCCTTTCATATAAAGACACAGATATGCAAATTTTCATACCTGTTGACAAATGCTCTGACGAGATAGAACAGTTTTTTCAACGGTAATCTACTTGTTATATAATATTTGATATGTTTTTATTTGTTGTATATTCAAGGATTTAAGTATTTGCTTAGCTGGTGAAAGCAATTCCTTAGATTATTCATACGCTTTTAAGCAATGTCTTAAAAAAATTAGGAATAGATCATTAAATTTCCCATTGCTAAGGAAATTAGGAATTGCTTAAGGAACAATAAATAGCTTAAGTTTTTATTGATACCACACTTTAGTAATTCCTTATAAATTCCAAGGAAAAGCAATTGCTTACGTTTTATTCATAAGGCTCATTGTCATATCCCAGTAAAGATTTTGGTGCTGATGCACTTAGTTTTCTTCATGTTTTGTGTGTTCTATGCTTGCAGATCGTGAAAGCTATACGTGATATAAGGAGTTAAATATGAAATTAACAGTAAAAGTATTAAATATAAAAGTAACAGGGTACTTTTTTCGACAAGAAGGTACTCGCGTACATTTGCAGAGTCAATAGTACTCAAAAAAGTACTATTCCACTCAAAATAACATCCCTGCACCGTACTGTTAAGACTTTCCCACGAGCCACTATTAGCTATTCTTAAACTTCTAGATGTGACTTAGGGATAATTGAATCAAGAAATTATAATAGAAACCGGAACAAATTTTTAAACACATTTAGACAATTAATAAGGGGATCCAAGTCACTGCATAGGTTTGAGTATTGCGTATATTGTATTGACATGAACACACCATCAAATTTTGCGTAAAATGAACTGCGTAGCTTGAAAGATTCTTGAACATTTGTCACTTGTATTTCATTTATTGTTCTTAGTTTAAAAATAAATCACATCCAACATTGTTGGACGACGTGTTAGATCGTTTGAAAGAACAATTAATAAACAATTTTGAAATGGGAAGTCAGATTTTCACTTGATTTTTTAGTTGTGTTTCGTTTAATTGGTACGTGTACGCACTTACATAAGACTCCATAAGACATTGGCCGATTAAAAGTCTGTAGCGTGCGGTACCTCTTATTAAAATTTTGTGTTTCCAATTTGTATCTTTTTTAAAGAGACTTGCCAGACTGTAGAAATTTTTGACACTTGATCACAAGCTTCAAGTTTTAAAACAAGTTTTGAGGAACACATTTTAATTTACAAGTCCTTTTGACACTTATAAATACGATAAATAGACTTGTAACTTATATCCTACAAGGGTAGATAAGGATAAGGGTAGATTCCAAAATCAGATACTTGTGAAAATTTTCCGTTTACATGTATTTTTCTTGTATTACAAGACTTGTATTTTTTGATAAATAAAATAAAATAAACTACCTTCAGACTGAATTACTGTTTCGTTGGTCGGTACAACAACTTATCTCTTGTCTTCTGCGGCTGCTGCAGACTTCAAGGCACAGTTCTGCAAAACAAATGCGGAATGATATTACATATGGGCATTTCCACAGAAAGGTCTACCGGGACCGAAAAAAAAAATGTTAAATAAACAAATAATTTTTTTGTTATTATTTAAAAAAAATGCTTGAATTTTTATAATTTACTGCATTTACAACTAATTTCTGTTTTTATTCTGAGAAAATTTGCCTGATATCTGAGAAATATATTTTTCTTGCTTTTAGCTGCTTTTAAGGACTTTTTCTCTTTAGTATTTTTCGTTTATTTATTAACGTTATGTTTGCACTCTTCTTATAAAATCCATCTATAAACTACAAATAAACAATAAAAAATAAAAAAATACCAAACAAAGCACGAGTAACGGTAAATTTTTTATATTGCTTTAATTACTATTCGAATGTCGCGTTCTTGTACCTAAATCATCATTTGTTATCAGAACTTCGTGATCGTTCTAAGCAAATGTCTGAAAATTGTAACTTAAATCAAATATGGTCGCCTCACTATAAAAAAAAAGTTACTGCAGGTAAAAATCATACTAAACATTTAATATTGATCATCAAAATGTGTCGCGTTCGCGATCATGCGCCGTTTTTTTAAAACACTTTGTATGGGAAGTATGGAAAGATTTCATTCGATTTTTCTGAATTTTTTGCTAAGTGTTAATAGTCCAAATTAAAGCTCATGAGCTAATTCTCAAGTCATTGGATTGATTTTTAATAGATTTTTAAGAAATTTTCCAATTTGAGAACGACAATTTGTATGGGAGGTATACGTGGTTTTCATCATATTTGGATTATTTTCGAACATGATTTTTCTTTTTACGATATAAGCTTAAATATCGAATTTCATTATTATAACTTAATAATAACGGCTGTAATCATGTCAACAGATGGGGGGACATACAAAAACAGGGATGCCATGGTTAAAACAACTTAGAAGGTGATACTGCAGTATAATAAATGCAGTTTTCTATATCTGCCACGCCTCCTTGTGGGCGTAAAAAAGTCTTCATAAAGTAAATAACCACATACGTGATAGGACGGGTGGTGTTTCAAAGAAATATAATATTTTTTCTCACTAGCCTCTTATGCATTTTTTTTTTTTATTAATATTACTAAGATAAAACTCACAAATAATATTTACGATGTTTTTGGTAGGTAATGCAATATTTAGCTGAAATTACTTTAACTAATTCTTATTAAAAACCTGATGAGAAAAAATGTCCCGTGCTAGATGTCGCGTTCGCGATCAGGCTTAAGCTCAATAAAAAAAGAACGTATAGAAATATGTCAAAATGACAACTATTTCTTGAAATCCACATAAATCTTATTTAATTTACAGTTAACCGCTTTAAAATATTATGTTACGTTTCGCAGATATCTGCATTTTTCTAGATGCAGTCGAAAACGAGTTCCATTTTTTGTCTCGTTCGCGATGCCATGTTTATTGCTTATATTTTGGAAACATAAAATCTAGAGAACCTAACTTTGTTTTCTAAATATAGTGCTAATAAAATGCTATCTAAAACTTGAAAAAAAAAGAAAATTTGTCTTGAGTTTTCTTTATTATTTTGCTCCTCAAAGGCGTACGAATGTCGCGTTCGCGACTATGGAAATGCCCATATGCCTTACGCTGCATTAAAACAATATTCTTTCTTTAAAAATATGTTTTTATAAAATTAAGATATATTAAATATTTTAAATATAGCGCTACATAAATAAGAAAATCGCTAATATGGCAAACTAGTTGCAAATCAATAGCCTTGAACAGAGAAAAATCAATGAACATAGTTAAAATGCTATTCGTATTCTGCTTCATATCTTATATTTATACTGCTTTCTTTCATTTTCTTGAACATGTGACTGCTTTTGTGTGCTTCATCATGACCTTGTTTGCTCTTCTTTCACTGCTTCATAAGCTGAAGCAACAAATCAACGTTGTTAAATACTCAATAAAAATTGTAAACAACGCAAGCAAATCCTTGAAGGCATGCATACATGCAAACGAAAACACACACACACACCAACACATGCCTGCATGCTTAATATATAGATAGAGATATGTAGCATGCATGGTTCATTTTCGGTTGAATCCTGAACATGCGTTAAAAAGCTCAAAATAATCGTGCAGCATGTGTGCTGCTGCACTTGGAGTTGGTGAGTAAAAAAGTAACAAATAGCTGTGAAAGAAAAAAGTAGTAAAAAACGAGTTAGAATAAAAAGAGAATAAAAACGAAACATATGCCAGGATTTGTAAGCATCTTGAAACGTTGCATATAATGTGAGACGTAAGCGTTTTGTTGCTATTCTTGTTTCATGATTTCTTACTGCCAGCATCTTCCACCAACCTTTCGCCCATCAAGGGGTTGTGCCCTGCCACACATGTAGCTACTTATTTTGAAAATATATACAAATTCATTGGCTGTGCTGTGGAATTGCTACGTTTTTGACCTACTTCAATATATATAAAAAAATGGAAGTGACTGCAGTTGGCAGATTTAGGATCCAGGCAACAAAATCAACAACAACAGCAGCGTTAACAACTACAACAACAAACACACACATAAGTGTAGGTTGAAGAAATAAGTTTTTGGCAGCGGTTTTTGCACTGACGTTCATTGAATGACGTAGTGACTGACTGACTGAGTTAAAGTAAGTTTCTTGCCATTTTACTATTTTACTCTATTGTTGTTGTTCGAGGAATAGAAAAAAAAAAACAAAAAAACTATATAAAAATAAACAATAACTACAGCAGCAGGTAGTAGAAAATCTCACAAGTTAGCAAAAATTTCAGTTGCTGCCAGCTTGTTTGAGCAAAGTTTACGTAACGCTCCAATTCTTCAACAAGTTAAGAGTTCGCCGGGCACAGTTACAGATGAAGCAGTTTTTAATCAGAATTTCTATAGTTAAGATTTTTTTTTTTACAAGCTGCTAGTTTTTATTTTAGCATGTTGTTTCTCTCTCTCTCTGTCTTTCTCATCTATCTGCAACTATCTTAGTTTAACACAATTTTACACACAAGAGTATTTTAAGTGCACTGAAGCTGATGTATGTTGCCAGCTTTTGTTGTTATTGTTGTTATTGTTGTTGTTGTTGTTGTTGTTGTTGTTGTTGTTGTTGTTGTTGTTGTTGTTGTTGTTGTTGTTGTTGTTGTTGTTGGCTATATTGTTGTCTTAGCTGCATGCGTTAGATTTTCGGTTCTTAAGTTGAAAAACTTTAGTAGTTAAGAAAATGAGTTTTTAATGATATTTCAAAGAAGTTCGCGTTTACGTTTTCGTCATCCTGTTGGTAGAGCTTTTACTACAGGTTAAACAACACACTCAGTTTTCAAAGACGAAAAGCATAAAGTTTGCTGCTAGGCAACGAACATCAATTGGCTAAAAGTATTTAAGATTGGTTGGCATTCGTGTTAATACCAAAACAGGTATTCAAGTTTCGGCATTGAATGAGAGTTGGTTGTGGTTGTGAGCGAGTTTTGGGTAAGGAAATTGTAGCATGCAGCTCAAAAAGCAAAGAAAGTTAGTAAACAACAAGCTTTAATTATTTAATTTTGCGACTATTTTTGATATGAAGTGAAAATGGAGGCGCTTTTAAGACTAAATGAATTCTTCTCTATTCACAGCAGTTAACGGGGTAGATGACATTGGCCGTTTTTTTTAAATCGATAATTTTTTATAATTTTGTATTTTAGTAAATATTCTTAAAATTTTAAGAAAAAAAATTTCATGGAAAAATTCATACGGGCTCAAAAGTTACAGCCGGGTTAGTGAGAGCCGGATTTTTATTTTTCCTTGAATTTTTCTTTGTTCACAAACTTGGAATGCGTTTTTCTCGAAACCATGTTTTTTGTACTGGTTGCGGCACTAGAGGCTTCATTTTTTAGACGAAATGTTTTTTTTGTATTTTTTTTAAACTTAATTCGCTATCGTATGATACGAGTTTTTTTAAAAATTTTTTTCGATTTTTTATGAATTTTTTAAGTCAATATTTTTTTCAAAAATTGAAAAAAAATCTTTAAAAAAATCAACTGCCATACGATAACCAATTTTGTTAAGATTTAAAAGAGTCATTTTTTCAAGATCGGACAATTTTTGCAACTCCCAGCGCTGCAACCACGAGGCCGCGTATTTTTCTCTGCCACCAGTTTGGAGCTCCATAAAACAATGTTGCAGTGAAAAATATGCTTTTGTGAAAACATATTTGAAAGTGAAACTTCTTTGGCGGCGAGTGAAATTTCAAGGTCCTTTTTCGTGACGCTAGGCTAACGTTTTCAATTCATATGAAAATTAAAAAAAAAAATTACTGCCGCTGCCGAGAATTGAACCCCGAACATTATTGCTTATGAGCCGGAATCTATACGTTTACGTCACGTAGGCACATGATAAATAGCCAAACAAAATGTAATTAAAACTGAACGCGTAACATACTGAAAATAACATAATTAACATTAACATTAGATTAACATTAACATTACATTATTAACATAACTGTAACATTAATTTTCATCCTACAAGTATGCACGGAAAAAACAAATAGAAAAATAGCTAAAACAGGAGCAGAACGCGTTCGTGAATATAGAGAGCGAATTAGAGCTCTTAAGAATACAGCCGCAGCTGGGTCTGCAACTAATGATGAAGGTAAGGTGATTGCAACAACGGCTGAGTTTGAAAATGCATTTTTACGAAACATCAGTGTATTTTGGTGAATCTACAAAGAACCAATCCCCAAAAAACACACTGATGCATCACAACAAAATTTTAAAGCCAACCAAGTTGATGCACTCAACAATCAACGTTCGCTGCCTTATGAGGCCTTCTATCAACATAGCAATTATTATGATCAGGAAGCAGGAGGTAATAATGAACAAGATTTGCCTCTGCTTTCGGGGCTCCTTCAAAGAGTACTATGCAAATGCAATCCAGCATTCAAAAAGTAACAATATTGAGAAGACATTCGAAAGCAACTAAAACACCAACTGAACTAAAACAAGTACCGAAAATAACTGTTATTTTACAATTTTGTGAAATGAAAAAAATTGTCGAAAGACTTTTTCAAATATACCATTATGTTACAAAAGTCCTCACATTCACGAATATTAAGTCGCTTTTAAATTTGAAACTGATTCTTTAAAAGTTAATTTCTTGCCTAGTATATTTCGAGGAAAAATAAGGGTTACATTTGACTTTTATTTTATCGGTCAAAAATAGCAGTTATTTTGTGACTTTAATTTTTTCGTTCAAAAATATCAAGCAATTTGTGTTTTCTTAAAGGCCGCTTGACAGATTTCGAGGAAAAATAAAGGTTACTTTTGACTTTTATTTTATCGATAAAAAATAGCAGTTATTTTGTGACTTTAATTTTTTCGTTCAAAAATATCAAGCAATTTGTGTTTTCTTAAAGGCCGCTTGACAGATTTCGAGGAAAAATAAAGGTTACTTTTGACTTTTATTTTATCGGTCAAAAATAGCAGTTATTTTGTGACTTTAATTTTTTCGGTCAAAAATATCAAGCAATTTGTGTTTTCTTAAAGGCCGCTTGACAGATTGAACTGTTGACACCATGTGTAAAATGTCTCACCGATGAAATGAAAATAATCGGTATAATGACTTGAATAAATATAAATTATTTTTGACCGATATTTGTGACTGAAAAATAAACGGCAGAAAATAACTGTTATTTTTGCCCAAAAAAAGTATAAGGCACAAAAAAACTGTTATTTTTGTCGGAAAAAATAAAAATTAAGAGATTAAAGTTAATATGTTTCATTGTCGACAAAAACCATATTCGGTACGGTCCCTGGATGCAAATATTGAATCAACAAATTATTATTCCACTTCGTATTGATTGAATTTCTTTTCACATACTTTCTCTCTCTATTTCACACTAAAATCTCTCTTATTTCTTACTGTTAAAGAAGTTTCACTTCTGTCACGTGTACGTTGCTACACGCGAGTTTTTTTGAATTTTTTTTTTTTTTTCTTTTAATTTCTTCAATTCTCACAATAATAAAAAAAAATTTTGGAATAGAAAATGTTTGTTTTTGACTGAATTATGCATTTTTCAAAAAAGGTCAGTTTTCTCTGGCGTGAATGTTATGTCCCTTCTTAAACCAAAGTTAATGAAAATATATTTATTTTAGTTATTCTATCAAACTTTATATTTCATCTTTTTTGTTAGCTGTCTTCATATAATTTTGCATTTTTATATATGACAGAAATTTTTAATAACTTCCAAAAACTTCAATTAAATCAGCAAAATTTGAAAGCTTTTTAAATTTTGCATTTAAAATTGTTTTGTCAGCTTATTAAGCATTACTTAGAATCATGCTGAGCTGCTTTCTTCTTCCACTGGTTTTATGTTAAGTCATGCAAAATAAATTTGAAGGTATTTAAATTGTTTTTTTTTTTTTTTTTTTGTCTAGCTTCAGGCACCATTTGGCAAATAAACGCAAACGTTGTCAACCTTGTAAGTGAAAATGTGTTTTTTTTTATTTTTTTTTTTTTTGTTTTTGTTTTTTATAAGTTTTATTGTCATCATATATCTTTTTCGCACTCTCTCTCGCTCTTTCTCGCAGTAGCTAAAAATGAGGTTTCTTTACTTAAGTTACTTGGTTGCAATGCGTTTCGAACCAACTTAACTTCATTGAATTTGTCACATATAGACCGTTATCAATCACTTGTCAAGCGTATAGCAATCACTTAACGCCAGTCGTTGCTGGTAATGTTGTTCTTGTTGTTGTTGTTGTTGTTATCATATACTTACATGTAAACAGTTATTCTGTTATACAGACACCAGCCAGAACACACCCATACAGAAAACACACACACACATGAATTTATTAAGAATTTCGTTGGCATTTGTGTGCAACCAACCGTTATATACTTATATGTCACAATAACCGCCTAACTGTCAATTTCGCACAACAACATGGCTCACTCGCAGCCACCTTGTTCGCTGCCAATACCAACAACAACAACAAATGAACTGCAAATACAACAACAAATTTAGGCGTTGACGAGAAGGTGTTGCGACATAAATTGGTTGCCACACCAACTTGGAAGCCATTGTTATTGCGACAAAAGCAGCAGCAGAAGCAGCGTCCTGATGCTCCAACATTTGTCCTTGACAATTCTATTAAGCGCGAGTTGGCAACACTGTGCATTGCCGACAAATACACACTAACACACACACACATTCTCGCCATGCCAATTGATTGTATTTGATTGATTTCGTTGTCGCACTACTGGCTGCTGTCCGTGTTGCCGTGGTCACTAGACAAACGCATTTCAACATTGAAAAGCGGCTGTTTTTTATTGTCTTGCTAGTTGTGGTTGTATTTTACTCGTTGTTATTTTTTATATCTACTCAACACTTTATTTGTGTTTTTGGTTCGTTTTTTTCTGAGATTTATTTGATTGATTTCATGCCTGAATTGCTAAAATGTGTCAATTTAAAGCACAAGGACGAGCAGACTGCCACTTTGTATGCCAAGTAATCTATATAAAAGCAATGCTGAGGGATATTGTTTAAGTCCTTCCGTCAATTCATTAAATTAATTTGTGGCAAGTAGATGAGCAAATTTTTATTTTTTAATATAAAAAAAAAAAATAAATGTAGATGCTTAAAAATTAAATACAAAGAATCAAATAAGAAATATCCAGTTATCAAATATATAAATTCATATATCAGATATAAAGAATCAACTGTCATGTATCCAGAAACAACTACACTCAGAGCAAAATGTTGTTATAACAAACAAATCATGGGTTGAAATAACAGATTTCACTGTTAACTACCATCCAACAAATAAAACTTTCAAATCAAGAGTTGATTGGCTGTTGGTCTATAGAACACGGTACACGTACATGTAAGTACGAAATTATTTAAATTGTATGACTGTTTTTGCGAGTTAGCCGAGTGTGCTCACGTTTGCGTCTAGTACTCAACTTACTTCACCGACAAGACCAACAAAGTTTTTTTTTGTTTTTTATTTTAAATATATTTTTTTTTTTTTTTTTTAAATAAAGCAAGTAAAGAATGTCTAAAGTCGGTCTAGCCCGACTATGAAATAGCCTAAACCTACTTTTTCAAAATAAAATAATAGTATTGAAAACGGGCAGGTTGGTGAGCGGATGATTCCCATATTTTATATGCATTTTAATTTTGATGGAAAATTTACAAAAATTTTTAAAAATTTCAAGTTTTATTCCTGTAGCTCACATCTTAATGACTTAATAGTATATTTTCTACTGTGGGTTTAATGGGAAGTGGGCGTGTTCGTGAACGGATTTTCGAAATCATCTTTGGCTTGTTAGAAACAACATTTATGCCAAATATTATCTCAATAGGTTTAACATAAGCTTATTTATTGAGTTTTAAATTTTTAGGTTGTATTGGAGAAGGGCGTGGTCATATGCCGATGAGATTCATTTTTCGAAGACATCTTTGTTCTGATGTAAAATACATACCTGCCATATTTTATCTCTTAAGGTTAGACATGGGCTTATTTATTGATTTTTAAATTATTAGGTTGTATTGGAGATGGGCGTGGTCATATGCGGATGAGATTCATTTTTCGAAGATATCTTTATTTTGATGTAAAATACATACCTACCATATTTTATCTCTTAAGGTTAGACATGGGCTTATTTATTGAGTTTTAAATTTGTAGGTTGTATGGTAGGTGGGCGTGTCTGTGTGCGGATGAGATTCATTTTTCGAAGACATCTTTGTTTTGATGTAAAATACATACCTACCATATTTTATCTCTTAAGGTTAGACATGGGCTTATTTATTGAGTTTTAAATTTTTAGGTTGTATGGTAGGTGGGCGTGGCCATATGCGAATGAGATCCATTTTTCGAAGACATCTTTGTTTTGATGTTAAATACATACCTACCATATTTTATCTCTTAAGGTTAGACATGGGCTTATTTATTGAGTTTTAAATTTTTAGGTTGTATGGTAGGTGGGCGTGTCCGTATGCGGATGGCATCCATTTTTCGAAGACATCTTTATTTTGATGAAAAATACATACCTACCATATTTTATCTCTTAAGGTTAGACATGGGCTTATTTATTGAGTTTTAAATTTTTAGGTTGTATGGTAGGTGGGCGTGTCCGTATGCGGATGGCATCCATTTTTCGAAGACATCTTTGTTCTGATGTAAAATACATTCCTACCATATTTTATCTCTGTAGGTTAGACATGGGCTTATTTATTGATTGTTACATTATTGGGTTGTATTGGAGATGGGTGTGGCCAAATGCGGATGAGATCCATTTTTCGAAGACGTCTTTTTTTTGATATAAAATACATACGTACAAAATTTTATCTCTGTACGTAAAACATGAGCTTATTTATAGAGTTTGTAATTTTTGCTTGTATGGGAGGTGGGCGTGTCCGTGAGCGGATTCCAAAAATATGACTCATATGACTATCTCAACTCCTTCTTCTGTTTACGCACAATATACAGACGGACGGACGGTCGGGCAGACGGTCGGACAGACATAGATAGCTCGACTCACGAGGTGACTCTGATCAAGAATATATATACTTTTCTATACCGGACTCACTTCGTTCTATGCGTTACAAACGTTTGCACAAAATTAATATACCCTGACCTTTCAGGTTTAAGATATACATATGAAATGTACCTACAATTTTTTCAGATCGTAAGCTTAAGTTAACAGTTAATGAAACATAATCAGAATTACAATTGAGGAGTTTACATTCAAAATCAGATAAGTCACACACATCGAATTGTTTGGAAATCGAAAAAAAACGTTTTAATTTTGCCAAAAATTTTTTTAAACAAACCAATTATGTAAAATTATGCTTTACAGGAATAGATATATTATGCGAAAAATAAAAATAGTCTCACATGGCAAAAAAATTCATATTTTCAATTTCAAATTTGGACGGACTTATCTGGTTTTGAAAGTTAGAAATTAATGAAAATTTAGATTTTGCTGTTCGGGGTCTCAAAAGTTGGAAGAACTCATTAAAATGATTTCTGCATACTTTTTTTTCAAATCGGAGGAAAACCGCCGAAGCAATTTTGATTCTCCTGAAGGTCCTTTTTAGTAACAAAAAATGTTTTTTGTATTTAACTTTTTATTTTTTACAGAACGCATACCCAAATCCGCTAAAATGTTAAATTTATGACTAACACCAACGTTTTGACATAAAAAAGTTTTTGAAATTTGAATGAAAACTATAAAAATGAAAACTTCCTTGGACTTGGATTGGTTTTGATTGAAAATTTACAGTGGACATGTCTGTTTTTGATTAAAAAAGAGATTTTTAAATGCATTTTTCTCAAGGATTTTTAACATTTTTATCAAAGAGTATTTTATGGATCGATATATTGTAACATTAGCTTAACAATGGCATTTCTAACTAAAATTTTTTTTCCCTGTGACTGAATGTAAACTCCTCAATTATAAATTTCATTTAAATAATTACACAGCTAGGTTATGAACCCTCGTCCTCCGCATCACAGTCTAGCACACTTCCACTGAGTTATTGATAACGATAAGATACCCTACGGACAAAAGAACCGGTTCAGAACCTATCACGTGATAGGTTCCAAAGTGATAGTGACCGGTCCCAATTCTACCACCAACATATGTAACCAACCGGTCCCTTTTACATGGCGTTGTCATTGACAGGGGTAAATTGACACCGGCTAGATACCTTTGGACCAATCCTAGAACCGGTTCAAAAATATATCGGCAGGTGTCAATTGACACCTCATAGATACCTTCGGACCTAATCAGTAGCCGGTTTATTTATAGAACACGGTACACTTATACACAAGTTGATAAAAAAATTGAAACAACGTTTTGGAAATTCATGTTTAGTCGAGCTTGTTAGCGTTCCTGCTTAGTACTCGACTGACCTGGGTTCAATCCCCGGCAAAGTCACATAATTTTTTTTTAATTTTTTGTTTTGTTTTTAAATAAAAAAATAAAATTTTCAAGATGTTAAGCAAATTTATTTTGAAGGTTATTTTTGATTAAGCAGTTAATGAAATAGAATTAGAAATTAAATTATTAAATTTTATTATTAAACACAGCCAGGATTCGAACCCACGTCCACTGCGTGACAGTCTAGCGCACTTCCACTGAGCTATTGGTAACGATAAGATTAATAGAGCTAAACTCATTTAAGAACTATTGGTCCCGTTCTGAGTAATATCGAACCTGTCCTGTGATAGGTTAAATAAAAACTGTCACAGGACCGGTTACTTTAGGGCAATTGACCCTGCTTTGCCCGTAGGGTAAATATAGCAAAACACATTTTAAAACTATTGCTTACAGGAGACATTTCAATAAAAACATTTCAACAGATGATTTTAACAGCAAAAAAAAAAAGAAAACTGTTAACTTAAACGCAAATCACACAATCTAACAGTAAAATAACAGTAGCCGATGGTTAATATTACAATTGATATTTTTCTGAGTGTAAGGAAACGATGCAGACGAATTATCGACAGCGGACCCTGGCAAGATGGACGTTTTTGTTCAAAACCCCCTGACTTCGGGCAAGCTCAACAATAATGCTATGTCGATACTCTACTTGTTTCAAATTGATTGTGGATACTACGTTGATGGAGACCACTTCGAAAAATAATCCGTAGATGTAGACGCATGATCTGATGACTGCGGTCTCTTGTAACATGAACGTTTATGTTCTCTATACTTTTTATGGCGTTGCGCAGTTTTTCTAAGCGACGCAATTCTTTTGTTATCACGGATGACATATATTGCATACTGAAGTCCAGTCTTCCGCTTCTTCTGATTGTTCTTCTGGCTTAATGTTCACTAAAGTTCTCACTGTTGGCGATCTTCCTACTTTATTGCTTAGCTCTAGTCTTTCTGGTTTAAATTTTGAACAGTCGAAAAAACATGTTTGGCATCTTCAATAACATTTCTTGTACAGAAACTGCAGCAAGAATTTTGTTCGTACTTGAATCTTTGTGGGTACGATTTAAGGCATCCATGCTTAGTTAGTATTTGAGAGAGTAGTAGTCTTCCTTGGCATGTCACCTATTCAGCCATGGTTACAAATTTGGAAAAACTTGTGATGTCTACCAGTGCATCTACTATACCGCTAAACTGCCGTCGTGTGGTATTCTGCGTTTTGAGGACAAGTCGCTTGGGAGTAAGACGTTTATCGCGCTTTTATTTGCGAGAAGATATATAGGTGGAGTTCTCACCACAACCTGCGCTGAGTCTAAAGAGACCGTTCGGAATTCACAGCCTACTGCAAGTGTGTAGATGCGAAAAACCGAATACATGCTTCGTAAGTAGGAGCTAGATTTGGTTAGCTCGACCTTTATGGGGGCTGCATACAGAAGTATTGTTTAACGATAGTCACAATAAGCCTTCTACGGATTTGTCTAGGACCTCTGGTAGTCGACAGAGTTCTCGTTAACGCTGAGGCAACTCATTTTCGTTTGCGTTTGTAAGATGTTACTTAAAGTAAAGCTTATGATCTCTCATGACGCCAAGGTACTTAACGAATTGTTTTAATAGAATTGTATGGTCAGCAACCGATATTTTAGCGGAAGATTTTTCGGAGCATCTGGTCAATGGTAGACTTTTCAGGTCTAAAGCCTGGAATTGATAAGGTCCAATCAGTTGGTTGACGAAGAGCTTCAGTCTTTCACACAATACACTCGACAGGACCTTATATGTGATATTAAGAAGGATAATCCCAGGGTAGTGGGATTGCTTTTCTTGTGTATTGAGTAGAAATGACTCCGTCATACATTATGTTCCATAGAACTGGAGCCAACACTGATTCTTCTGGCATTTTGCCAGTAATTTTATTCCTCTCTGAGCGCGTTTTTGTTTCGTTGTACAGAATTCTATGCTCAAGGTAGGCTCGGTTGATTCTACGAAGGTGAAAGGAATAACAAAATGGTCAAGAGCCTCTAATATTCTGGTCCAGCATATCCAAAACTGCTATTAAATTCGTTTTTCATATCGAGTGTTGTAACTAAACTGTACTCTTTATCACCGAGCATCCAACGAGTGCACTTTTTAGATAAAGCATCTTTTTTTCATCGCTCCAATTGCAGCTGTGCTTGAACGAGCCTTGAGAAATTCTAGCTTCGGAATCCATCTCGAGCCTGTTGCTTAGCAGCCGTTCTAGGATTTTGCCGGCAGTATCGAGCAGGGCCGGCCCGAGAATTTGTGGCACCCTAGGCCAAGAGTTTAAATGGCGCTCCATTTTTTTTTTTTTAACGCGCTCTGGGCATGCAAGCCACACACTTAACACGCAGGCTGTGGTTGCCATATAAACGGTTCGCAGTTAAGGTTCACTTTTTCAAATTTATACATTGTAATGCGCATTCTTTCCAAAAAGGTAGAATTTTCAACTTAGTTTAGAGTAAATAAGTAAGTATTTTAAGTAAGAAAATTTAGACCTAGAAGTAATAAAACGGGAACAAAAAGATGAAGTTAAAGACTATTTAAGTAGAATAATAAAAATTTTAAGTCAAATTATTTAACGAAAAGGTTGAAAATTTCAACTGAAAAATTTAAAAACTAAAATTGCAACCAAAAAACTTCAAAAAAAGTTTGACTTTTTCAACCCAAGTAGCAAGCAATACAATTTAATGACTAAATTTTCAACAGAAAAAGTTGAAAAATTGAACTATAAGGAGACTTATTCAACTCAACAAGTTGAAAAAATTTAACAAAAATGCTTTTTCAACGCTAGCAGTTAAACAATTCAACTAGAAGTTCAATTTTTTAACCGAAAAAATATTGAAAATTTTAAAAAAATTTGACTTTTTGAACCCAAAAATTTGAAAAATTGTTGACAAGTTGAGAAACTATAATTTTTTTTATTTCTATAAATTGAAAAATTCAAATAAAAGCTGGTGCCGAATAATTTTTAACACTGTCCTCATTAAATAAAAATACAAACAATTGATAATTTCGATACATTTAATATATTAACAAAATAATAATTGTTTTTTTTTTTGTAAATTGTAGGTACTTAAATAATTTGAATTCACTGAAATAGCCTGCATAAACAGAAAAAATGTATGTGTACAAAATTTCATTATTCATGGCAAAAAATATGTTCTAAAAATATTGATTTTTCCATAAATTATTCAACCTATAATGATACAAATCTGGATTTAAATAGTTGAAGAAGTAATTTTAAAGATGCTGAATTCGTCCTTTAGGTTTTAATAATTTCTCAACTCAGCAATGTTGAAAAACTTTGCCAAAATAGTTGAAAAGGTTCACTAAACAAGTTGAAAAATTCGTTCCCAAAAGTTTTAATAAGTTTTCAACTTATTTAAGTTGAAAATTTGACATAAATAGTTGATTAATTATGTATGAAAAATTAGTCCCTTTCGTTTAAATAATTTTAAAACTAAAAAAAATGGACTCAAATAGATGAAAAATATAACTTAAACGTTGAAAAAATCGTCTTTTAGGTTCAAGTTTTATATATATATATATTAATTTCAGGCAATGAAAAGTTAACTTTAAAGTTGAAAATATAATTTTATATAGGAACAATTTTTGTTTCAACCAAATAAATTTCACTGAGTTTGAGAATTTAGACTTGACTTGTTAACAGTATAAAAAATAAGCTTCCACACTTTTAATTTTCTTTAAATACATGTAAGTCCCATAGGTCCTTATCACTTATGATAGATTGATATGTTTTTTTTTTATATATGTATGGCGCCTCTATCTGCATGCGCCCCGAGCCCAGGCCTAACTGGCTCGGCCTTAGGGCTGGCCCTGGTATCGAGCATACAAAGCAGACGATAAGCCGGTGGATTCTCTGAGAAACTAGTTTTTTTCGGCAACAACACAAGTTTTTACTACTGCCACATTTGTGGAGAGACTCTGTCTCATCTTTGTCTTCTGCACCATCGCACTCTTGAGCAACTTGTTTGGCACACCGTCAGGTGTAGGGCTTTCTTATCTTCAACTACTTTGGCTATTTTTAGGAGCTCTTTAACGGTTATATTTTGAACATTTTGTAACTCTGATTCACCTGCTCTGTTTATTGCTGGAGTGTCGGTCGGGTTGTTGTGGACATCAGTATGTGAAATATATTTCTCATCAGTGTGGGGACAGAGATCTTTTTCATAACTAGCTTAAACGTAAAGCTTCATGACTGCTGATCAGCATCGTCACAGATTTGTTTGAAACAATGGAATGTGCTGATTTTTATAGCTTTTTTGTAGTGGTGTGTGTTATAAAATGCTGGTACACAATTGACCGAGAACTGGATCTATATATTTTATGTTGTCTCCGAGCGTCTAAAGTACATGTTCTCTAAAAGAGTCACATGAAATAATGACAGATTAGAAAATTTAATTTATATTGAAAAACTTTCTGTGTCAGATGGTGATTTGAACTCGGGTCTGCCGAGACTATTTTTAAGGTTTTAAGGCTCTTCATATATATTAAGGATAGCATGATTGTCTGATTAATGCCTTCAACTTAATAACAATGGGCTAAATTATGGCCTGGAATATCAGACATAACGGTAAACAACAAATCAACGTAATCAACACAACGAAAGCCAAGAAAAATAACATGAAAACGTATTTTATCCTTAACAAATACAGCTGCAAGTCATTCAGCAGACTCCTTCATACATTCTTATTACTTAGCAATGCTCAGGCACAATGACCGGCACACGCACACTAGCTTGCACACGCACACAAGCTCACGCTCAGTTTCAAGAATTGCTTGTACCAATCAGCACTCCACTTTACTTCACTTCTTTTGACACTTGAATTGAATACATGGCCACATTGAACCGGAGTGACAAGCCGGTCAGGAAGCAAAAGGGTTGATGTCTACGGTAAGAGTTTCTGGCAGCAGCAAAATGAAAAAAGGACAAGGTTGAAGTTGCAAGTGGATTAAGTTAAAGTTGGGCGCAGGCTGGCATTTAATTTAAAAGAGAATTTCTTCCAACTTTTTTTTCTTCTTTTTATTTTGTTTATTTTTTGTAATAATGGCCAATTGATAGCTACAAATGGCGCGATCAAAAGTAAGAAAAAAATGGAGTTAGCAAGAAACCAAAATTAAAGTGCTGACAAGGATAACAAAGGTAAAAGGGGGACAAAAAATAGAAGTAAAATGCTGTGAATAGATTATGCAGGCATATTAAGGACACTTTCGAATTTCTGATTGAGTTGAGATTATTTTGTAATTTTTCTTATATACTCCTACCCACCACCGATTAAGAAGTGTGCTATATAAAAAATAAGATATTATGCAATGGTAACCTTTTTCTTTGTCATTAAATGCTGTCATCAGAGCTAAATGCTGGATTTATTTCAACTATTAAGCCTTAAAGTTGTAACACTTTTATTTTGATGACCTGCTGTTGCCAATTAAACGTACCTGTAATGAGAAAGAAAAAAAAAATTTGTATTTAAATCTCTTATATAACAACAACTATATAAAATGTATAACAGTTTATATGTATATAACAAGCATTTTCTTTAGTGATAAGATTTAAAGTCAGTTTTTTTTTATGTGGTGCGTTTGAAATATTTTGATTTTCTTATGTTCGGCCTTTAAGTTTCTTTAAATTATTAAAATTCCTTGCGACTGTTGCTGACAGCAACCTTTTTATAACATCGAACACAGATACTTTCTTGCACACGCACACACGCCAACACCAACACCAACACACTTACATATATGTATATATCAGACTACTGAGGAAAAACTAAAATATGCGTAAAAGTAGATATTAAATCCCTGCCTTTTTTTATTGGAAAAACTTGTTCCTTTTTGGGCATTGCTTGCTTTTTTTCTGCTACTACTTCTTCTTTGTTTTTGTTTTTGTTTTAATCCTAAGGTTGCGTAAGCATTGAATGCTAGTGTGCATAAATTAGGTCTTTGGTAGACGACTGAAACGTGCTTGGACCACAAAATATTTCTCAACTTTTTTTTTGATCTATTTTTATTTGTTTTTTTTTTAAGAGTTCAATAAGCATCTTTTATGTTATGTTTGTATTGCACATATTTAGCTAAGATTGTTGATGTGTACATTGAGCTCTGCACAATATTTGATTTATAAATTTCAAGCAAAATTTTTGGGCTCTGATTTCTACACGTAGCTTAAAGACACGTGTAGGAAAAAATTAGAACTAAAATTCTTGTTTAAAATATAAGACAAATATTTTAAAGCATTAAAAACATGTAATAAGACCTAAAAAGGCGTTAAGAGGGTATAAAAAGAAATGTTTTATATATAGTTTTTGCTTTAAATTGGATGTTCGATAATTTTTTGAAGAAATATTATGTGTTTATATAATAAAAAACAAGCATCCTGCTTCGCACCTAATGTCGCTCAAACTGTTCAATCTTGGTATTACAGTGCTTTTATTGTATGAAAACAATGTTAGCCTGAAAGTATGCAAACAAAATTTTTTTTTCATATTTATGAGTAACAATACAATGACGACGACTGTAGCACAACAATATTCGAGATAAATGTAGCAATGTTGTCATTACGTCTATGACTTAATTATTTTTAATACGGTCCGTCGTTGGACGTGCTTTTATACTAGTGTACACTGCACAAATTTACTAACAACAAGCCTTGTTTTAATATTTTGATAGACATGCTACGTATAGTTTTAAGTAGTATCATTACAAAATTTGAATACTTGAGTCTTATTTATATAGAGTTGCATAAAAAACAAATCTTAAGATATACCGAAATAACTATGAATGATTTTTTTTTCTAGCCTTTTTCTACGTCAGAACGTAGATTTTTTTAAATAATTTTTTTTATAATTCTTAAAAATGACCTTTTCACATCATAAAATCATAACTCTCTTCATTAAATCATTTAGAAAAATACGCCAATATTTCAGTTCAGTTGTTTGCAATTATAACAGCTCTCACTGGTCCACTTTAAATAAGCCAAAATGTCATTTAAGCCAAACTCATTTTCGACGGTAGTATGTATATGAATTTTGTCTATTGTCTTATATAAGATATACCATTTTTTTTGTTAACTTTAACAGCATTAAACATTAAATTGTCGTTCAATTAAGTACCAATCAAGAGCAGCAATTTTGGCCTCAACCATTAAAAGCAACCACAACCACAGATATCTAATTAAATTGTGTTCGTGTGTATAGCAAGAAGCAGTAAATATATGACATATTGTGGTATAACACAGCAATATGAACATTATGAAATATTTAATGAAAGTGCTTAGATGCTAGGGAAAATGTTGTAGTTGATTGAAATAGTCGGAATAAAAATAGATTCAGGAACTAACAAACAAGTTGGAGACAATAGAATAATAAAAATCAGAATATATAGGTGTTGCAGGTAAATGATTATATAAGAAATCTATAGTCATAAGTTCAAAATAAGACCAAAAATATTGTTTTACAAAATTGTAGATAGAGCACTCATTTTAATAGATGTATAAAACGCATGTGTCACGGTCCGCACCTAATGTCGCTCAAACTGTTCATTCTTGCTATTACAGTGTTTCTATTATACGAAAAAATATTCAGCCTAAAAATATGCTCACACAATATATTTTCCTTTTTTAATTCATGCTCTATACCTCATATATCTCAAACAGTAATTGTGTTAAAACCGTGCTTTTCAAACTTTACGGAACAAATTTTCAACCTGAAAATATTCACATACAATTAATTTTGGATACTGATCGGAAGTGCCTTAAGCTCAAGTTCTTCTTGAGCTGCGTGTTTTCATACACAAATGAGTCTGTGTATAAACTTTATACTAAACAAGTAAAGAAAGTCTAAGCTCGGTCTAGGACGACTATGAAATACCCTTAACCTACTTTTCCAAAAACAAAAAATAATATAATTGAAAATGGGTGTGTTCGTGGGCGGATGAAGCCTTTATTCTATCTATATACTTAATAGGCTAAAGTTTTTTTTTTGTGACTTCAACTCCTCCCTGACAAATAGACCGATTTATCAATTCAGATGTCATATAATCAGGTTTTGGCTGAAATTGTGCAAACCACTTTAAAAAATTGTGATTTCACTTCAAGGGGTTCCCAACCTTTTAAAACAGAAATAAAATTTTTGTGCAAAAATTCGCTACTTAATCGATTTGAAATTTAATTTGAGAAGAGCTTATGAATTGGTCGAATTTGAATTTTTTTCAAAACTAAAAATTTTTAACCAAAATTATCTTTTATGCATTCCTCAAATGTCAATTGTCCGAAAAATGCAGTTCCAAAATCAAAAATTCCACTTGCCGAGCAAACAACTCAGTCAAATTTCAACGGTTTTCAAAATTTTTTTGTTTTTCTAAATTTTTATTCAATTTTCTTTGAAATGTGTTGTGGCAACTATGGTAATTATCTTGGCCAATGTATTTTTAATGAATTTTCTTAATATTGTCTTTAGTTGTTTAACGTGTTTTTTTATCAAACGCCAAGGCAGAGAAAAAAACTGTCTAAAATTTAAAGTTCTATATTTGGAAGCGAATATCTCTGCCACTTTTTAAAAAATTTGATTTATTTCTTTTTTGTATTTAATTGCAATTAATTGACTTTAAAATAATTACAAAAATTTTACCGTTACTTTATTATTTCTATTTAAATCATTGCCTTTAAAAAGAGTCCACTTAATTGAATGTTTTCTAAAAAAAATGGTTTAAAAATTTGTTTTGTTATAAAATAAAAAAAAATTCAAATTTGCATTATTGATTTTCTTTTATTATATTGGGTTTTTTTAAGGCGAACTCGTTTTTGTATGGCAAAAAAATTAATAAATACTATGCGTCATCGAAAAAATAAGGCTACCCCCTATAATTTTTTGCATGAAATTTAATTTTTTTAAAATGTTGTTTTTATATTTTTAAAATCTTCAACAAGATTCAAGAAGAATATATTTGAAGAAAATTTTATTATAGCTTCAACCAATAAAAAGTTATAGCCACAAATCTATTTTAATCATCCTGCATATCTATATAATTAATAGGCTAGGGTTTTTTTTGTGACTTCAACTCCTCCCAGTCCAATGAACCGATTTTATCAATTCAGATGTCAATAAATTGGGTTTAGACTGTAGATGTGCAAACCTTTTTTAAAAATTGTGATTTCACTTCAGGGGGTTCCCAACCTTTTAAAACAGAAATAAAATTTTTGTACAAAAATCCGTTTTTTTATCGATTTGAAATTTAGTTTGAGAAGAGCCTATGAATTGATCGAATAAGAGTTTTTTTCAAAACTAAAAATTTTTAACCAAAATGATCTTTTATGCATTCCTCAAATGTCAATTGTCCGAAAACTGCAGTTCCAAAATCAAAAATTCCACTTTCCGAGCAAACAACTCAGTCAAATTTCATCGGTTTTCAAAATTCTTTTTGTTTTGTGAAATGTGTGCTTAATTTTCTTTGAAATTTGTTGGCAATTACTGTTATTATCTTGGCAAATTTATTTTTAATGAATTTTCTTAATATTGTCTTAAGTTGTTTAACGTGTTTTTTTATCAAACGTCAAGACAGAGAAAAAAATTTTAACGGTTTTCAATAAAAAAATGTTTTTTTGGTTTTTTTGGTTTTTTTTTGTGTTTTTTCATCTAACTGTGTTATAAATCGATGTTGTAGGTGTTCTGTCAGTACCTTTTATTAATTCGTGAAATATATCTTAGTATTATTTCTTAAATTTTTTTTTACTGCGTTTTTTTTTTTAACATTAGTTATGTTTTATAACTGGAAGAGTTAAGCTGCGATGTTTTTCAATAGTAATAATGTTTGTCTCAATAGTAATATTAGTGTAAGTCCGTCTTCGTATTTTGACACTTACATTAAAAAATTTAGTGTCAGATCATACGTTTCTAGTCAAACCCTTCAGAAAATGATCTTTTATATCATTATTGAGACTGAATATATCGTTATTGAGTATAATAATTTCTTGAATAGAATATCATATATTAAACGTCTTTAATGTTTCTAACACTTAATTTTTAATAAATTGCTCGAATTCGGGCAACAGGTTTACTAGTTAGTATCAGGGACCAAAAAAAACTGTTATTTTTCAATTTCTAAATGAAAAAGACACAATGAAAAAATTGTCGCAGGACTTTTTCGAATATACCATTATGTTACAAATGGCCTCAGCTTCATGAATATTAAGTGCCTTTTAAATTTTCGACTGATTCTATAAAAGTTAAAAGATAACTGTTATTTTTTGACTTTTATTTTATCGGTCAAAAATAACAGTTATTTTGTGACTTTTCTTTTTTCGGTCAAAAATATCAGACACTTTGTATTTTTTAAAGGCCACTTGACCAATTTAAAAAGTATTGATGCCATATTTAAATCGGTAAAACAGCCTTTGAAAAAACACAAATTGCCTGATATTATTGACCGAAAAAATAAAAGTCAAAAAATAACTGTTATTTCCGACCGATAAAATAAAAGTCAAAAGTAACTGTTATGTTCGCCCGTAAAAATATAAGGCACAAAATAACTTTTATTTTTGTCGGAAAAAATAAAAGTTAAAAAATAACAGTTAATATGTGACTTTTTCGATAAAAACCATAACCGAAACGGTCCCTGGTTAGTATTAGTTCATCCTTCTATACGCAGAGAATGAAAGTATAAAGGATATAGATATATTTTTATAGTTAGTAAAAAATGTCTTGTGGTGACCGTGGCATGCAGGTTAAGTGTGTGGCTTAGCATGCTCGGAGCCCGGGTTCGATCCCCAGCCGCGGCGAAAAGTTTTTAAAAAAAACTAGTAAGGTATACCTTCGACTTGGCCGAAGTTAAAATACCCCCACGACTGATTCTTAAGGGTTAAATAATCTTAAATTAGAGAGCTTTTTGTATGAGATTTTAGAAGATTTTGTTATTTTTATGTGTCTAAAATACAAACCTATCAAATTGTTTTTCTGAAGCATAAATATAAGTCTTTTTATAAAATATTAAATTTTGGGGTTGTTTAGAAGGTGGGCGTGTTAGTGGGTGGATGACGCCCATTTTTCTAAAAAACCTAAGTTTTGAAATAGAACACACAAATACCGAGTTTCAGTTTTGTAACTTTAATATTAGTCTCTTTATAGAGTTTTCAATTTTGGGGTTTTATGGGAGGTGGGCGTGTAAGTGGGTGGATAACGCCCATTTTTCTAACACACTTAAGTTTTGACATAGAACACACAAGTACCGAGTTTCAGTTTTGTAACTTTAATATTAGTCTCTTTATAGAGTTTTCAATTTTGGGGTTGTATGGGAGGTGGGAGTGTTAGTGGGTGGATAATGGCTATTTTTCTAACTCACCTAAGTTTTGACATAGAACACACAAATACCGAGTTTCAGTTTTGTAACTTTAATATTAGTCTCTTTATAGAGTTTTCAATTTTGGGGTTGTATGGGAGGTGGGCGTGTAAGTAGGTGGATAACGCCCATTTTTCTAACACACTTAAGTTTTGACATAGAACACACAAATACCGAGTTTCAGTTTTGTTACTTTAATATTAGTCTCTTTATAGAGTTTTCAATTTTGGGGTTGTATGGGAGGTAGGCGTGGTTTTCAACCGATTTAGCCTCGAACTTGATCTTAGTTTTTTAGAAAAAAGCTTAAATATCGAATTTCAGTACAATAGTTTCAAAATTATGGCTGTAATCGTGTCCACAGACAGACAGACGGACAGACAGACGGACAGACAGACGGACATGGCTAAATCAACTCAGGTGGTGATGCTGATCAAGAATATATATACTTTTCTATACCTACCACGCCTCCTTATGGGCGTTACACACGTCGTGACAAAATTAATATACCCCTTACGCAGTACGCGTGGGGGTATAATTACGCAGTACGCGTGGGGGTATAAAAATTTTTCTGATCGGTCACCACCTCTCTGCAGACAATGGCAAAGCTCAGAGAGTAAATAATGCCATGTAACGCCTCTTGAGAACATGAACTTTAGCCGTTCGGAGTCGGCATAAAACATGTAGGTCCATTTCTGGGTCAATGGTGTGCAAACATTTAATAATACACACAACACAATTGATCATAAGAAGCTCGGTCAAAGTCCTTTCAATGACTGAAATGGCCAATTTGTTTTTTGATTTTTTTAAAACTTGTCTGATTAGAAGATATGTGTGCAGAAGTATATTTTTGAAATAAAAGCAAAAGTGACCATTATCAACGCATTCCTTTTCGTATAAAGCTATTATAGAAGCATTTATTTAAAATAATCAAAATTTTTTATTTTAAGTCTTAAAATAGACAAGAAATATTGTGACCTGAAGACTGTCAAATCGAGGTCAAATCGAGGTCAAATGTAAGAAATTAGACGAGGACTTTTTAAATGCAATAAGCTATCTTAGTCCCAACAGCCTGTAGGTTGAAATGGTTAAGAGCTGTCATAGCTGCTATTTAAGCAAAAAAAAAAAAAAATAAAAAAAATTAAATAGAATGACCTAAATAAGAAAAGCTTTAAAATAAGCTTAATGTAAAGAGATTTTCTTCTGCTGAATAAAACTTGTTATCAGCTAAGCAGATATATCTTCATCTTGATGCTTATTTAGACTGGCACTTTAGCAAATTTGATGGTTTATCTGAAATTTGGCAGCAAAAATCTTTTTGAACACATGAAGAAACTCAAACAAACACATGCACACAACATTAAGCTAAGACACTCAAGGATCAAAGTCAAGCATTTCTGCTGCCAATGCCAACTGATGTGCATAAAAGTTTGGAGTTGGAGTCGCCAGGCTGTCCAAATGTGAATGAATAAAAAAGTTAACATATTGACTTTAGAATTATATGCTACAGAGAAGTTGATAAATAGCTGAAAAATAGTGAAATGTTTAGCTTCTGGTGCAAAATATTGAGCTTAAGTTTATAAATAAGTTTTGAGTGTTTTTTGCTTATTCAAAATTTCTTAAATAATAATCGAATAATATGTGTATTAAAAATACTCTTTTCTGTGCTGTTTGTATAAATATTTGCTTAAGACAGATGATCCGAATAGTTTATCTTAACATATAAAAGACAAGTGCCCTACTCCGTACTCTATATCGCTCAAACTGTTTATAGTTGTTATTGTTATGCTTCTTAAGACATGTTCAGTCTGAACCAGAACCTATTTTGCTATACAGTGCTTTTTATATGAACAAATTGTAAGCCTAAAAGTATGCACACAAAATGTATTTCATATTTATACTGATAAACACACATGTATACTGACTAGTATCGCCTGGGGTCGAAATTCGACCAATTTTTTGATTGCCTATTTATAATTACTAGTATCGCCTGGGGTCGAAATTCGACCAATTTATTGATTGCTTATTTATAATTATATGCGAGATGGTTAAAATAAGTTCGAGACTATAACTCTTAATTGATTAGAGATATAAAGGTATTTTCTTTAAAAAAATTATTTTTTTATATCATTATTTTGTTCAAAAACAGAAAAACAACATTTTAAAAAAATTTAATTTTGTCAAAGAAATCATAGGGGGTAACCCTGATTTTTTGATGGCACGGACAGTTTATTGATTAAGTGTCAAGACAAAATAAATTCACCTAAAATCCGATATAGACTTTGAAAGAAAATTAAAAATGCAATTTTGAGTTTTTGTTTTTTTACAACAAAAATAATTTTTACCCCATATTTTAAGAATAAATCAAATTTTATTGTTTGTTTTTAAAAGGCATAATTTAAATATAAACAAACAAAAAACGGTATTATTTTCAGAAGTTTTTTTAAGTTAACTGATAAGACTTAAATACAAAAAAGAAATAAATGAAATCTTTTTACAGGTGGCGAAAATATTGGCTTCCCAATTTAGATCATTCAATTTGAGACAGTTTTTTTTCTCTCTCTTGGCATTTGGTTGAAATACACGCTAAATAACTAACGACAATATTAGAAAAATTCATTAAAAATACTTTTGGTTTGAATTTTGCTGTAACTTTTATAAAATTTGAAAGAAAATCGAACAAACTTTCAGAAAAATTTAAAAAAAATTTAAAAACCTTTAAAATTCGACCAAAATATGGACATGGAAAGTCAAATTTTTGAATTCAAAACACATTTTTTTACAAATTTTACAATTGACGATTGTATAAAACTACATTTTTTTAAGAAATTGTTACTTTTAAAAAAAATTCAAATTCGACCAATTCAAAAGCTCTACCCCAACCAAATTTAATATTAAGTAAAGAGCGGATTTTTTCTCAAAAATTTAATTTTTCTTTCAGAAGGTTGGGAACCCCCTCTATCAGATATATCATTTATATATACATTCTGCACATCTGGGCAACATAGCCTTTCGAATGATATAAGTTTCATTTATTTTGAGTTTTAATTAATACCAAAAAAGCGTACGACAAACTTTAATGTTCACGTATTAATATATAAGATAAGGACACATTGACAATGACTGAAACAAAACAATATTTTTAGATTAACGAAAAATGTAATATCGTCTGCTTCTTATTTATTTTGAATACGACTCGTCCTAACACGGGCTTCAATAATAGTACGATATTATTATAATACTAAACTAATATTAATCGATTATAACTCATTGTGAGTTTAAATATGTTTGAGGCTATTCAAATACAAACCATACTTCTTTTATATCCTTAAAAACATTTTATGAGGCTCTTCAAAAAATGACTCTAAAAAGAGTGTCTTTTATGCGTGTTTTATGATGACTCATGACTCATTACTATGAGTCCAAAAAGACTCATAAGACAATAATTTTTATGAATCATATTTTGGGGCCCACAACTTACGAAAATGTACTCATTAAAAGAGTCTTATTCTGAACGCATTATGACGAAAATACCTCACTTATATGAGGCTTGAAAGAGTCTTTTAACTATCATAATTTTTGCTGGAATGTTAAAATTAACTTTTTTGTAAATTTCAATTTCAAAATTTCAATGTCATAAAAATTGTATATTTTTACAAAAAAAATTTTTTTTTATCATTCATTTCATGGTGTTAAAATGTTAAAAGCAGACCAAAAAAACTTAAACTTCCAGCATATCAGCACATAAAATAGCCTTGTTTGCATAAATTTGCCAATTTAACAAATTTTATTTGGAACATTAAATTCGTTGACGTTGAATGACGGCTATTAAATGAATTTGCTCATAAAGGATATAAGAAGAAAAACAAAAAAAAAAAAAAACCCAAAAAAATAATCAAAATCAAACAAATGGCTGTGAAAAGCTTTGATATCTTGTGTTGTTTTTTGTATTTTTTTTTTCTACAATGGCTGAAATTATATCAATAATTTACGAAACATATAATTTTAATGAATGCTGAACAAAAACACATAAACACATACATAGGCATACACACACACACGACCCTACAACAAACTCACACACTCATGCCAAACTTAAACAGACATAAAAAAGGACAAAGTTAAACTTACAGAAAATTATAATTTATGGCAGAGAGTTACAACAAGCAGAACAACAACAACAACAACAACAACAACAATATAAATAACCATAATAAAAATCACATCGAGCATGACGCACACATAATCAAATTTTATGCGACTCATTTATTAGCCAACATGTAAGAATAAAAAAAAAAAAAAAAAAAACTGCCAGAAAACAAAAACTTTGCCCTGTATGGCATACATATATGTACAGATGTATGTGTCTATCTATGGCTGTGTATTAATTTAGTAACCAAACTCATGCTCAGGAAAAAAACAGTGTAAACAAACTAGATAAATACACACTCCCACACATATTATTTCTACCTATACAAACAAACATAAATAAACCGCTGGCATATCATCTCTGCCATGTAAATAAATTAAACACAATAACATGAAGAATTAATGCCAGAAGGACAACAGGTTCAACAGGGTTTCTGTGTGCCTCTGTGTGTCTGTGTGTGTGTGTGTGGGTTAGTGTGAGCGAGTGTGTTGTTGGGTAAGAGTCAAATAAATAAACACATGCATAGCTTGAGTTGGGAAATCATTTGAACAAGATATTTTGCAAATGCAAGGACATTCAAGTTGACACACTCACACTTCGACTGAAGCTCGCACTGCTAACAGCAAAAACAGCACCAACATCACTACAACAACAACAACTTGCAGACACACGGACACACTGTAAAAACATATGAAAACAAATTAACATAATATTTGATTGACATTTGAATAACATATGAATATGAGTGTATGTTTGTATGTGTGTGTATATGTATATGTGTGTTTGTTGTGTAAATGTATATTATGCAAATTTAGATTTTGGGTCGAACCTGGCGACAAGTATGAGTAAATTGCAAAAAAAAGATGAACAGTCCGTGTGAGCTGGTGCTGGTGCTGCTGCTGGTGTTTGCTGGTGTGTGTGTGTCACACAATTTGTAACACAAACACACAAATAGCACAAAAGTTATGAAAATGGGCGCGCATGCATGCATTAAAAAAAAAAAACAACCCAACAACAACAACAACAACAACAACAACAACAACTGACAACAGCTAATCAAATTTATAGATGACACCAAAAAGGACCTTAAATCTACCTCACTCAAATGTCCAGAGATTAATGTAACGCCTGTCGGCCTGTATTTTACCAACATTTTTGGGTGTTTTTTTCTGTTTTTATTAATGTGTGTGTGTGTGCGTGTGTGTGTGTTAATGGTAATGTGCGCTTATGTTGCTGAAAGCGTGTGTGTCGGTTATAATATTTTTTCAACAATGCCAACAACAACAACAACAACAACAACAACAACAACAGCAGCAGCAGCAGCAGGTACAACTTTTCCTGTAACATAATCGCATATAATTATAATCATATTTATGTTGGCGCTATATTTATGCCAGAGTGTGAATGTTTTTTTTTTTTTTTTTGCTGTTTGTTCTGTGCTTTTTTGTTCATATTTATCACTTTGGTGTCTGCGTGTTTTATGCGTGTGTGTGTGCTTGTGTGCTAATGTTTGCTTTTATCAAATAAAATTATTTTCTTTTATATATGTGTTGACACAGACATTCTAACCACAGCAAAACAATTAATTTGTGCCAAAACAGCGAGCAACGATTAGTTGTTGTTGTTCCCGCAAAAGAATTTTCGTCCTTGAAGTTTGTGCTTAAATATATATGATGGCAATTATGTTGATGTAGAGCTAGTTCAGATTTCTAGATTTCTGCTTGTTGTTGTTATGTTAAGATAATTATATTCTTCAGAGCTGTAAATGAATCAATCATTTCAGGATTGAATCATGAATCAATCACATTCTGATTGAAGAAACAAAGATTGAATTCATTTCAGCCTTAAATCTTTGAGATTTAATTCAGAATGCATTCATAGGTGATTGGTTTAAATTGATATTGAATTCATTTCGGGGCAATTTTATTGATTTAAATTTCGAATGCAATCATTTGATTTAAATCAGAAGAGATTTCAATCATTTCAATTAAATCCAAAATTATTGCAAGTATTTGATTCAAATCAGAAAAACTTTAAATTATTTGATTTCATTCAAAAATTATTTCAATCATTTGATTTAAGTAACAAAATAAGTTAACTTTGTTATGAAAGCTATAAGAATGAGTGATTTTCTAATATAAAAATATAAATTTTTCTTCTTAGATTTTACAATTTTGTGACTTAAATAAAATAGTGGTTGAATCTTAAATTAGATACACATTTATTGCACGATATATATGATTTTTAAGTATATATATTATCTTTGTACGGTGAGTATTAAAAGCTGTAGGTATGCTCTAAAGTATTAGTCAAAAACGTTTCAAAAACGTCATCAAAACGTCCATATAAATCGCTCTGTAAGACATTGTAAGACATGTAAGACTCTGTAGAATATTATGTCCACATATGTCAGCGCACAACCAACTTTTAAGTATTGAATTCAGTATAAAATCTTAATGATTTCAATCAAAAGGTAAATAAATCCCAAAGATTTAAAAATAAGAGATTTTACAGCTCTGGTATTCTTATTAAAATACACTCTCAAGTCGGCCCTAACCGACCACAGGCTGTCATGGCCACCTAAGTAAGTAAGTATAATACATTCTGAGATAGTGGTGACCATGGCATGCAGATTAAGTGTATGGCTTAGCATGCTCGGAGCCCGAGTTCGATCCCCAGTCAAGGCGAAAAGTTTTTTCTATAAAAAAATTTTTCAGATCGGTCACCACCTCAGACCATTGCAAACCTCAGAGAGTAAATAATGCCATGTAAAGCTTGTTGAGAACATGAACTTTAGTCGTTCGGAGTCGGCATAAAACATGTTGGTCCAGTTCCCGGTCAATTGTGTGCAAACATTTAATAACACACACAACACAATTGATCATAAGAAGCTCGGTCAAAGTCCTTTCAAGGGCTAAAATGGCCAATTTGTTTTTTGAGTCATAAAAACAGTACGAGAGAAAATTCACCAAAATTCCTTAAGGAAGCAGAAAATTATGGCTAGAGAGATGAACATTTCTAGCAGATCCATTTCCCGACTAATCCGTGATGACCTTCATATGAAAGATTTTCGAAGAAGCACTGGTTTTCTTTTAACTCCACGGTCAAATCAAAAAAAGTTGTAAAGTTGCAAGAAGCTGTTGCAGTGGCAACATTTTTTACTACTACTGAAAAACTTATTACTACTACTACTTTTTACTACTCTTTGCTACTGAAATAATTTTAACCGTGGAGAAAGTTTTTAATAAACAAATGAACAAATGCTATGCTAGAACATCTCAGGAAGCAAAACACACAGTACCTAAGGGTTCAGAGAGGTCATCATACTGCATATGTCACAGTTTGGTAGGGGTTATCGTGCAAAGGCGTCACATCTCTGCATTTTTGTGAAAAAGGTGTAAAAACTGGAGCGAAAGTTTACCAACTCTTCTGGAAGACTGGGGAAGGTCTTTCTGGATCACTTTGTTTATCAACAAGACTCTACAGCAACTCATAAAGGTACAACAGCGCATGAGTGGTTGCGCCAGAATATTCCAGCTTATATTTCTGCTGAAAATTGGCCTTCAGGAAGGCCAAGCAAAAATCATCTTGATAACAAATTATGTTCGGAGCTAGAGAGTATGGTTTGCAAAATTTGCCACCGAAATTTTGAAAGTCTCAGGCAAACGCTAATTACAGCAGCGTCATCAATACTAAAGGAAACCATACGTACAATAAGATATAACAATAAGATATAATTAAAAAATTAATAAATAATACTTACAGAACACCTAGAACATCAATTTATAGCTCATTTTGATAAAAAAAAAACACCAAAAAACAAAAAAAATTTTTTTTTTTTTTAAAAACCGTTAAAATTTCACTGAGTTGTTTGCTCGGCAAGTGGAACTTTTGATTTTGGAACTGCATTTTTCGGACAATTGACATTTGAGGAATGCATAAAAGATAATTTTGGTTAAAAATTTTTAGTTTTGAAAAAAACTCGAATTCGACCAAATCATAAGCTTTTCTCAACTTTAATTTCAAATCGATAAAATAACGAATTTTTGTATAAAAATTTTATTTCTGTTTTAAAAGGTTGGGAACCCCCTGAATCGAAAGCACAATGTTTAAAAGTGGTTTGCACAACTACAGCCCAAACCTAAATTAATGACATTTGAATCGATAAAATCAGTTCATTGGTCTGGGAGGAGTAGAAGTCACAAAAAAAACCTTGGCCTATTAAGTATATAGATAGGCAGGATGATTAAAACAGATTCGTGGCTATAACTTTTAATTGGTTGTAGCTATAATGAAATTTTTTTCAAATATATTGTGTTTGAAGCTTGTTGAAGATTTAAAAAATATAAGAACAACATTTTAAAAAAAAAAAATTTTCGAGCAAAAAACCATAGGGGGTAACATTGTTTTTTCGATGACACGTAGTATTTATTAATTTTTCTGTCAAACCAAAACAAATTCGTCTTAAATGAATTTTAAACAATGAAAGAAAATCAAAAATGCAAATTTTAAATTTTTTTATTTTTACAACAAAAACAATTTTTTATACCATTTTTTGAGAAAACATTCATTTAATGGACTCTTTTTTTAAAGGCAATGATTAAAATATAAATAATAAAGTAACGGTAAAAACTTTGCAACTTTTTTAAAGTCAGTTAATTGCAATTAAATACAAAAAAGAAAGAAATGAAATTTTTTAAAAAGTGGCAGAGATATTCGCTTCCAAATATAGAAGTTTAAATTTCAGACAGTTTTTTTCTCTGCCTTTGCGTTTGATAAAAATACACGTTAAACAACTTAAGACAATTTTAAGAAAATTCATTGAAAATACATTTGGCAAGACAATTACCGTAATTGCCAACACATTTCAAAGAAAATTAAACAAACATTTAAAAAACAAAAAAAAAATTTTGAAAACCGTTAAAATTTGACTGAGTTGTTTGCTCGGAAAGTGGAATTTTTGATTTTGGAACTGCATTTTTCGGACAATTGACATTTGAGGAATGCATAAAAGATAATTCTGGTTAAAAATTTTTAGTTTTGAAAAAAATTCAAATTTGATCAATTTATAAGCTCTTCTCAAACTAAATTTCAAATCGATAAAATAACGGATTTTTGAACAAAAATTGTATTTCTATTTTAAAAGGTTGGGAACCCCCTGAAGCGAAATCACAATGTTTAAAAGTGGTTTGCACAACTACAGCCCAAACCTAAATTAATGACATTTGAATCGATAAAATCAGTTCATTGGTCTGGGAGGAGTAGAAGTCAAAAAAAAACCTTGGCCTATTAATTATATAGATAGGCAGGATGATTAAAACAGATTCGTGGCTATAACTTTTTATTGGTTGAAGCTATAATGAAATTTTTTTCAAATATATTGTTTTTGAAGCTTTCTGAAGATTTTAAAAATATAAGAACAACATTTAAAAAAAAAAAAAATTTCCAGCAAAAAACCATAGGGGGTAGCCTTGTTTTTTCGATGACACATAGTATTTATTAATTTTTCTGTCAAACAAAAACAAATTCGCCTTAAAAAACTAAATATAATAAAAGAAAATCAAAAATGCAAATTTGAATTTTATTTATTTTTACAACAAAAACAACTTTTATACCATTTTTTGAGAAAACATTAATTTAATGGACTCTTTTTTTAAAGGCAATGATTAATATATAAATAATAAAGTAACGGTAAAAACTTTACAACTATTTTAAAGTCAGTTAATTGCAATTAAATACAAAAAAAAAATAAATGAAATTTTTTAAAAAGTGGCAGAGATATTCGCTTCCAAATATAGTACTTTAAATTTCAGACAGTTTTTTCTCTGCCCTGGCGTTTGATAAAATACACGTTAAACAACTAAAGACAATTTTAAGAAAATTCATTAAAAATACATTTAGCAAGATAATTACCAAATTTGCCAACATTTTTCAAAGAAAATTAAACAGACATTTAAAAAAAAAAAAGTTTTGAAAACCGTTGAAATTTGACTAAGTTGTTTGCTCGGAAAGTGGAATTTTTGATTTTGGTACTGCATTTTTCGGACAATTGACATTTGAGGAATGCATAAAACATAATTTTGGTTAAAAATTTTTAGTTTTGAAAAAAACTCAAATTCGATCAATTCATAAGCTCTTCTCAAACTAAATTTCAAATCGATAAAATAACGGATTTTTGTACAATAATTTTATTTTTGTTTTAAAAGGTTGGGAACCCCATGAAGTGAAATCATAATTTTGAAAACTGCTTTGCACATCTACAGCCTAAACCTGATTTAAACAAAAAAAAAAAAAAAAAATTGGCCATTTCAGCCCTTGAAAGGACTTTGACCGAGCTTCTTAGGATCGATTGTGTTGTGTGTGTTATTAAATTTTTGCACACAATTGACCGAGAACTGGACCTACATGTTTTATGCCGACTCCAAATGGCTCATGTTCTCAAGAAGCTTTATATGGCATTATTTACTCTCTGAGGTTTGCCATTGTCTGCAGAGAGGTGGTGACCGATCAGAAAAATTTTTTATTGAAAAAACTTTTCGCCACGGCTGGGGATCGAACCCGGTCTCCGAGCATGCTAAGCCACACACTTAACCTGCATGCCACGGTCACTGATTTAATGACATCTAAATCGATAGAATCGGTCCATTGGTCTGCGAGGAGTTGAAGTCACTTAAAAAACCTTAACCTATTAATCAATAGTTATGCGAGATGATTAAAATAAGTTCGAGGCTATAACTCTTCATTGATTGAAGATATAAAGCCATTTTCTTCAAAAAAATTATTTATTTATTTTATTATTTTTTTTTTCAAAAACAGAAAAACAACATTTTAAAAAAATTGAATTTTGTCAAAGAAATCATAGAGCCTTGATTTTTTGATGCCACGGACAGTTTATTAATTTAGTGTCAAGGAAAAATAAATTCACCTAAAATCCGATATAGACTTTGAAAGAAAATCAAAAATGCAATTTTGAGTTTTTATTTTTTTACAACAAAAATCATTTTTACACCATATTTTAAGAATAAATCAAATTTTATTGTTTGGTTTTAAAAGGAATAATTTAAATATAAATAAACAAAAAACGGTATTATTTTCAGTAGTTTTTTTAAGTTAACTCATAAGACTTAAATACAAAAAAGAAATAAATGAAATCTTTTTACAGGTGGCGAAGATATTGGCTTTCCAATTTAGAACAATCAATTTGAGACAGTTTTTTTCTCTGTCTTGGCATTTGGTTGAAACACAAGCTAAATAACTAACGACAATATTAGAAAAATTCATTAAAAATACTTTTGGTTTGAATTTTGCTGTAACTTTTATTATATGTGAAAGAAAATTTAACAAACTTTTAGAAAAAATTAAAAAAATTTAAAAGCCGTTAAAAGTCGACCAAAATATGGACATGGAAAGTCAAATTTTGGAATTCAAAACACATTTTTTTACAAATTTTTTTATTTACGTATGAATAAAACTACATTTTTTTAAGAAATTGTCACTTTAAAAAGAAAACTCAAATTCGGCCAATTCAAAAACTCTTCCCCAATCAAATTTTTTATGAATCAAAGAGCGGGTTTTCTCTCAAAAATTTAATTTCTCTCTTAGAAGGTTGGGAACCGCCTCTATCAGATTTATCATTTATTTATACATTCTGCACATCTGGGCAACATAACCTTTCGAATGATATAAGTTTCATTTATTTTGAGTTTTAATTAATACCAAAAAAGCGTACGACACACTTTAATGTTCACGTATTAATATCTTAATCTTTCTCTTTAACTGTACATAATGTTAATAAATTTGAATTAAATAATTTAATAAAACTATGTAAAAAAAAATTAATAAAAAGGTGTTGTTTTTAAAAGCTTCACTCTGTAAAAGTACCTTAAAACACACCATAACCAGACTGGAACCTAAATTAATAATCTGTTTCCAAAATTGAAATTTCGCTTTATGTACTCTCTTTGCACACTTCCTACTGCCTCTAGTACCTAATATTCCACCCCTCTCAAATACTACAGAATCATAGTTTAATGCTTCCCAACAAAAAGATGTTTTCAATTTTTTACACTTGCATCTAATTATAACTAGTTGCCATAATTTACAAATGAAAATTGTGCAACAAACTTTTAGTAAAACTATTTGCTCAGCTAGCACAAAAAATAATATCTGCCAAAAAAAAAAAAAAAAAAAAAAAATAGCCACAGAGAATGTAACAACTTGAACATAGCGCCAAATACAGTTAGTTTTTACACTTCAACAAACTTTGTAAATAAATCAATTAATTTGTTAGACAAAAAGTTTAATTGAAAATTTTATAGACGAACAATTCTTGCCGCAGAGAATTCTGGCAAACTTTTCTACAGCGCACATCGTAATCGATTAAGTGTGTAAGGAATTATAAAAGGAAAAATACAAAAAAAAAAAAAAAAACATAGAGGGTTGGTTTTAATATAATTTCGAAATTGTAACAAATTGAATTTAAGAAGATAAAAAGTATTAAATTCAATCAAGACTGTATTCGATATAAATAAATAAGCTGTTCCTTTACGTTAAGAGTGCAAACAGTTAACAGTTAATGTGTCAAAAAAAGCAGTCATTAAACCGCTACATAGAACTACATGAAAAGAAATTTTCATAGGAATATTATAGGAATATGAAAAGGCTTATTCCTATCAAAAATTTTGTATAGGGCAGTAATGAACTTAAATTAAATTTATGTATATATATTAAGTAAAATTAATTTAGGTCGGGGTATGTATGAATTTTTTTTACAAATGCTGTGCTGATAAAAATTTTGTTACATATATTAAAGATGTCAGCAAGTTCATTTTTCAGATCTATACAAAATTTTCAGTAGAACTTAATACAGACTCAGTTATGCTAGAATAAGCAACTGACTTTATATCTCTTTATTGAGCTGTCTTTGTAGTGCAAGTGATAGCGTGCTCGTCTACCAGGTTCGATTCCAGGGAAAACCATGATTCCCCGGTCTTACCCTTCTACATTTGTTTTCATAACGTTCATACTCAAAGCCTTATTTAAATTCAAAAATAGCGCGACAGTAACCCATGCTCTTCATGTAATTTTGTAATAGTTTGTTTTATTTTTTGAATTTGATACAAAAAACCCTCAAATACATATTTTCATTTGAGGATTTTTTTGAATAAATTTCTACCAACCATTTCCTGCTTTAGAATATAAAAAAGCATAACTTTATTTCATACATATAAATCATCAAAAACTGTCCAATTAATGTCATACGCTGCTCTCTGAACTGGGTTTTTACAGCTACCCAATGTAATAGACACATGCGAGTGTACGAAAAACATGTTAATTAAAAATTTTAACTTCAAAGAATGTTGAAATTTTAAAAGAGTTTTCCAACAAAATTTGACCATTTCTGCGAAATGATTTTTTTCTGTTTGTTATTTAAACCAAGCACCAACATAAAATATCGACTATGCTGTCAGTGTTAGTATTGGATGAATTGTTGGTTTTTTGTTAAGATTAGTTGAAATAATATATCGTTACTTTTTTATCATATTGTTTGCGTCATTATGACTTATTTGAATTTTTTATTAAGTTAATTTGAACTAGAAAAAAGTTCAACATGAAAGTTCAACATACAAATTTAAATGTTGAAAGTTTTAAAGCATGGGCTTTGGAAGGAAAATAATAAGAGTTTCTAGAGAAGAACTAGAATTCTTCAATTTCTTATATTCAAGAATTATATTCAATTCTCAGAAATGTCTAACTAACTCTGTCTACTTAGAAACTTGCAAAATGAAATCAAACTTTAGTTTTTTTTACCCCAATTTTTGTCTTTTCAATAAAATTCAATAAGAATGGTTCAAATTTTTTTGTAAAATTTAAAAGGAATTTCAATCCACGTACAAAATTCATAACAAAACATATTTTCAATGCATTCGTTTTTGCCAATATTATGGAATTTTCATTCATTATAAGCATCTTAATATATAAAAGACAAGCGTCCTGCTCCGTGATCGTAAAACCTGTTCAGCCTGGACGAGAACCTGTTGTAAAATTATCTTAATATATAAAAGACAAGCGTCCTGCTCCGTGCTCTATATCGTAAAACCTGTTCAGCCTGGACGAGAACCTGTTGTAAAATTATCCATTTGAAATCTTTGTACGTACTATACTTTTTAAAACCTGTTTAGCCTGGACGAGAACCTGTTGTAAAATTATCCATTTGAAATCTTTGTACGTACTACACTCAGGGAAAAAATGCTGTTTTATCAAACAAATCATGGGTTGAAATAACAGATTTCACTGTTAAATACCTTCCAACAAATGAAACTTTCAAATCAACAGTCGGTTGACTGTTGGTCTATGGAACACGAAACCCGTATAAAAACTTATTTATCGAAATTTTATCACTGGTTTGAAAGTTCCTGTGTGGCCGAGTTTGCTAACGTGTGCGTCTAGTACTTGAGTGTCCACGGTTCAAATCCGGCAAGGCCAACAAAAAATTTTTTTTTATATATATTTTTTTTTTAAATAAAAAATGAAATTTGCAATTTTTTTTTTTTTTGTAAGATTGTAAGCATTTTATTTTGAAGGTTATTTTTGACCAAACAATTAATGAAACAGAATTCTTATTATTTCAATTATTACATTACAATTATTGATACTTACACAGCTAGGTTTCGAACCCACGTCCCCCCGCATGACAGTCTACTGCACTTCCACTGAGCGATTGGCAACGATAATATAAATAAAGCAAAACACATTTAAAAACTATTGCTTAGGAAATATAGACAATTCAACAACAACACAAAGATATTTCAACAGATAATTTTAACAACACAAAAATACTTTGAAACGTTCATTCAACAAAGAAAATTGTTTACTTAAACGAAAATCATTTAATCGAACAGTGGTGTTAAATAACAGTGACCGACTGTTAATTTTACAGTTGATATTTTTCTGAGTGTATACTTTTTAAAACCTGTTTAGCCTGAACCAGAACCGGTTGTAAAATTATCCATTTGAAATGTTTGTACATACTAAACCTTTTAAAACCTGTTCAGCCTGGACCAGAACCTGTTCTTAAATTATATATTGGAAATCTTTGTACATGAAGACTATCGTCATTTTCCTCAACTACTATACATCTACATCTACTACTATACAGTGCTTCTGAATTAACAGAACCAGTATCTATTCGGTCTGCATAAACTGAACAGCAATTATTACATTCAGTGACGTTGGTGTCAATTGGAATTGCTAGAATTAAATCACAATGTTCGGTCTTCTGATCCAAGTTTTAGCGATTGGCTACTCAAGTTAGGAAATGGAGATGAAGATATCATAGAAATTCCCGATAATTTTGTTTGTAAAGGTTCGCTTACTAACCCTTTCAATGGCTTGCCTAGAATAATCGTGGACAATTTTTTTGAACTTATATTCCCATCATTTAAGCTATAAAAAAATTAAAAAACAACCTTGTGATTTTTACATGAGCTGCTTTGCTTTTGGCAAGCTGTCTAATATAATGGACCAAACCATGATAACGTTGTATTATATTTTAGTTCAACTAAAACAACCGGAGACAAATACAAATGTTATTTAAAAAAAAGAAAAAATCATACTTTGCACACCAATCACTATAATCACATCTTTTTTACAAAATTTATTAACACGCGATTTAAAAAAAATTGAAGGCTTCTGTTGGGCATAAAATCGAAAATCTAACTAAGTTAAACGTTATATATCTGCCTAAAATTATTTTTGTCATGTTGGCACAACTTCATTTCATAGTACCAACCTTTTTGATTTTAGAAAAGACGTTGGAAAATAAAAAAAAAAATTTTCTTCCGAAGTGTCCAATATAATGGACAAGTCCATTGAAAGGGTTAAATAGATTTTTGGCGATACTTTGAGTCTGAATAACATCAACCGTTATTCCAAAATTGCTCTCCTGTTCCCAAAAAATTCCGATGTGAAAGAAGTCAACGAGCAAGTTCTAAATATTTTAGTTGGTGACACAGTGACAGATCTGAGCACGGATTAACTTGAAGACAGTGATGATAACGATAAATAAAATTACCCTGCCGAGTTTTTTAATGAATTTTATCCTTCAGGAATGCCACTGCATAAGTTAAACCTCAAAATTGGAAGTATTATAATAATTCTTCGAAATTTCCATACCAAAAGAGATATCTGTAATGGAAGGTGGTTAGTTTTGAAAAACCTAAAAACTTAATTAATCATCGCACAGGTATTGACAGGCGCACTGGCGAACATGAAATAGTTTTCATACCTACAATTGATTTTGCACCGACAAACACAGATTTGCCTTTCACTCTCCGGAGGCAACAATTTCCAGTTAAACTGTCATTTTCAATGACCATAAATAAATTGCAAGGTTAAATATTGCAAAAAGTAGGAGTTTTTCTAAAGAACTGGTATTTAGTCATGGGCAGTTTTAGCGGGCTGATGATCTAAAACTAAGCGTTATAAAGACAAGGTTAATTGGTTAAAAATTCTAAGAATTTTTTTACTAGGAATGTTGTTTATAAAGAAGTTTTATCAAAATAATTTAATAAACATGTTTTCAAAAAAAAAACCTTTGTATATTAGGCTGGGTCGATTTGTATGGAGGCCAAAAATCTCATGTGGCCTGGGCGATTTTCGGTTCGGGCATGAAAAGTTAGTAAACAAGAAATGAAAAAAAGGGGACTGGGGTACACTTTACCCCATTGCACCCTCAATTTTGTGAAGCTTTTCTATAGGAATTTTTTTTAAAATTTTTTTTTTAAAACCGTGCACAGCTAGGGTAAAACTAATGCCAGATATGAAATCCTCACACCCGATTCATCCAAAAAACGATCTAACAAGTATACGTTGTCATACAAACACTTGCCGTAACAAATTCCTAAAGAAAAAATTTGACTAAATTCAAAGTACCTATATTCTTATCGTTGGTGCGTATGTAATTGTGACCATCACGGCTGAACTACTGCAGTTATCCACCTTATTATTAACTGCAGTTATTCACACTATATCTTTGTGTGGTGCTACGGAATTTTTTGTTTCTGAAAATCCATCCTAGGTGGCGCTGTAGGCACAATCTTTATGCAGTTTCATTACCGATTTATATGATATACATATACTTATATATATGATATCATATAAGATATGGTGCGAATATAAGGTGGATAGCTGCAGTGGTTCAGCCGTGGTGGTCACAATTACATACGCACCAACGATAAGAATATAGGTACTTTGAATTTAGTCAAATTTTTTCTTTAGGAATTTGTTACGGTAACATTTTTTATTGACAACGTATACATGTTAGACCGGTTTTTGGTTGAATCGGGTGTGAGGATTCCAAATCTGGCGTTAGTTTTGCCCTAGTTGTATACGTTTTAAAAAAAAAAATTTTTTTAAAAAATTCCTATAGAAAAAATTCACAAAATTGAGGGTGCGATGGGGTAAATTGTACCCCCAGTCTCCTTTTTTTTTGTTTTTTGTTGAATAACTTTTCATGCCCTAACCGAAAATCGCACAGGCAATATCGGTTTAAAAATCGACCCAGCCTATTGTATATAATGGTTCCTTCCCGTCGTAAGACGGGCTTTTACACTAGTTATATAATATTGTCAACAACTCATAAGCAGAGAACGAAAACCTTTTTATTAAAAACTTTAAAATTTGGTCACTTCCTGAAGATTTTTTTGCATTTTACGTTTTAATTATCATCAGCAAGCCTTCAGGTGTTATAAAGTGAATATTATCTGAATTTTGTAGATAGGAAAAAATTTGGACTAAAAGTACAAATTGAGGATGTATAGTTAGAAATGTTGGAATCTATTACATTTTTTGTAAAGGATATATTTGGAGAATTTGGGACAACCTCTGTATATATATCGATGAAATGTGAATGAAAAGCCTTGACTTTTTCTTCGTCCTCGGAAATTATTTCTTCATTTACAATTATTTTATCGCTGATGCTAGTTCTGTTTTTTCCAATTATACTATAAATTTTACTGTACGCGTTAAGACCGGTTTTAATTTGTTCAAGTCTAGCATTAAACTTCTGGGCTTGGTGAATTTCGATTTGTTCCCTTATAATTGTTTTTCAAAACTTAATTTGAGTTGATAACAATTGGTATTCCGGGTTTCTACTGTTAAAAATTCTATGATAAAATTGCTTTAATTGTTTTTGCCATAAGTATTGAATTTAAAAAAGTTTTTTCATATTATCTGGAAGAACAATCTTTTTATTTTTTAGCTCAAAAGTTTTAGTATGTACTAAAGTAGTTGAGTTCACAGCTTTTGTAAAGTTTTCAGCCAATTATTTATTGCATTATGATCTAAATTGTAATCTGGTGGGGCCAAAAAGTGGAAAATATTATTGTCTAAGTCAGCCTCAAAATCTTTCCAGACAGTTTTTTTAAAAGTAGTGATTAAACGCGGTTGATTGAGGACACAGCTGAAATCAACCAAATTAAGTTTTAATTTTAGACAAAAATGTTTGGAAAATTATGGTAAACTTGAAATACTGAAGTTGTTGTCAATTAAATTAATTAAATTTGCACTTATAAGGAAATGATCCAGGAAGAACGAACCGTTTGGAAATGATGGGCTTGAATTGCAAATTCGACTAAAGTCAAGCGAAAAATTTTGGAGCCAGCTTTATAAAGATTTACCGTTAAGGTTATCGGAACTATCACTCTAAATCTGATTTTTTGCATTACGATCCCCACCAATGATAGAACCGTCAAAGTTTTTTGAAAAGTTGTTTATTTTATCTAAGCCTTCGTATAAATCTATAGTTGAAAAATTACATAGAAAATAAATACTACCCATTAAAAAAATTTTTTTAACACTGTTGAATGTGCGACTAATTTGGACAAAACAATTTGGTAATTTCAAATTTGGAATAAACAATGTGGTATGTTTAAAAGTAGCTTTGATTGCTATTCCAACGTCTTGAGATGAGTTACCTCTTATAAAATTACTAGTGTAAAAGCCCGTCCTACGACGGGAAGGAACCATTTAGAGTACAAAATGCGACAAAAAATTTATTGGATTTATATACAAAGGTTTTTATTTGAAAACATGTTTATTAAATTATTTTTATAAAACTTCTTTACAAACAACATTTCCAGTAAAAAAATTCTTAGAATTTTTAACCAATTAACCTTGTCCCTTGCCATCTATAACGCTTAGTTTTAGATCATCAGCCCGCTAAAACTGCCCATGACTAAATACCAGTTCTTTTAGAAAAACTCCTACTTTTTGCAATATTTAACCTTGCAATTTATTTATGGTCATTGAAAATGACAGTTTAACTGGAAATTGTCGCCTCCGGAGAGTGAAAGGCAAATCTGTGTTTGTCGGGACCAAATCAATTGTAGGTATGAAAACTATTTCATATTCGCCAGTGCGAATGTCAATACCTGTGCGATGATTAACTAAGTTTTAAGGTTTTTCAAAACTTACCACCTTCCATTGCAGATATCTCTTTTGGTATTGAAATTTCGAAGAAGTATTTTAATACTTCCAATTTCGAACTTATGCAGTGGCATTCCTGAAGGATAAAATTCATTCAAAAACTCGGCAGGGTAATTTTGTTTATTGTTATCATCACTGTCTTCAATTTAATCCGTGCTCAGATTTCTCACTGTGTCACCAACTAAAATATTTAGAACTTGCTCGTTGACTTCGTTCACATCGGAATTTTTTGGGCACAGGATAGCACTTTTTGAATAACGGTTGATGTTATTCGGACTCAAAGTATCGCCAAAAATATATTTAACCCTTTCAATGGACTTGTCCATTATATTGGACACTTCGGAGAAAAATTTTTTTTTATTTTCCAACGTCTTTTCTAAAATCAAATAAGTTGGTACTATGAAATGAAGTTGTGCCAACATGACAAAAATAATTTTAGGCAGATATATAACGTTTAACTTAGTTAGATTTTCGATTTTATGCCCAACAGAAGCGTTCAATTTTTTTAAATCGCGTGTTAATAAATTTTTCAAAAAAGAAGTGATTTTAGTGATTGGTGTGCAAAGTATAATTTTTTTTTTTTTATAATAACATTTGCATAAATAACGCATTTGCATTTGTCTCCGGTTGTTTTAGTGATTTAGTTGAACTAAAATATTATAATACAACGTTATCATGGTTTTGTCCATTAAATTAGACAGCCTGCCAAAAGCAAAACAGCTCAAGTAAAAATCAGAGGAATGTTTTTTAATCTTTTTATTGCTTAAATGATGGGGGAATATAAGCTCAAAAAAATTGTCCACGATTATTCTAGGCAAGCCATTGATAGGGTTAATAAGCGAACCTTTACAAACAAAATGATCGGGAATTTCTATGATATCTTCATCTCCATTTCCTAACTTTAATAGCCAATCGCTAAAACTTGCATCAGAAGACCGAACATTGTGATTTAATTCTAGCAATTCCAATTGACACCAACGTCACTGAATGTAATAATTGCTGTTCAGTTTATGCAAACCGAATAGGTTCTGGTTCTGTTAATTCAGAAGCACTGTATAGTAGTAGACGTAGATGTTTAGTAGTTGAGGAAAATGACGATAGTCTTCAAATACAAAGATTTCCAATACATAATTTAAGAACAGGTTTTGGTTCAGGCTGAACAGGTTTTAAAAGGTTTAGTTAGTACAAACATTTCAAATGGATAATTTTACAACAGGTTCTGGTCCAGACTGAACAGGTTTTAAAAGGTTTAGTAAGTACAAAGATTTCAAATAGATAATTTTTCAATAGGTTCTCGTCCAGGCTGAACAGGTTTTACGATATAGAGCAAAAGGTTTAGTTAGTACAAACATTTCAAATGGATTATTTTACAACCGGTTCTGGTCCAGGCTAAACAGGTTTTAAAAAGTATAGTACGTACAAAGATTTCAAATAGATAATTTTTCAATAGGTTCTCGTCCAGGCTGAACAGGTTTTACGATATAGAGCAAAAGGTTTAGTAAGTACAAACATTTCAAATGGATAATTTTACAACAGGTTCTGGTCTAGGCTAAACAGGTTTTACGATATAGAGCATGGAGCAGGACGCTTGTCTTTTATATATTAAGATAATTTTCCATACGTATTTTAGAATTTTGATATCAATGCGTTTCTTAAATGAAAGCAACATCAATTTTATTGTCTTCTAAAATTTTCAAGAGCTCAATTTTTTGACTTGAATCAATCAATGATCTAGTATTAAATGTAAGTATGTTTAAAGATTTATGCACCATACTTGTGTTTGACTTCTTTTAGTAGATTGAGATATTCTTCTTTTGCTTTTTTCTTTGTAAAGAAATTGATAATTTTGCATACAATTTTTAATTTTTGAATCTAGTGAAATTGGCTCTGGTCGACAAAATATTTTGGCCATTTTTAAAAATGATTCAATGTTTGAAGGCTTTGAAGGAAGTGATGAATAATTACTATTTGAGAAATTTTGACTATGAACATGACTTGCAAACGATTTATTTGAAGTCACTAAATTTGTTTTATTTAATGTTTAATTGACTGCAGATAAAACTTTAAGTTTCTTTTCTTTTGCAGCAGATAGAATATTTTTTTAAATTTTGCTTGTAAGCTTTAAATAGGGGTAACCTCTATAATTTGCTGGATGTCCAGACTACTGACAATTTATACAGAAATTATACAGCATATGGTCGGTTGCAGCTGCGAGCGCTGTGCCCCCAGAATTGGCATCTCTTGCACTGAATCTCTTGAAACTTTGACTTGGGAGCTTCCCAGGAAATGGACTGGTTTAAAACGTACCGAAGTTTTTCTATGTCGCCCAATCTTTTGCCAGGCAATAAAGTTACTAGAAAGAGTCCTGTATGCAAATTATTGCAAATCGAAAAAGTAGTTGTAAACTTTGTTACTTTGTCGCAAATTCCTGAAAGTTCATTTTCTAAAGCTTCTTTAATGTCATCTGATAAAAAATAATAAAAAATTGTTCCAAACAATTGTCGACCGTGGGATTCGAACCCAGACCGCCACTATCTTTGCTGGGAAAATTCGTTCATTTGCGAAAAATTTATTTTTTGTCGAAAAAATAGAAAAGAAAAATAAAATAGTTTGAAATATATAAACAGTTATCAAAATTAATAAAAAATCATAGAAAATAATAAAAACTTGCTGCAAAAATTATTGTCGGTCGTGGGTTTCGAACCGAAATATGTTTTTTTTATATGGCATTCATAAATTTTAGAATGCATTAAAATTTTTAGAACTCGTAAATATTCACACAATCTTTGATTTTTGAAAAAAAAATAAGTGTGGTCTCATTTTCAAAAGTACTTTTCTTATATTAAGAAGAGTAACGCTAACTTCATGTCTAACCAATTTCTGCAGTCAATAGACTGCGAAAGAAAAACAATCTAGGTCACAAAATGAAAACAATGAATATTCAAACAGCCAGCTGGCCAGCGCTAGCAATCTTCTCCACCTGCTCAAATGAACTTAAATAGTCCCTTGGAAAAAAACTTAACTTGAACAATTAAAAAAAAATCAAATATTAGCTTTCTTACAATAACCTACCCACGTTGCAGCCGTCAAATTGTCGCAGTCAGTTTTGCCCCTCCCCACCCACAGCGCACAGCCTAGGCAGTAGTTCTAAATCAAAATTGGCTTTGTTTGCTACTTAATAGTTGAGCAAAGTTATATCGATTTCATGAACTTCCTAACAAATCTGCCACTGAAGTTGAAAAAGAAAAAAAAAAACAAAAAACACAAAAAAAACGAAATCAGCTATAATCACAAATCTAGGCATTTATTTGTGGATAACTTTAGCGGCTCACAACGTTCGAAAAAGTCAACGCTTGAGCACAGCTTTAAGGACTCTAACGAACAACAAAAAAAAACCTGTCAAAACTTTTACGCACGAAAAGCAAAAACCAAAACAAAATAAAAATAAAAAGCAAATGTTAAAAAAAATAAAGAAAAAAAAAATGGCAAAACAAACATAAAACTTTGTGTGTTTGTTTTTATGCGCATGTTTTGCCTATACGTTTTGGCCATGATGAAAATAAGCTTTATAGCCTATAGCAATTCATCAAGTTGAGCCAAAAAAAAAAAAAAAAAAAAAAAAAATAAGCACTAAAAATAATAAAATTATTAACAGTGAGTCAAGCATAACAAAAAAAAAAAAAAAAAAAACAAAAAAAAAAACAAAAAATAGCCGAAAAAAACAAACTAACTCCTGTCATAGCCGAGTCAAGCATATAAAACTGTCAAACTTTGTACTTAAAGTGGCAAAATATTTTACCACATAGAGTCAAGAAAACTTAGTACTATATCATATTTTTTTTTTTGTTTTTTTATCTGTGGCACATGTTTTGATGGGGCACAACTGTGTGACTTTTTAAATGGAGCGCCATGTGTTTTGCAAGAAAACAGTTTAGAGCTGCATACAAATATAAAGGACTCAGCCTGAAGTGGTCCCAGGCGCTCAATAAATCAATGTTGATATCCTGCCTTCATTAAGTTTAAATAAATGAACAAAAAATAAGCCTTTATTGAGGCAAGCAAGCATAGAAAAAAATAAAAAAAAAATATATATATAAAAAATAAAATATAATAGCATTCAATTTATTCTTGTCGCTTAACCCTTTATTGTGGTAGATATATTAAAAGGGCGTTTTTTTTTTTTTGTTTCTTTTGAGAAAACATGATTTGCAATTTACTTTAGACGACCCAGTGCTTAAGAGTGGCTTTCTACACCAAGACTAATGGACATTTCATCAACTTAAACTGCTTGCATATTGCAGTAGATGAGCATTTAATGCTTAAGCTTATGTTATAAATAAATTATGGCACATCTCCAATATATTTTTTGACAAAAATGTGCATTTTTTAGAATTTAATTTTAACTCAATAATTATTGAAGTTTGATCTAATTTCAGCTTTTATGCTGACACACTGAAAAATTCAATTTTTTCATGCATATTTGCAACACAACAACTCCTTTGCTTCAATCAAACTCCAGCCGCCGTTTTTGCTTTTTTTAATGTACTCAATGTTGTTGAGTTTTTTTTTCGCTGAAAAGCATTTCTTGTTCTTATTGTTGTTTTTGCTCTTTCAATTGCCCACTTTTCATAATTTTTTGCAATATTTTTTTATTTTCATTGTTGGCTTGTGATACTTGAATCCACACTTCAAAAGTTAAACGAAATAAAAATTGACTCAATGTGTTTCTTTTTCACTCAAAAGGTATCTCGATTTAATTTTTTTTAACTTTTTTTTTTGCATTTATTCAGGTTTTCGCAGAGCACATAAATGGCAAAGTGAAAAAAAAAAAAACAGAACTCAACAGCACAAAAGCTGAAACCACCACAAAAAGTTGTTGTCAACGGCTTGAATGTTGCTCTTGTTTGTTGCTGCTATTTTTAGTGGTGGCTGCTACAAAAGTGAATGTTGCCGCCAGTAAATGTTGATTTTTGGCCGCATTGTTGCAGCAACCAGCCATAGAAGTTTTGCTGCTGCTGCTGCTCAAGTCTCCTGTCCAGTTGTTGCATAACAATAATTTTTTCCGTTTTTCTTTTTTTTTTGTTTTGTTTATGCCAGTTTTGTAATTGTTGTAAACTCGTCCATTATAATAGTCGCTACTCTATTATTGTTGCTATTGTTATTGTTGTTGTTGTTTTTGTTGTTGTTCATTATTGTTTCATTTATAAAAATAAAAATTTTGCCGTTTGTAAAACCTCTTATAAGCTTAAATAAGTTTTAGTGTAAAAAATTTGGTCGAAAATTAGGCTAGTTTCATTTTTGAAAAAAATTAAAAAGTTTATGCCTTACTGAGAAATAATTTTAAGCTAAATTAACTTTATTATTCATACTCTTCCTGTCGATATACCTATTTTTTAAACCAAACTAATTCTTAACGGGGAATGACTTCCTTAAATATGCCAGAAGTATATTAATTTAGGCGGGCGTTAGTTGAAAGGCAGGGTGGAAGGATTGAGTAGTATCGGTAAACTATCGGTAAATACGAAGAATAAAAACTCTTATAAAGTTTATAGAGAATTTTTATATGACCACCTGATCTCAATAGGGCGGTATTGCCTTAAACATAACCTCTTTTTGTCGTTGCATGAGTACAAACCTATCAAAATACATATTTTCCTTTCAATTTATGATAAAAGTCGTTAAGCTTAATGAATTAGGCCAAAACAAACGATATAAAGCTGGCAAAAAAAAAATACTAGTATAAGAAAATCGAAGAAATATACCAAAATATTGAAACAAACTCCAGACTACCAATAAAATATTAACGAATGCTGACTGCAGGCTCCTACCAACAAGACTGCTACCAACTACATACAAAACTAAAAAATACAAACTACAAACTATAAACTACAAACTACAAACTACAAACTACAAACTACAAACTACAAACTACAAACTACAAACTACAAACTACAAACTACAAACTACAAACTACAAACTACAAACTACAAACTACAAACTACAAACTACAAACTACAAACTACAAACTACAAACTACAAACTACAAACTACAAACTACAAACTACAAACTACAAACTTTAAACTATAAACTATAAACTACAAACTATAAACTACAAACTACAAACTATAAAATATAAACTATAAACTACAAACTAAAAACTACAAACTACAAACTACAAACTACAAACAAAAAACTACAAACTACAAACTACAAACTACAAACTACAAACTACGAACTACAAAGTACAAACTACAAACTACAAACTACAAACTACAAACTACAAACTACAAACTACAAACTACAAACGACAAACTACAAACTACAAACTACAAACTAAAAACTACAAACTACAAACTACAAACTACAAACTAAAAACTACAAACTACAAACAACAAACTAAAAACAAGAAACTACAAACTACAAACTACAAACTAAAAAACTACAAACTAAAAACAACAAACTACAAACTACAAACTACAAACTACAAACTACAAACTACAAACTACAAACTACAAACTACAAACTACAAACTGAAAAACTACAAACTACAAACTACAAACTAAAAAACTACAAACTACAAACTAATGACTGCTGACAACAGAGTACTGGGTACCCATAACCGACTACCGACTAAAGATAGCGCAAAGTGAGCATAAAAAAGTTGCACAGCTCTGCGCATCTCGTCACGAAATACCAACAGCTGCCCGTTTCATATTTGTTCGATTGTGTGTTTGTTTGATTGTGAGAGAGCGAAATATAGCTGAATTGTACATTAGATCTGTTGTGACGTAGCAACTTATGCACATTTCGCAATCTGTTATTTATCATTCTTGGTAGCTAACCAACTACCGACTAAAGACTACAGACTATCAACTACCTACAACTGATTGCTGACATCAAACTTCTGGATACAAACACCCGACTTCCGACTAAAGTTTTCCAAACAACAACTACCGATTGATGATAACAGACTGCAGGTTACCAACTATAGACTGCAGACTACAGAGAACAGACTACGGAGTACAGAGTACATAAAAAAGAATACAGACTACAGACAACAGACAACAGACAACAGACTACAGACTACAGACAACAGACTACATACTACAGACTACAGACTACAGACTACAGACTACAGACTACAGACTACAGACTACAGACTACAGACTACAGACTACAGACTACAGACTACAGACTACAGACTACATACTACAGACTACAGACTACAGACTACAGACTACAGACTACAGACTACAGACTACAGACTACAGACTACAGACTACAGACTACAGACTACAGACTACAGACTACAGACTACTGACTGCCAACTACAAACTATCAACTACTAACTGCCAACTTCCAACTTCAGACCACCAACTGCTGACTTTAGACTACTGGCTATCAAGTCATGCTTACCAACTTCGTTGGTATTTCAAGTTAATCTAGAAAGACTTATTGTTCCGTAATTTCTTACAATGCTTCGTGAAGCTTTTTCAAAGATGTTAAAAATTTAAATAAATTCCTAATTCATCTCAATATTGCCTATGCCACGAAAATAACATCATCGCCAACGATTTGACGGCTAACTTCTTTCATCCATTGCCCAAAAAAAAAAAACGCAATCCAATTGAATGCTGATGGAATAGCTGTATCTTGATAAGACTTGAAATTGACTTGGCTAAGCTGAAAAGCTCTTAACTCACTCGACTTAAGTTCAGTTCAAACAACAGACATTTTTCACCGCATAGACAGATTTAGAAACTGAAATTGATAAAAATAAATTCAAATAATAAAAAAAACAACAACAAACATTATTCCATACCAAATCGATGTGCCATTAAATTTCATCATGAAAATGCCATCAAATGCAGAATAATTCAGTTTAAGCGCGAGATGCAATTGAAAAACTTGACATTTGCATTCAATCGACGGCGGCAAAAAAACCGTTCAATTGATGCAATGGCGAGCAAGCAAGATTTTTTTTTTCGATTTTGCTTATTTTGTCATTGCAAAATATTTATAACTATAACCAGAGAAAAAAGAAAAAATATGTATAAAACTTAATATTATTGAAACTGAGAAAATGTGATGCAGCAAAGCCGTTAAAAATTTCACAGAATTCTAGTTGCTATCAACTGGCTGGTAGAGCTGGTGGAAAAAAAAATATATTTATATATACTATAGATGAGGTTTGCTATATATGACGCCAGATCATAAAAATCGAGTGTCGAAAATCGTTTGTTGCGGTCATACATAAAAATTGCTTTTTACGCTTGCATTGCATGCAGTTTCTTTTTTTTAGAGTTTTGCTGCGGTTTTAGTTGAATGCGATATAGTAGTGATGAACATCACAGCGTAGAGTTATGCTAGAAATATTGGCTCAATTTGGAAATTTTATTGCACTCGAAGCGGGAATTTTAAATTGAGTTTAATTGAAAAGCATAACGATAAAAATTAATAGAATGTTGAAACGACAGGAGCAGCCAGCAGTCAGCAAAGACCAGATTTAAATTGATTTGTGGCACAGCTTATAACATAAACTATAAGTAGAGAAAGACTAAAAGTTGAAGTGCAACATAAATTTTGCTTATGCCAAAACTATTAAATTCAGCAAAATATTAAATGAAATCAATCATTTTTATATATTTTTAATATGAATTATATGCAAATTTAATTTTATTTTTTTTTTCTTATTTTGCCATAACACTTATATCTGTTTATAATAGCTTATAATTAATGCTTAATTAAAACATTCCTTTATAATACAAAATTTTTTTAATTTTTACACTCTTAATGCATCAAAAAAAAATTACTTAATCTTTATACATTCCGCTGCAGCTACCGCTTAGGCTTTGCGAACTCGTTAAAAACGCGAGAGCTCACATAAAGCAATAACCACAAACAATTGGCACCAATGGCCACTTGACCATGTTAACAGATGATGATGTAAAAGCATTACAGCAGAAAACAACAACATTGAAGAAAAAAAAAATACAAAAATGCAGCTGATATTTTTAAAACAATTTGGCTCGAATGTAAGGCAGTTTGCAAGCTTTTTGTAGTTCGTTTCTTGCATTCACTTTCACCAAAACTGGCTGCGCACGCGCAATCTCAAACCAGCACAATTTGCGGAAGTCCAAAAATGCTGGTGACGCTGAAGATAACTGTTTGGTTGGCCTGTTGGTTACAAGCGTATAAGACTAAATGGCAAGCAGCCAAAGTGTGTGTGCATAATGCAAAAAGCCAAAACAGGCTGGAACGGTTTACATTTTTAAGGAAAATGGAAGCAAATGCATTTTTGTCGTTCATTAAGTGGAACTTACAGTGGAACAAACCAAGTTTCAAAATGTTTTTGCACTACAAATAAATCAAGAGCTTTTTAACACAAGAAAAAAAAAAAAAAAACAATTAAATTTAACTCAACTCAATTATAAGCACGTGTGGTTTTATGCGTATTTTTAATGTGATTTTTATATCTAGCACAAAAGTCAGCGGCACAAACGCTATTATATTTACATTTTTTGTTTGACCCTGACGTTGTTGAGCTTGAAAACCAGTCAATATGGCAACTGCCTGCAAGCACTCAAGTGGGGCACAATTAATTGGTTTCGAACTCAGTGACTGCATCGTTGGTTCAAATATTGTAGCGGCTGCTCTGTGACATAGGCATAAAACACACAATTTGTGGCAACACACATACACAGAAGGGACAACAAAAATCATCGTCGTCTGCGGCAAATCGAAAACTTTCGGCGCAATCATTGCATTCGTTGCAAATGGTTGAATTTGATTTTTTATGCCGTTGGCTACTGGCAATAAAGCAAATGGATTTTTGGCGAAATATTTTGCACGAGTTTGTTTATTTTTGATAATATGCGTAGATGTACCTTTATACCCACATAAATGACCTAAATTCATGGCTGTGTAGCAGAACAACGAGTACAACTTGATCACGTGTTCGATGTCTTTTGACAGAATATCAAGCAATTTTATTAAAGGCTGCATTAAAATAGCTCAATTCAAAACTATATTGCAGCAAAGATGTTAACTCAAAGAGACAAGAAACAAACTATAAGAGACAAGCTAAAAGATACAATAAACATGATAGAAAAATAATATGTAAAATACAAGATACAAGAGACAAGCTAAAAGATACAATAAACATAACAGAAAAACAAAATGCAAGCTACAAGCTACAAGATAAAAGATAAAAGATAAAAGATAAAAGATAAAAGATAAAAGATAAAAGATAAAAGATAAAAGATAAAAGATAAAAGATAAAAGATAAAAGATAAAAGATAAAAGATAAAAGATAAAAGATAAAAGATAAAAGATAAAAGATAAAAGATAAAAGATAAAAGATAAAAGATAAAAGATAAAAGATAAAAGATAAAAGATAAAAGATAAAAGATAAAAGATAAAAGATAAAAGATAAAAGATAAAAGATAAAAGATAAAAGATAAAAGATAAAAGATAAAAGATAAAAGATAAAAGATAAAAGATAAAAGATAAAAGATAAAAGATAAAAGATAAAAGATAAAAGATAAAAGATAAAAGATAAAAGATAAAAGATAAAAGATAAAAGATAAAAGATAAAAGATAAAAGATAAAAGATAAAAGATAAAAGATAAAAGATAAAAGATAAAAGATAAAAGATAAAAGATAAAAGATAAAAGATAAAAGATAAAAGATAAAAGATAAAAGATAAAAGATAAAAGATAAAAGATAAAAGATAAAAGATAAAAGATAAAAGATAAAAGATAAAAGATAAAAGATAAAAGATAAAAGATAAAAGATAAAAGATAAAAGATAAAAGATAAAAGATAAAAGATAAAAGATAAAAGATAAAAGATAAAAGATAAAAGATAAAAGATAAAAGATAAAAGATAAAAGATAAAAGATAAAAGATAAAAGATAAAAGATAAAAGATAAAAGATAAAAGATAAAAGATAAAAGATAAAAGATAAAAGATAAAAGATAAAAGATAAAAGATAAAAGATAAAAGATAAAAGATAAAAGATAAAAGATAAAAGATAAAAGATAAAAGATAAAAGATAAAAGATAAAAGATAAAAGATAAAAGATAAAAGATAAAAGATAAAAGATAAAAGATAAAAGATAAAAGATAAAAGATAAAAGATAAAAGATAAAAGATAAAAGATAAAAGATAAAAGATAAAAGATAAAAGATAAAAGATAAAAGATAAAAGATAAAAGATAAAAGATAAAAGATAAAAGATAAAAGATAAAAGATAAAAGATAAAAGATAAAAGATAAAAGATAAAAGATAAAAGATAAAAGATAAAAGATAAAAGATAAAAGATAAAAGATAAAAGATAAAAGATAAAAGATAAAAGATAAAAGATAAAAGATAAAAGATAAAAGATAAAAGATAAAAGATAAAAGATAAAAGATAAAAGATAAAAGATAAAAGATAAAAGATAAAAGATAAAAGATAAAAGATAAAAGATAAAAGATAAAAGATAAAAGATAAAAGATAAAAGATAAAAGATAAAAGATAAAAGATAAAAGATAAAAGATAAAAGATAAAAGATAAAAGATAAAAGATAAAAGATAAAAGATAAAAGATAAAAGATAAAAGATAAAAGATAAAAGATAAAAGATAAAAGATAAAAGATAAAAGATAAAAGATAAAAGATAAAAGATAAAAGATAAAAGATAAAAGATAAAATATAAAAGATAAAAGATAAAAGATAAAAGATAAAAGATAAAAAATAAAAGATAAAAGATAAAAGATAAAAGATAAAATATAAAAGATAAAAGATAAAAGATAAAAGATAAAAGATAAAAGATAAAAGATAAAAGATAAAAGATAAAAGATAAAAGATGAAAGATAAAAGATAAAAGATAAAAGATAAAAGATAAAAGATGAAAGATAAAAGATAAAAGATAAAAGATAAAAGATAAAAGATAAAAGATAAAAGATAAAAGATAAAAGATAAAAGATAAAAGATAAAAGATACAAGATACAAGATACAAGATACAAGATACAAGATACAAGATACAAGATACAAGATACAAGATACAAGATACAAGATACAAGATACATGATACAAGATACAAGATACAAGATACAAGATACAAGATACAAGATACAAGATACATGATACAAGCTACAAGATAAAAGATAAAAGATAAAAGATAAAAGATAAAAGATAAAAGATAAAAGATAAAAGATAAAAGATAAAAGATAAAAGATAAAAGATAAAAGATAAAAGATAAAAGATAAAAGATAAAAGATAAAAGATAAAAGATAAAAGATAAAAGATAAAAGATAAAAGATAAAAGATAAAAGATAAAAGATAAAAGATAAAAGATAAAAGATAAAAGATAAAAGATAAAAGATAAAAGATAAAAGATAAAAGATAAAAGATAAAAGATAAAAGATAAAAGATAAAAGATAAAAGATAAAAGATAAAAGATAAAAGATAAAAGATAAAAGATAAAAGATAAAAGATAAAAGATAAAAGATAAAAAATAAAAGATAAAAGATAAAAGATAAAAGATAAAAGATAAAAGATAAAAGATAAAAGATAAAAGATTAATGATAAAAGATAAAAGATAAAAGATAAAAGATAAAAGATAAAAGATAAAAGATACAAGATACAAGATACAAGATACAAGATACAAGATACAAGATACAAGATACAAGATACAAGATACAAGATACAAGATACAAGATACAAGATACAAGATACATGATACAAGATACAAGATACAAGATACAAGATACAAGATACAAGATACAAGATACAAGATACAAGATACAAGATACAAGATACAAGATACAAGATACAAGATACAAGATACAAGATACAAGATACAAGATACAAGATACAAGATACAAGATACAAGATACAAGATACAAGATTCAAGATACAAGATACAAGATACAAGATACAAGATACAAGATACAAGATACAAGATACAAGATACAAGATACAAGATACAAGATACAAGATACAAGATACAAGATACAAGATACAAGATACAAGATACAAGATACAAGATACAAGATACAAGATACAAGATACAAGATACAAGATACAAGATACAAGATACAAGATACAAGATACAAGATACAAGATACAAGATACAAGATACAAGATACAAGATACAAGATACAAGATATAAGATACAAGATACAAGATACAAGATACAAGATACAAGATACAAGATACAAGATACAAGATACAAGATACAAGATACAAGATACAAGATACAAGATACAAGATACAAGATACAAGATACAAGATAAAATATACAAGATACAAGATACAAGATACAAAATACAAGATACAAGATACAAGATACAAGATACAAGATACAAGATACAAGATACAAGATACAAGATACAAGATACAAGATACAAGATACAAGATACAAGATACAAGATACAAGATACAAGATACAAGATACAAGATACAAGATACAAGATACAAGATACAAGATACAAGATACAAGATACAAGATACAAGATACAAGATACAAGATACAAGATACAAGATACAAGATACAAGATACAAGATACAAGATACAAGATACAAGATACAAGATACAAGATACAAGATACAAGATACAAGATACAAGATACAAGATACAAGATACAAGATACAAGATACAAGATACAAGATACAAGGCGCAAGATAAAAGATACAAGATACAGATACAGTAATCAGTAGTCAGTATTCAGTAGTCAGTAGTCAGTATTCAGTAGTCAGTAGTCAGTAGTCAGTAGTCAGTAGTCAGTAGTCAGTAGTCAGTAGTCAGTAGTCAGTAGTCAGTAGTCAGTAGTCAGTAGTCAGTAGTCAGTAGTCAGTAGTCAGTAGTCAGTAGTCAGTAGTCAGTAGTCAGTAGTCAGTAGTCAGTAGTCAGTAAACAGTAGTCAGTAGTCAGTAGTCAGTAGGCAGTAGTCAGTAGTCAGTAGTCAGTAGTCAGTAGTCAGTAGTCAGTAGGCAGTAGTCAGTAGTCAGTAGTCAGTAGTCAGTAGTCAGTAAACAGTAGTCAGTAGTCAGTAGTCAGTAGTCAGTAGTCAGTAGTCAGTAGTCAGTAGTCAGTAGTCAGTAGTCAGTAGTCAGTAGTCAGTAGTCAGTAGTCAGTAGTCAGTAGTCAGTAGTCAGTAGTCAATAGTCAGTAGTCAGTAGTCAGTAGTCAGTAGTCAGTAGTCAGTAGTCAGTAGTCAGTAGTCAGTAGTCAGTAGTCAGTAGTCAGTAGTCAGTAGTCAGTAGTCAGTAGTCAGTAGTCAGTAGTCAGTAGTCAGTAGTCAGTAGTCAGTAGTCAGTAGTCAGTAGTCAGTAGTTAGTAGTCAGTAGTCAGTAGTCAGTAGTCAGTAGTCAGTAGTCAGTAGTCAGTAGTCAGTAGTCAGTAGTCAGTAGTCAGTAGTCAGTAGTCAGTAGTCAGTAGTCAGTAGTCAGTAGTCAGTAGTCAGTAATCAGTAGTCAGTAGTCAGTAGTCAGTAGTCAGTAGTCAGTAGTCAGTAGTCAGTAGTCAGTAGTCAGTAGTTAGAAGTCAGTAGTTAGTAGTCAGTAGTCAGTAGTCAGTAGTCAGTAGTCAGTAGTTAGAAGTCAGTAGTCAGTAGTCAGTAGTCAGTAGTCAGTTGTCTAAAATTCTAAACAGAGGATATTCAAATCATTAGTAGCTATGTCTTATTTTGCTGGCTTAAAGGTGGGACATAACATTCGCGGCAGAGAAAACAGACCTTTTTTTAGAAATTTATAACTCAGTCAAAAACAAACATTTTTCCAAATTTTTTATTATTGAAGAGAATTGAACAATTTACAAGAAAAAAAATTCAGAAAAATATATTTTTCACTCCAACATGGTTTTATGGAGCTCTAAACTGGCGGCAGAGAAAAAAACGAGGCCTCGTGGTTGTAGCGCTGGGAGTCGCAAAAATTGTCCGATCTGGAAAAAAATTACTTTTTTAAATCTTTACAAAATTGATTATCGTGTGACAGGAGCTTTTTGTTACATGTTTTTTCAATTTTTGGTGATGTTCCAAATTTGAATGTGTGTTTTTTTCGAAAAAAAATATTGACTTTAAACATTCATAAAAAATCGAGACAAATTTAAAAAATAGGTCGTTTAATACGATAGCGAATCAAGTTTAAAAAAATACAAAAAAAAAAATTGGTGAAAAAATTAACCCGCTTGTGACGCAACCAGTACGAAAGACATGGTTACGAAATAAACACGTTCAAAGTTTTGGAACAAAGAAAAATAAAAATGCGCTCTCACTAATCCGGCTGTAACTTTTGAACATGTAAGAATTTTTCCATGTAATTTTTTCTTAGAATCTAAAGAATATTTACTCAAATACAAAATTATAAAAAAGTCAATTTAAAAAAACGGCCAATGTCATGTCACCCCTTAAAAGAGGAACAGAGCTTTCACCATTTATGCCCACACTGATCTAAGAAAGTACAAGATAGGAAAATTTACATGATATTCATGTTTCACATTCATGTTTTTTGGCAAGTAACTAATTACATGAGTCAGCATGAGCTATTCATGATATCTTTGAAGAAATACACAAAAGAAAAACACGATAACATGAATATTTCATAAGCCTAGTGTTTAAAGTTCACGAAGTGTCCGATACAAAATACATGAATCAATAGAACTTTTTGAAAAACCATGAAAAATACAAAGGGAATATGAATCGTTCATAATTTTTGAGAAAAAAATTCATAAATTGCGTGTATTAATACGAGGAAAACAGGAACAGTATATGCGCTGAGTACAAAAATACATGAATCTTATGTAAGTACACAAAAAAAACGCGCTTTGAAACGGCTAATTTATTATCAAAAAAGATATTTGCTCTACATGATTTTCGAACTGGAATCGATCTTGGACGTTCAAGTGAAACTTGAACTAAATAGAGGTATTTTTACAAATTATGCATAAAACTTAAGATGAAAAAAAGCATGAAAAATAAAAATTAAATTTATTTTTTATGAAATTCAATGAATGTGTTACAATTTTTTTTAAAGCCTTAAAGTATTCAATTAAATTTATTCAATTCATTGTAAATTCTCAAGAATTTTGCTGCTTTAATATATCCAAGCTTTATAAACAATACGGACAATATTATTATTTTTTTTTTTTTTTATGAATTCTAAGGAATAAAAGGACTGATTCATCTAAGCCAGCTAGTAAATAGCAATTTATGCAGTGTTGCTAACATTGTTTGCTTTATAGAGAACACTTTTGTTAAAATATCATTGTACATGTGTAGGCGTTGGCATCCTTAGCAGGATATTTTTCATTGAATCGGTGCAAGTGTGTATGAGACAAGCTTTAAGATATGTCAGTCAAAAAATATGCTTTCTATTTATATAGTACGTGCATATATTGTATTGTATATGTAATTTTGTATTTCTGCGTTACATCAATCGATATTTTTAGACCTTTGACAAAACTCTTTACTATTTTAGGCCTAAAGGGTTGTCAATTATTTTCAAGTGTATGATTTTAATTGGCATTGTTATATAGATAAGTACATATTAAATACTTGGAATAACAGCATGTTTATGACTTCGAAAGTTTTCAGAACATTCTCTTGTGTCTGACAGATACAATTTTATGATTATCGATCGCTTTTAGAAAAATTTGCTTAATTATTTAATATTCTTTGCTATTTTTTTTGCAGTGTCTTAAGGTTTCAGAAACAAATTTGGTAAAATATTTTAATATTGTTTTTTTTTTTAAATTTTATGGTGGTATTTTCTTAGCGAAATAGTGTTTCTTGAGGTTTTATTCAGCTTATAAAGAACTCTAATAAAAATGACAAAAATTAATTATATAATTAGTTTTTCTTTATTCAAGAATGTCGTTGCATATTTTCTTTCTAAAAAATTCCATTATAAAGCAAATAAATCAATATAAATCTCTCTCTGCCGAAAAGCAATTTTAACAAGTTTTTAGTTTGTGAAAAAAAAAAATTAAATCTAAAAACTTAGCTCAAACACTTTTTTCACGTTTATCTGCTTGTAATCCTTTTCCTGCTCTTAATCCTAAAAAGCAACCCAGTTGCATGGTAAACAATTTCCGGCAAAAGACATTTTATGTTTTTTTTTTTTTCTTACAATTTTTTGTACTGCGTCAAAGTTTTGCCAACAATTTTCACGCCATTCACTGAGCAACCAAAACAAGTCAGTCGGCAGCAGGAAAAGAAAGTTAGTCAAGTTATTCGACAAGTACAGCAGCAACAACAATAACAACAACATCAAATCTTCAGCAACTTTACTGCACACAGTCAGCCACAAATTGAAGTTCAAAGCCAACTGTTTGAATATTACAGCGCAATCAGCAGAAATGGCAAAAGAAGAAGAAGCAGAAGCAGCACAATGCCGCATAATGTAGCTTTTTCATTAACGCTCTTGTTGCTGACGTCAACAATTTTGCGCAGACACAACGTCTTCGAACGAAATCATCAACGTGACAAACAACAACAACAACCCAAAAACCAAAAACTAAACTCCAAATGAAGCAACAATGTTTGACATTGACATGAATGCCAATCAGCAAAAGCAACTCCCAGCTGTTTAAGCGTATCCACATGTTCATGAAATACTGTAACGCAGTCGTCAATTTTTGCTGAACCAACAACGTGGAGTAACTTTCTGCAACTTCCGCAAAACATTTCACTGAACTTCAAAATATGAACAAGTTATGCAGACTATTTCTTTTTTTTTTTTTTTTTTTGTTTTTATGAACTCTCATTTATTTTTTATTTTTGGTACCAGTTTTTCTGCGTCTGCATTTGTGAAAAAAATCAATTGATTAGATTGCAGCTTGGAACTAATTGTTCGTTACATCGTCTGCTGGCAGCCCGTGACGGCATGGCGCCAATTTTATAATTTATGCCAATTTAATGCAAGCAATCTATTATTTTTTTATTATTTCTTTGCGATGCGACTTAAGCGAAGGTCTTCCAAAAGGCACAAGCATGAAGCATAACATAAAAGTGGAGCAGGAAAGAGAGAAAAAAGAAGGACACCTCCACCTTCCAACTGCCTAATTTGTGGAAATGCTACACAATTAGCTGAGTTTAGTAGCAGCTACTTTGGTAGCACAAAAGTGTCTCGCTCACGATTATCAGACACGCAATACTGTGCCGAAATTATTGAAGAATACAACAAGATGGCGGTGATAAAAAAAAACGGCAACATTAGATAGCAGCTATAAAAATTAATGCCATCTATAGGGAAGCGTGACTTAATTACTTAACCAAGAAACTCAATTATAATCTTATATTTTTAATTTTTCATGAAGCTCTAATTTTTTTGTAGAACCTCTTGTGATTAACGAACATAGGTCAGTTCTCCAAGACGTAAAGCAGACAAATTTGTCTAGACCAAGATGGTTCAACAAAGCTTCCGTCCCACGAAAAAACTTATTTTTCTACTCATGTTGTATGAGATTCTTTACTGGGTAAATCTACATGGTCAAGTGTTAGCACCCTACTATCGTCTTGAAAGTTTCCGCCATATGTTACTTCTACCTATGACTCTTGCTGTGTAAAAAGCGAACCAGTAAAAAAAAAAATCACGAAAAATTCGTGATCGTGCGTGATTAAAATTTTCTCGTGCGTAAGTGTGCGTGACTTAAATTTATTCGTGTCACGACTTGTGTACAAAAATTTTTCAAATCTGTGCCAAATTTCGTCATGATGTTTTCTTACGCTTTTGCTACCAATTGCATACAAAATGCAACACTGAGCACTTCTAAAAAAGCTACAACAACTAACTTCACTTTCTTTAATTATTTTGCGAAATGTCCAGCGACTACTTGAGACAATTTTGGTAATTTTAAATACAAATTATAAACTGCGAAATTTTATCAATTTTCTTTTTATAGTACTGTATCTATCACTCTGTTGCTTCTGCTCCTTCCTGTGTGCTGGTTTTACCAGAGGTACTCTTAATACACTTTTATTAAAAACGTATGTGCATTCTTCTTCTTACACAACGTATTCGTGAGAACTCGTGTGTAATATATGGCATCGTGATCTTGAGCAAAAAACTTATTTTTAAGCGTGAGCGTGCATGATTATAAAAAATCACATGGTGATCGTATGTAATGGTGATTCAAAAAACTATTTTCAATAGTGAGTGTGTGTCATTAGCAGAAATCACATCGTGATCGTGAGTCAAAATCACTTACGCGCCTATCTCTACTTTAAAGTGCTGAAATAGGCTATTCGTTTTTAATAATGCTTTCTAGAATAAACGATACTATTTTTACATTTTTTAACTTCTGTGGCGGCAAGTGAAATTTCAAGATCTCTTATTCGTGACGCTTGTGTAACATTTTCAATTTATATGCAAATTTTCAAGGTTGCTTTATTCGTGAAGCTTAGAATAATGTCAAAAGCAAAAATTTCTACTGCCTACCATAAAAATTATTGCCACAAGCGAGCATTGAACCTTGAACTGTTACAAGCTTCGAATAAGAGTCGGACGCTCTAGCATTATGCTACACATATACTTTCAATAGGGCAAATAAAATGTAATTTATATTTTACGCGTTTTGCTTCGTTTCTAGTATATCCTAGTATACCTCGTGAGTCGAGCTATTCATGTCCGTCCTTCCGTCCGTGCGTCCGTCCGTCTGTGTGTTGTCCGTAAAAACAGGATAAGAAGGAGTTGAGATAATTGGATGAAACTTAATACACATAGTCACATGCACACAAGGATCTGCACTATTGAATATTTTTGTAATCCACCCACGGACACGCCTACCTCCCATACAACGCAAACATTTAAAACTGCATAACTCAGCTCTTAATTAGCCTACATCAATTAAATTTGATATGTATGTGTTTTATATCAACATAAAGATGTCTTTGAAAAATGGACGTCATCCACTTACGTACACGCCCACCTCCCATACAACCCAAAAATTGAAAACACAATAAATAAGCCTCTGTTTAATTTGCAGAGATAAAATTTGACACATATGTGTCTTATAACATAACAAAGACGGGTTTGAAAAGTTGACATTATCCGCCCACGGACACGACTACCTCCCATACAACTTGAAAATTGAAAACTGCATAACTCAGCTCTTAATTAGCCTACATCAATTAAATTTGATATGTATGTGTTTTATACAAACACAAAGATGTCTTCAAAAATGGACGTCATCCGCTCACGGACACGCCCACCTCCCATACAACCCAAAAATTGAAAACGCAATAAATAAGCCTCTGTTTAACCTACAGAGCTAAAATTTGGCACGCTTGTTTTTTATAACAAGACAAAGATGGTTTTGAAAAATGGACGTCATCCGCCTAGGGACACGCCTATTTCCCATAGAACCCAAAAAGTTTAAAACTCAATAAATAAGGTTATGTTTGTCATAGAGAAATTAAATTTAGTGTGTATGTATTTTATGCCAAAACTAAGGGAATTGTTCAAATTGGGAGTAATCCGTCCATGAACACGACCACCTCCCATAGCGAAAGCACAATAAAGGCATTAACTGTGAGCTACAGGAATAAAACTTGGTATTTTTTTGGTAAATTTTTCATCAACATTTAAATGCATACAAAATATAGGCTTCAGCCGACCACGGACTCGCCCATTTACAAAAATTGCTTTGTTTTAGAAAAGTGAGTTTAGGGTATTTCATAGGCGGCCTAGACCGACTTTAGACTTTCTTTACTTGTTTTTTATGTAAAGCTTTGTGAAGGTCGCTATCATTACAACAGTGGGTGAAGTTTTTTGGGGCGAGTTTTTTAACGAATATCTCGTTGAATTTTGGTTTTTTTGGTTCAAAAATTTAATTAGGTATTAATTTTATAAACATAAATATATCTTTTAAAGATTAGAATATTGTATGTAATTGTTTTTGTTTTTTAAATTCCAAAAATTATCTCATTTTCATTCGTCAAACTAGTGGCGACCCTGTAATCCTCTGACCCAACTTCCAACTCTTTCCAACTTTCTGCTTTTCTACTCTACTCTATTTTTCTATGGTTTGAAAACACTAGTTAATAACTTAGATTTAGAATTTTTTTTATCAATTAGTAGTTTCGGTAGCTCTATTAAAGTATACTTCAACTTAAACATCAAAACTTCGAAAGAAAAAAATGTAAATTATTATCAGGAAAATTGTAAATTGTTTCTTAGTTTTAACATTCGTGACTTCTTTGCTTCCTCTAAAAATAACAATAATAATAATAATTATAACAAAAACAAAAACTCTTTGCAGCACTTTTTTCCGCTTCAATGTTTTTTTATGTTATTCAGCGATATTTCTGCATAGTTGTCTTCGTAAGTTTGTTGTTTGTCCTGCGGCAGTTAGTCGTAAGAAGGTGTGTGTGTATGTGTGTGTGTACTTTGAAGTTTAAATGCATACCTGTTTCGTTCTTGTTTCCTTCCATACTTCCTTCCTGCCTTTCGTAGTTGTTTCAATTTAATGTTACGTTTTATTAGAGGGTAAAAAGTTTTTGTGCTCAAATAGTTTTCAGGGCTGGAAGTAATTATTTAAATCGTTGGCCAAGTTGTTAAAAGTTGTAAACTATTTGCAAGGATTAACAAGAATTGCCTGAATAAAATTTTAGAAGCGATGCAAACGAAGGGAAAGGCATCAAAGGGAGTATCACATAAAGAGGTATATTAAGAGAAACAGAGATAGAAGTTAAAGGCTTTAAAAGAAAGCAAGTTGTAAATAAAAAGTTAATAATAATTAAAAATAATAGCAAAAAAAATTATAAATAATAAAGTAGAAAGAATTTTATTGATGACTTTGAATACAAGTACAAAAATTGAAAACAATTTACAGTAAATTTACAAAAAATACTGCTATTTAGCTATTGACGTAGCTATTGACGCTGTTTGCCAAAATTAAAGTTACTTGCTTGTCAACATGTCAATATTTATAGCTTGAAAGCAAGTCCTTCTATCTAACTGAAAATCAGTTTGAACAAAGTTCTTGTTAATGGACCAAAAATTTGCAAAACTTAGAAACAACAACAAATTAGAAACACCGTCTCTAACAACAAAAACCAAAAAAAGAGTAAAGAAAACAAACCTAAGTGAAGCAAACTTCGAGCGCAGGCAAAAGTTTACAAGCTTCAAAATTAGGCTAAGCAATTATTTCCAGCGTTTCCAAGGCAAACTAGAAGTGACGTAAATCTTAAAAATTGTGCTTGAGGAAAACTTCAAATTCAAGAGCAAACCTTTTTGCCGTTTATGGGATACACATACAAATTGTCTTTAACACATTTTCGTAAAACTTTGACGGAGATATGAACTCAAATGTCCTTAAAACTAGATAAAAAAAGTTGTTGATAAAGAGTTGCCAGAGTGGAGAAGTTCGTTTAACCATTTGAAAAGCAGAGTCAAAAAACTGACGTCAGAGTTACGTACGTAAGCATATTTTTGAATACAATTTAATAAAGAGTTAAAATTATTCACGCTATGAAAAACTTACCTTATTTTATAACATTTACGAGAAAATTCAAGAGATGCTTACCTGAAATAAAAAGAAAGAATAGAGTGAAAACATGTCCTCAAATTAATAACATATTCATATTCATATTCATATATTCATACATTCGTATTCATATTCATATTCATATTCATATTCATATTCATATTCATATTCATTTTCATATTCATATTCATATTCATATTCATATTCATATTCATATTCATATTCATATTCATATTCATATTCATATTCATATTCATATTCATATTCATATTCATATTCATATTCATATACATATTCATATTCATATTCATATTCATATTCATATTCATATTCATATTCATATTCATATTCATATTCATATTCATATTCATATTCATATTCATATTCATATTCATATTCATATTCATATTCATATTCATATTCATATTCATATTCATATTCATATTCATATTCATATTCATATTCATATTCATATTCATATTCATATTCATATTCATATTCATATTCATATTCATATTCATATTCATATTCATATTCATATCCATATTCATATTCATATTCATATTCATATTCATATTCATATCCATATTCATATTCATATTCATATTCATATTCATATTCATATTCATATTCATATTCATATTCATATTCATATTCATATTCATATTCATATTCATATTCATATTCATATTCATATTCATATTCATATTCATATTCATATTCATATTCATATTCATATTCATATTCATATTCATATTCATATTCATATTCATATTCATATTCATATTCATATTCATATTCATATTCATATTCATATTCATATTCATATTCATATTCATATTCATATTCATATTCATATTCATATTCATATTCATATTCATATTCATATTCATATTCATATTCATATTCATATTCATATTCATATTCATATTCATATTCATATTCATATTCATATTCATATTCATATTCATATTCATATTCATATTCATATTCATATTCATATTCATATTCATATTCATATTCATATTCATATTCATATTCATATTCATATTCATATTCATATTCATATTCATATTCATATTCATATTCATATTCATATTCATATTCATATTCATATTCATATTCATATTCATATTCATATTCATATTCATATTCATATTCATATTCATATTCATATTCATATTCATATTCATATTCATATTCATATTCATATTCATATTCATATTCATATTCATATTCATATTCATATTCATATTCATATTCATATTCATATTCATATTCATATTCATATTCATATTCATATTCATATTCATATTCATATTCATATTCATATTCATATTCATATTCATATTCATATTCATATTCATATTCATATTCATATTCATATTCATATTCATATTCATATTCATATTCATATTCATATTCATATTCATATTCATATTCATATTCATATTCATATTCATATTCATATTCATATTCATATTCATATTCATATTCATATTCATATTCATATTCATATTCATATTCATATTCATATTCATATTCATATTCATATTCATATTCATATTCATATTCATATTCATATTCATATTCATATTCATATTCATATTCATATTCATATTCATATTCATATTCATATTCATATTCATATTCATATTCATATTCATATTCATATTCATATTCATATTCATATTCATATTCATATTCATATTCATATTCATATTCATATTCATATTCATATTCATATTCATATTCATATTCATATTCATATTCATATTCATATTCATATTCATATTCATATTCATATTCATATTCATATTCATATTCATATTCCTATTCATATTCATATTCATATTCATATTCATATTCATATTCATATTCATATTCATATTCATATTCATATTCATATTCATATTCATATTCATATTCATATTCATATTCATATTCATATTCATATTCATATTCATATTCATATTCATATTCATATTCATATTCATATTCATATTCATATTCATATTCATATTCATATTCATATTCATATTCATATTCATATTCATATTCATATTCATATTCATATTCATATTCATATTCATATTCATATTCATATTCATATTCATATTCATATTCATATTCATATTCATATTCATATTCATATTCATATTCATATTCATATTCATATTCATATTCATATTCATATTCATATTCATATTCATATTCATATTCATATTCATATTCATATTCATATTCATATTCATAAGTAATCGCCTTAGCAGTTATTAATGATATAAAACGACGACACACAATTTGCACTTAATTTTAGTAAAAAAAATAAATTTAATTTCGATCACTGCTTAATGCTCTTCTGATTACTTGCTGCAGTTCTTTGTCGGCAGAACAAACCTTTTTTGGCATGTTCTGTATAAAATTTTATTAAAAAAAAACATGAAACAAATAATTTCTTTCTATACTGCTTGAAACAAAAATGTTTCAACACTCAAGCCGGAAGTACTATTAAACTCTACAACCGGAAGTTCTTTGTTGGATTTGCATTTATATGGTTAAATTTTATTTATATACCTTTTTCGTTATAAATTTCTCGCTACATTTCAAATATTTAACATTTGTATATTTGTAGTATGCTTTATAAGGGTTTTTTTTTATTGTGTGTATATGTGTGTGTGTGTGTGAATGTGTGCTTTTTGTTGTGAGTTTATTATTGTGCTATTGTGTTCTGCAAAAAGAAGCAGTTACACTTCATTACATTAACGTGAAACTGATCTACTGTCCTCAGCGTAGAACATCGACAGCGACAAGCATGTTTGTCCAACACGTTTGGCGCGTTGTGCCTTATTTTATCGTGGCTGCTGGTTTCAATTTAAAACAAAATTAAAACTTAACATGAATGCAGCCACATTTAAACATACACAAGCATACACCCACATACACACATACAGTTATATAAGCATTCATACATTTAATAATAAAATTTGTCACCTGCCGAAGCATGCAATTTCAACAGCTACAAAGAATTCCAAAACAAAACCAACAGCAAGACAAAAAAAAAACACCACCACCACCAACAACAACAATAACAACAACAACAACAACAACAACAACATCATCAACAACATCAACAACAATAACACGAGTTCAGCGCACAGACAGCTTGCTGACTGACTCTGCCTTCTACTGAGCTTTATATAGGATGTTGTTGATGTTGTTGTTGTTGTTGTGCGGGCTGTAAAGTGGGCGTGTTCTGCACCTGTTAAAAATTCGTTTTGGTTTCCTTTATTTTTATTTTTATTTATTTTTGTTTATTTTTATTTTACTATTTCAACTGCTGCATTGCTGCACTTTATCAATTTCGTTTTAATCAAATTAATTGCACTGAAATTGAATGTATGCGGATTTTTTGTATTGAATATCGTCACAACAACAACAATAACAACAACAGCAACAACAAAACATGCATTGCCATTCATGCCATTCAGTTGCTTGAATTGGCAAGAAAAATAATTGGAAACTTTTGGACTATTTATTTTTGAAACTCTTATTTATTTGTTGTTATTTTCTTTATTTTTTTTTTCCAACCAAATAGCTGACAGCTGGTTATGTTTGTTGTTGTTGTATTTTTTTATATGAATAGTGCTATGAGTGTTATTGTTGTTTTATATTATTAAATTTTAATTTTGTATCTTTCGACGATTGGCAGTTTTTTAAGAATATTTTAATTTCCACAGACAACTTTGAGTTATGATCAAGATGCAGGTGTGGGCACCAGACGATTTTGAACAATTTTTTTGTACATACGCTGGAGTTAGGTCACTCGCTTCAGGCTCCATTAAAGGCATCTCTCGTAGCCGCTGTGCAAAAACTAGTCTAAAATCAAATTTATTTTGATAACATTTTTTTTTATTGTTTTATTAATTTTGTTTGACCCAAGTCGAAACTAACCGTGCTACTGTGGGTTTGTTGATAAATTAATTCTATTAAGGAGGCACATGACATTGGCCATTTTTTGAAATCGATCTTCGAATCAAATCTATTTTCATAATTTTGTATTTTAGTAAATATTCTTAAGATTTTGAAAGAAAAATTTCATGGAAAAATTCTTACGATTTTAAAAGTTACAGCCGGATTAGTGAGAGCGTATTTTTATTTTTCTTTGCATTTTTCTTTGTTCACAAACTATGAACACGTTTATCTCTATACTATGCAGCACTAGCGGGTAAATTTTTTGACGAAGTTTTTTTTTTTTTGTTTATTTTTTTTAAACTTGATTCACTATCGTATGACACGAGCTTTTTTAAATTTTTTTTCGATTTTTTATGAATTTTTGAAGTCAATATTTTTTTCGAAAAAAACACACTTTCAAATTTGGAACATCACCAAAAATTTAAAAAAAAACCCTTTCATACGGTAACCAGTTTTGTTAAGATTTAAAAGAGTCTTTTTTTTTCAGATCGGACAATTTTTGCGACTCCCAGCTCTGCAACCACAAGGGCCCTTTTTTGTCTCTGCCGCCAGTGACTTGTTGTTTAGACGATACGCAGTGGTTTCAAAGTGAAACAAAATATATTTTTATTGTTTTTTTGTTTTAAATTAAAGTTTAAAAATGTTTTAATAATAATTTCCAAAACAATATCCAAGATAAGTCTCTCATGAAGACTATATTTGTGGAATAGCCAGTGCATGTCGCTCAAGTTTCGTCTCTAAACAAATAAAAATTTAAGTCATTTTGCGGTGAATACTATTTAAAAAAAAATTTTTGAATTCACTTAATTTAATTTTAATAAAATTTTGTGATGTTTTTCAAACGGATGTGTTTCATATGTGGTTTATATTTAATTAGTCTATTAAGACGATTTTTTTGCGAGTGTCCAGAGTTTGGTTGCTCATAACATATATCGACAGTTGTTTGATATTTAAATCTTAAAATGTAGTCTTAAAGCTTTGATTTAATAACGATTTAGAAAAAAAATTTGGCTGCTAGAGACTTTCGTCTTGGTACGATGTATAGTTTGCGAGCTATACTCGCTAGTGTGGGATCCAATTTAATTTGTTTTAAAAACGAAAACTAAAACTTTACGCCATATATTGGGTAACAGCATAAAACGATATATGATTCAACTCGTTCGTATCATAAGATTTAAATCGAACCGGATCACAGACCCGTTTCGTTAAGTTTAAGAGATTGAGTTGATTGAATGAGTTGAAAAGAGGTTGTGTTGGATATCTTGTATGAAAAAAAAGCACTCATTTCTAAGTAGTACAAACAAGAAACCAATAAAGAAGTAGTTCATACAAGAACCCAATGAAGAAGCCTGGGAATCAGTTCGTATAAAACGTATAAAACAATACAAGCAAAAACAACGGAACAAAAACAAAGACAGCAGCAGGACCAGCATAAGCAGCTGATGATCGACTTTCTTATATAAAAACATGAATTTTTCTTCTTATATTTAACTATTTTGTGACTTTAATATAATAGTGACAAAATTCAAAATCAAATATTTATTCAGGGTGGGATATATCTGATATTTAAGTATACATATTATCTTTGAACGATGAGTATGAAAGGCTGTAGGTACACCCTAAAGTATTCGTCAAAAAAGTTGCATGGCCCTGAAAAAATCTGTTAAACGACCAAAAACAATACAAACTGCGCTGTAAGATGTAATTCTACGTCAAAAATTTCTGACTCTTAAGGTTTTCGAGCAAAAAATTCATCAAAGTTGTTTGAAAAAATTTTTTTAATAAAAAATTTCCTTGAGTAAAAAACATTAAACCAGGTGCGCAGTGGTTAAAAATAGTGAATGAATTAAAGAAAGTTTTTTAATTTTTAATTGAATATAATTTTTTGTCACAATTGAATATAAGCTCCCGTAAAGAAATGTACTGAAAAATGGTTATAATTTCCAAAATAGCAAAAAAGACAGACGAAACTTATAGGATGTTTAGCAAGTAAGTCAATATTAGAGATGGGAGCGTGTCACGAATTTTGACGTGACACGACGTGTCACGACAAATAATGTCGTGATCGTGAGCGAAGCAATTAAAAAATCACAAAAAATTCGTGATCGTGTGCGATTTTAATTTATTCATGTCATGACTTGTGTACCAAAAATTTTCAAATCTTTGCCAAATTTCGTAGTGATGTTTTCTTACGCTTTCGCTACCAACTGCATACAAAATGCAACACTGACCACTTCTAAAGGAACTTTCTAGGCAAACATTACATATACATTAAACATAAAACTATATTTTAAACCTCTGTGGGTCGGGTAAGTCTTTATACAAAACAAGTAAAGATAGTCTAATGACTATGATAGACATAGATAGACTATGAAATACCCAAAGCCCACTTTTCAAAAACAAAAAAAAAAAATATTGTAAATGGGCGTGTCCGTGGGCGGATGAAGCCTATATTTAATATGCATTTAAATGTTGAAGAAAAATTTACACATACCAAGTTTTATTCCTGTAGCTCACAGTTAATGCCTTTATTGTGCTTTCGCTATGGGAGGTGGGCGTGTTCATGGACGGATTACTCCTAATTTTTGAACACACCTTAGTTTTGGTATAAAATACATGCATACCAAATTCAATTTCTCTATGACAAACACAATCTTATTTATTGAGTTTTAAGCTTTTTGGGTTGTATGGGAGGTAGGCGTGTCCGCAGGCGGATGATGTCCATTTTTTCAAAACCATCTTTTGTCATAAAAAACACACGTGCAAAATTTTATATCTGTAGGTTAAACAGAGGCTTATTTATTCCGTTTTCAATTTTTGGGTTGTATGGGAGGTGGACCTGTTCGTGGGCGGATGACACCCATTTTTCGAAGACATTTTTGTGTTGATACAAAAACCTTACACACCAAAATTTATTGTTGTTGGTTAGTTATGAGCTTACTAAATGCCGTTTTCAATTTTTGCGTTGTATGGCAGGTAGGCGTGTCAGTGAGCGGATTCCAAAAATATTCAATAGTGCAGATCCTGGGATCCATGTGACCATGTGCACCAACTTTCATCCAATTATTTCAACTCCTTCTTTTTATCCTGTGCATACGGACAACACACAGACGGACAGACGGACAAACGGACAGACTGACGGACGGACATAGATCGCTCGACTCCCGAGGTGACTCCGATCAAGAAAATATATACTTTTCTATACCGCACTTGCTTCGTTCTATGCCTTACAAACGTTTGCACAAAGTTAATATACCCTGACCTTTCAAGTTTAGGGTATAAAAATAGACTTAGTTTTTATGGCTGTCGTTGGCAATGAGATGTTCTAAGATCTAACGGTTCCAGTATATGTGCATTACTAAATATACATACACGGAGTGACAATAATGGGCTTAAATCAAGCTCAAAGCGTTCGTAATTGAAATCGGCTCAATAGAGCTCAAAACCATCTCAAAACATGCTATTCACGTTCGCAATTTATGCTAAATAAGTGTAATCGAGGGCTTATTTGTAAAAAAAAATGAATATTGTTGTTGTTGTTTTTGCTCATCAAAAAATTACCAACTGAACGATGTAATTCTCAGTTGGTTTTTGTTGCTATTAGTATGAAAGTGTTTAAAAGTGCAGAAAATAAATTCAAAAATTATATTTTCCTGGCCGAATTTGATGAGAAATGTATATCTAATTTGGACAATGAAAATATAATTTTAATTATGCTTGTTTGTCATCCTATTTCTTTGTTTTTTTTTTTTAATTAAAATGTCTTAAGATGGTCATTCAGCGTATTCATATTTTTTGGTATTTGTCTTTATTTGTCATAAATTTATTTGACATATTACTATAACATAATTCCATAAAATGTGAGTGCGGAACGCTTGATTATTTTGAAAAATTTCATAGCATATTTTTAGGCATTTTTTGTTTTGTGGTTTATTGAAATTTCAAAAATTTTATATTTTTTTTCATTTTGAAAGTTTCTATTTTAAAAAAAATTTTTATACATATTTCGTCGCACCTACTATGGTGTCCGTTTTTACTTTGAGGTATTTTATAAGTATTTAGAACTAAAAAATATTATTTGAATAATTTAAAATCGAATAAATGGAAACGGACCCGTCATTTTTGACGGGAAAGAACTAGTTTTGTCATAAATTGGGCTCAAAGAACGTGTTAATTTTTTGATTAACAATCACGTTATGGCTTGATGTTAAGAATATAATGGCTTATAGCTCAGAATTACTTCAAAAATTAATTGGTTTGGTATTGTTTTCAGCTCAAATTTCTCTCCGTGTAGTGTGATCATTCGTGACCTTAGATATGATTGGCCTGAGATCATGTACAGTTGCATGAAAGATGGCAGTGCCTTATACACAGACTCATATATGAGTACACTCAGCTCATGAACTTTATACACAAATTAATTTTTAGACATACTTTACAAAAGCTTTGATTTAAATAATTAATTTTTTTAGTCAAAACTGTACTTAAATTTAAAAAAATTGGGAATAAAATTTGAATTATCATACCTCAGGTTTTAAAATTAAAACAATATAACTAAACGGTAAAAAATCTTGCCGTAAGTTTTAAACCAATCGTTGAAATAATGCATTTTTTAATAAAATAAAATAAAATACCAGAAATGTTTTTAATCCAAGCTGTACTTAAATCTAATAAAATGGGAATAAAAATTGAATTTTAGTATCTAAGTATAGAATTTAATACAAAATAACTAAAAGCTGTAATTTGTATTTTGTTCATGCTTTGGCAAGTAACAGATAAGCCCGAGATTAGAACTCGCGACTCTAATGCAATGGTTGCCGTAGTTCACGGTTCAATCCTAGGCTGTGATCCTAGATATTATATAAAAATATCAACAAAAAATAAAATAAAAAATTAAATAAAAAAGTTGGTTTATATTTTAAACCGATGTGATACTAAACTTAGTTTTAGTATTTGACGTGGTCTTAATTTGTGGTAACCGTGGCATGCAGGTTAAGTGTGTGGCTAAGCATGCTCGGAGCACGAGTTCGATCCACAGTTGCGGCGAAAAGTTTTTCAATAAAAAAAATTTTTCTGATCGATCACCACCTCTCTGCAGACAATGGTAAACCGCAGAGAGTAAATAATGCCATGTACAGCTTCTTTAGAACATGAACTTTAGCCGTTCGGAGTCGTCATAAAACATGTAGGTCCAGTTCTCGGTCAATTGTGTGCAAACATTTTATAACACCCACAACACAATTGACCATAAGAAGCTCGGTCAAAGGCCTTTCTAGGGCTGAAATGGCCAATTTGTGTTTTTTTTTAAAGACTAGTGGCGGAAGGTGATCAAGTATTTTAAAATTAAAATTGAAATTTTTTATAACTTTGCCAGCAATTCTTATCGTATTCATATTTTTGACGAACTTTTTGACTGTTTTCAATGATTTATTCGTGTCCTATGTTGGATATACCTGGATATGTACGAGCCAACCCAACTGTCCTCAATCAAATTTGGCAACCTCTGCTCATATCAGAATTTCTGAGCTTATCTTCTGATGGCAAGCTGTCCTTGGAAACTTTTGCGCTTTCATTTTTGTATTTTTTTCCGCGATAGGCAATGCCGTCGTCTCACACATATACGCACACATGCATGCGCCATGCTGTGCGCCATAATTAAGTGCATGAAAATAAATTGCATTCATTTTCATTTTGAGCATAAAATTCGCCATGCTTCATTTAAATAAGCACGGCCGGCTACTCACAGTCAGTATTGATAAATGCTTGTTTTATGCATGCTGCAGAAAAAAAAGAAAAAAAAAAATAAGAAAAAAATATATTTGCCAGGACGACAACTTGCACTATAGGGCTGCAAGAATATGCAAATATCTTGCATATGTCATATAAAGTCATGATTATAGACAAAAAAAAAAAAAAATAAATAAAAATAAATTAAAAAAATAAAGATTAAAAAAGTAGAGGCAATGCTTAAAATGTAAGTCAACCTGAAGCTGTAGCTGAAGTTGAAACACAATCAAAGATAAGTTAGAGAAATTAAAAATGGCACTTTTAAAAATGTTGTTGTCGGTATTGTTGTTATTGCTATTGTTGTTGTTGTTACTTGCATATGATATAACATTTTATGCATTTTATTGTGCTCGTTATGCTTCGCTTACATTTACTTTTACGCTTACGTTGTCAACTGTCAATCTAAAATAGAAAACTTGTATGTCATGCCAATATAACGGTAGTTGTATATTGTGTTTTTTGTTGTTGTTGTTGTTGTTGTTGTTATAGCAAAACATATGCATGATAAATTTTATTTTTTATGTTGCTCGGTAAAATAACTACGTTGCCATATTCTTAATTACTTTTGACAACTTATATTTATTGTTTGGCCGTGTTCTGCTCTAAATATTGAATACATGTTTAATTAAATGAAACGTTGGTAAATTTAATAAAATTTTTAATATTCTCATACTTTTTGGTTATATCCTGTTTTGCTCTTATAGGCTGTTTAGCTTTCGTCGCATTTTGGGTAACATTTTTAATTTATGTTGAATAATTTGGCTAGTTAGTGGTGACCGTGGCATGCAGGTTAAGTGTGTGGCTTAGCATGCTTGGAGCCTGGGTTCGATCCCCAGCCGCAGCGAAGGTTTTTCAATAAAAAATTTTTCTGATCGGTCACCACCTCTCTGCAGACAATTGCAAACCTTAGAGAGTAAATAATGCCATGTAAAGCTTTCTGAGAACATGAACTTAAGCCGTTCGGAGTCGGCATAAAACATGTAGGTCCAGTTATCGGTCAATTGTGTGCAAACATTTAATAACACACACAACACAATTGATCATAAGAAGCTCGTTCAAAGTTCTTTCAAGGGCTGAAATGGCCAATTTGTTTTTTTTTTGTTTAATTTGGCTAGTTAGAAGCTGTTAACTCTCCCATGAGCATATGGGTCTGGCCAGACCCAAGCGAATTTTAAACGTGTATAATTTCTTTATATATCTGAGTGATGCCGGCCTATGACTTCTTCAACTATGCTATTCCAAATATAACGAAAAAGTTTTCGTTTGATTTGGTTCGAAAACTGATTGCATCAAATGTGAATCCAGAAGAACGACAGCGATTTAAGGAGCAAGTCGAAAGAATTATGAAGCACGAATTGAACCAGGAGTGGAGCAGGAGTGGGCACCGCTAGAAAAACCAAGACTTTCATTATACCATCTAGCCCGACTATGAAAATACCCTAAACCTACTTTTTCAAAATACAATAAAAGTATTGAAAATGGGCGTATTTTTTGTATTTTTTGTATTTTGTATTTTTTATAAAAATACAAATATTTATAAAAATTTCAAGTTTTATTCATGTAGCTGACATGTTAATGTCTCTATAGTATTTTCACTTTTGTGGGTTATATGGAAGGTGGGCGTGTTCGTGGACGGATAATGTCCAATTTTTGAATGCATCTTAGTTCTGGTATACAATGTATGCATATACCTAATTTTATCTATGTAGGTTCAACATAAGCCTATTTATTGAGTTTTCAATTTTTGGGTTGTATGGGAGGTGTCCATGGTTGGATGACATCCATTTTTCAAAACCGTTTTTTTTTTTATAAAATACAAACATACCAAATTTTATCTCTGTAGGTTAAACACACGCTTATTTATTGAGTTTTAACCCTACGGACAAAGCAGGGTCAATTGCCCTAAAGTGACCGGTCCTGTGACAGTTCTTATTTAACCTATCATAAGACAGGTTCGATATTACTCAAAACGGGACCAATAGTTTTTAAATGTGTTTTGCTCTATTTATCTTATCGTTACCTGTCGACTGTCGACTGTCACGCGGTGGACGTGGGTTCGTACCCTGGCTGTGTTAAATAATAAAATTTAATAATTTAAATTCTAATTATATTTCATTAACTGCTTAATCATAAATAACCTTCTAAATAAATTTGCTTAACATCTTGAAAACTTAATTATTTATTTAAAAAAAAAAAATAAAAAAAAAAAATTTTGTGATTTTCCCGGGGATTGAACCCAGGTCAGTCGAGTACTAAGCACGAACGCTAGCAAGCTCGGCTAAAGATGAATTTCCAAAACGTTGATTCAATTTCACTAACAACTTACGTTTAAGTGTATCGTGTTCTAAAAATAGACCGGCTACTGATTAGGTCCAAAGGTATCTATAAGGTGTCAATTGACACCCTCCGATATATTTTTGAACCGGTTCTAGGATTGGTCTAAAGGTATCTGGCCGGTGTCAATTTACCCCTGTCAATGACAACGCCAGCGAACTGCCGTGAGGAGTCTTAACCGATTCTCCAGAAAGACTCGCACACAAATCTGCAGAAAGGATCTTAAGCAAGTAGCTGACACGAGTGGAATACAAATCGCTTTTACGGGTTCTCAGCGATTTGTTGCGAATCATCATTGTTAAATGTTACAAGTTGTATGTAAGTTTAAACTAGCAGGTTTGATATTTTTTAAAAAGTTCAAATTTTTGAGTAATTTTTACGATTTTTCGCGGTCTGCGAAAAAGATAGATTTTGAAAAATTTTTTTAAAAACCATCTTCCAACGATTGCCGGAAAGAGCGGTAGAACATTTTGAAAATTTTTTGAATCGCGCATTCATCCCTTGGGCAATCGATAAGCGATCCATCTTCAAATAATTGCCGAAATTGTCGAATGAAGATTTTGAATTTTTTCGAGAATTGCGCATTCATCGCTTGGGCGTTCGAAAAGTGATTTATCTTCTTCCAATCCAAAGAACTGGCGAAAGAAGATTTTGAAACTCAGCGATCGAAAAGCGATCCATGTTCCAAGGGTGAATCGCTGGGTCATCGCCAAATGTACTGGGGCTGAATGTACTTGGTATGGTATGTAGTTGGATGGTAAAACATTTTCTTCACAGGCGAGACATTTTTCACCATTCAGCAAAAGCGTAATAAGCAAAACGATCGTAGCTAGTGAACAGAAGCTCTTTGATCAGCCTTCATCATCAAATATCGATGGGATCACCAAAATTCCAAATCCATGATAATTTTTCTTTTATTCGCAAAGGGAGAAATTCGCCTTCAAAAGGCGCCATCCGTGCAGGTGGGAGTATGCGATTCTTTTTTTTATTTATCGTTAAATGGTAAAAAAAAAAAAAAAAAAACATAACTTATGATCGGGGACGTTCCTTCTTCTCCTTGTAGATAGCCAGAAAGAAAACGTTAGCTACTTTAACTACTTTGAAGCGCACACCAGTAATATCACCAACAGCGTGTCCGACCGAACCCAGCAACTAAAACCTCATCGTTTTCTTCAATATAATTTAAGCTACCGTCACGTGGTACGAATGCTGTAATTTTCTTGCCATTCTTGATCAATTGAACCCTTACGCACTTGCGGATGGCAGAGTTAGGCTGCTTAGCTTCAACACCAACTTTTTCAAGAACAATTCCCTTGGCGTGGGAAGCTCCACCGAAAGGATTGGCCTTCCATCTTGTTCCCAATTGAGCTTTCTTGTATTCTTTGTCAGCCCACCGTTGGTCACGACAATGATTTACATGCTTCCTAGCAGTGCGAAGACCTCTCGGTTAACCCATAATTTCCTATCTTTCTCGAGCAATGGCGGAAATAAAAAGATTAGATTCTTACGCACTGAATCTAACCTCCGCATTGATTCTTCGACCCAGTATGAAACCCGTGCAACCGTCGTAAGGCATAACTTGGCGGGATGAGGGAACATCAATAAACTGAAATCTGAAGGACTAATTTTGTCTGTCGGGGGACTGTCAAGTTAACAGGCTAAATTTTCTCTTTACCTTGATGTCGACTCTGGGTCGGGGAGAACCCTAAACATCGCATAAAGTTTCCTTTCTCACGCTGAACTATTTTGCAAACGCTCAACTCTTCGAAGTTCGTCGATTATGCGTTCGAATAAAAAGTTTACCACTGACCAGTTGGTTTTGCTTCTCAACATGAGGTTCACCAAGTTTTGGGGTGTCACGACTTAGCCAAAATGAACCGAATCATCAGTTCTCGCTTCATTGAACCTAGGTTCCACTCGAAGAGCACGTGTGCAGTGTATTTTACTATGCTTCCAGAGTAATGAATGCAAAAAGGTCACTTGCATGCTTGAATTTATACAGGTATGCTCTAAAGCAACCGTGCCCGCTCAGAATTTGGGTGAGGGAGAAATTCACTAAACCGTGACTTCTACCATACCAAACGAACAGGTTAGGGATGAGGTAATGGGTCCAGCGCCCTTTGCCCCATCTTTCCCAACGTGCCTGTCACTGTGTCATACATCTCTCTCGAGCCAGTTTTTTACGAGAGAGATGCGCTCTTGCTATTAGCTCCTGGTTGGGCCTCTTCGACCAAGAGGTCTATGGAGATCGAGTTAGCGAACACCAAAGCTGCATTCTCAGATACTGTTCTGAAAGCGCAGCGCACTCTAAGAGCGCCTAGTCTATACACCGACTCTACTCCTCGGCGGTAGGACTTTACCTTAATCGCTGCGGCCCGTTGATGCGTACATCAAAATCGAATGCACGACGTTAAGAGTCCTGCGAGCTTGCTTAGGTCCTGGTGTATTTGACAACATTCTTAGCTAGCGCCAGGCATGAATTGGCTGCTTTCCTGTGAGCATACTTTAGGTGCTGTTTGAAACAGACTCGAGAGTCTATCAGTACGCCAAGGACGTAATAAATGGTTTTGAGTGTACGCACGTTTATAACTGCTTTTTCAGATTTCTTTACCGCTACTGATAAGCACCGACTCCTTTGAGTGTTCGGCTAAACTAAGCCCAGTTGACTTTACCCAGTTGTAGATAGTGCTGATAGCAAAACTACTAATGGCTTTCACTTCCTTAAGATGTTTAGCTGTTACCACAACAGCTAAATCATCCGCGAATCCGACGATCTTCACACCTGTAGGTACCTCGAGCCTAAAAACACCATCATACATGACGTTCCACAGAAAGAGCCATAATACTGACTCCTGTGGTACGCTGCCAATGAATTTGTACGTCACAGCGCCGCTATCGGTCGAATATTGCAGCACTCTCTCATCGAAATAATTTTCAATAACTTTCGTGAGGAAGCTTGGTACTCTACACTCACAACAGCTTTCAAAATCTTACTCCAGTTAGCTGAGTTCAACGCATTGCGTACATCAAGCGTTGCTACAAGGCAATATTGTTTTGCACCTCTCTTTCTGATGGAGTGCCTGCGATAGCTTCCTAGCTTACTGCGCAGTAGTGGTGACAACGTTTATGGCATCTGTCGTTGAGTGCAGTTTCTGGAACCCAAACTGGCGATTAGATAGCTCTACTGCTATTTGGATTGCCTCTTCAAAGATCTTTCCTTATGTGTGAAGCACACAAATTGGTCTGAAGGATTGGTTGAGGGATCATCCGCGGAGGCACTGCCTTTTGGTATGAGGAGCACTAGTCTCTTGGCCTTCCACTGAACTGGAAATATGCTCTCCCTTAGGCAGGCGCTGATGAGCTCGACAAATGCTCGAGGTTGCTCTAGAATGTCGAGTCTTAACGCACTGTTAGCAATATCATCTGGCCCTGGTGCCTTTTTGGTTTTCACGGATTTGGTAACAGTCACCACCTCATCAGTGCTTACCATTCTTATTTGATGGAGATCTTCGTGTCCATGGTGGGTCAAAATCGCTGTTTGTGGCGGGAAGAGAGTCCTTATAACGATGCCAAGCAGGTGTGGGTCTGTAGGAATGGGTTGTCTGAACCCCTTCAGCTTTTTTGTTACTAGCTTGTAAGCGGTTCCCCATGGACAAACTTTTGCCTCATCACCAGCTCACAGAGCAAGTACAACACAAAATTAGTGTAGAGTTCATTATTTGGACTTTATGGTGTCTTCGAAATGGCTGCCATATGCACTGTACTCTAAATCTATTGAACTGTAGCATATTGTCCGATATTTGGTCAGGCACTAATGGGTTAACAGTAAAAATTTTAATTTGAAAAATGTTGTATACATTTACTTTTTGACAACCTGTTGTAAGGACCAAAATTATTGCATAATTTTGCCCCACATGTTTTATCTTTCTTTTTTCCTTACAGCCGTTGTCGATACCAGCTAGTATCGCACACGACCTTGTGCTACCGGTGCCGGCCACCCGTACATTTTAAATGTACAGCATTAGTTATAAACTAGATTTAGGTTACTAGAATAAGCTAATTAAAAATATAAAATCATATCTTTAACATAATAAATAATAACTGAATTTAATATTTTAAATAATTTAATTTGTTTGTTGAGGGACGGACCCCCTTAGGCAAATTGGTTACAACGTCAGAGTGTAATTATGACTCAAGAGAAACACTCAAGTAGGCTATAGTAGGCATTATTAATTGTACCCTTTCTCTTTGCATGTCTATACTTCCACTGACGCACACTACCACGGGAAAGAGCGAGGTACAGCTAGAAGAGTTAGTTAGAGCTAGCACAGAGGAAGAGAAAACATACAGCGTAACGACTAAACTAGTAAACATAGTGCAGACTAGATCGCCTAACGAGTGCGAGGGAGAAAGCAACACCACACGTACAGCAATCACCATCACGCCACTTGCGGTATTATGGCGTGATTCTCGTATGTAACTATGGGCATAGCGAGTGGAATTCAACACAACCGGTTTTCTAATGGAATGTGAGAAGAAGTTGATGTCACTCAATCCAGTGGAGACGCCACTCGAGCCGAGCCTTTAAAAGGCCCTACAACACTCAAATCATGGTCAGTCTTTGTAAACTCGAGGGTCAGTCGTTGTTAACTCAGTCAGTCATTGTTAGTGAAGAGTACTAGTCAGTCAGTGAACAGTCAGTCAGTCCACAGTAAATATAATAAAAGCAGACATCAAACAGAAAGTGAAGTTCGGCTTCACGTCAAGGAAGGAAGCGGAGTTAACGCCAACAGTCAACGACGCGCAGAAGGATAGCGCAGACGACATCTGCCAACAGAACAGCAGCGGACGGCAACAGGTCAGCACCGCAAACAGCCGGTGCAATTGACGAAGCGTCCATTCAATTCTCAGCAGCAACTCTGCAGTCGACGTGAACGTCGAGCAGCAACGGCACCAGTAACGTACAAGACTTTGGATTCAAGAAAGTTCGGTGGTACGCCGATTTAAGTGAATAAATAATTAAATAAATCAAATTTAAATAGAAATAGAAAAAATAAAATATAAGTTTTCTTAAAGACTTATTGTCAACTTCAAAATTCCTATTCGGTAAAGATAACCTGTGGTTTACACCCGGATATCGTCACCAACCCATCGCTCAACGCAGACCCCATTATATTCGAGAACAAGCTATAATGCATGTGTGGTCTTTACCCCGTATTACGCTCGTTCGGAAAACCTTCCTAAACAAATTAAAAATAAATATATAAAACTTCGCATTGGTTTCATCCTGTCCATCTTCGCTGCCGATAACTTGTGCGGTTTACACCCCGTTGTTCGGACAGCATTATAACATTCAGCAAATGAATATTCGAATAATATAAATAAGACAATATTAATAGTAGTTTATTCCAATCCTGCCCATCTTCGCTGCCGATAACTTGTGAGGTTCAGACCCCGTTATTCGGACAGCATAATAACATTTATAAGACGAATCATTGAATAATATAAAATTATTAATCCTAACCATCTTATTCCTCTCCTGCCCTGCTTCGCTGCCAGTTACCTGTGAGTTTTGCACCCCGTTACTTGCTCAGCCCCTTAATATTTATAAAATGAATTGTTAAATAATATAACAGAAAGGATAATTACTCTTTCCCCAACCTACCCTCGCCTCGCTGCAAGTAACTTGTAAGGTTCATACCCCGTTGCTTGAACAGCTGCACCAATGCAATATAACACATAATCAAATCGATGATAGATATCATAAGATCATTTCCATAAACACCAGCTTCGGTCGCGGTAACTTGTGAGGTTTATACCCCGCTACCACGCCCCTTTCTAGCTAAACGCTCCACCTACCGTTGAGTTCGACAGCCGTACGTGCCAGGTTTACAACCCGTATTGCGTCGACTCCCATCCCAAGTGAGCTTTAATATTTACCAAAACTTATAATAAATGAATGAATAATCAATCAAGAAAACTATAACTTAAAAATAAAGATAACTGAAACAAATCTGTGAGTGAGGACGACCTGCGAGAAACCCTGTCGCCTCACCATAACCTTAAAACCAAGACAATCATAAAATTATAAAAGAATCAGTACCACCGACGATCAGCGTACATCATCAAGCCATTTCCAACAGTCGAGACGCAACGTGCCAGGATTTTGGTGATATACACATCTTTTATAAAATCATTGTAACAAAGTCATTAGAATTTCCTTTAATTAAACATACAGATATATGTTTATTTATATATATTTTATTTAATATTATTGTAGTATATTAAGTAACCAAGAATTAAAGTTCCTTAAAAAAGAATAAAACTCATTATAACGACGATCGAAATATTTGCGTTTGTTTTAGTGTCCAAATACACAAATATTTGTAACGATCCTGGACAGCCGCTTTGTCTGTCCCAGCTTTAGACCCCGGTAAACGGGGAGTCGTTACGTTGTGTAACACTTTACATGTATATGCTGAACATTTGTGGTTTATGCATTTACTATTAGCCAAGACACACTTACGCAGGTGGCAAAGTGGTGTCATCTTTGAACTTCATCCTTGTGGCATGCATATGACAACTTTAAAATCATCACACAAAGGCAGCAACTAGAATATATCGACAACTTGTGGTGATTTTTATAAATTTTTAAAAAATTTAGCAAAGTAAATTTTTTTGAAATTTAGTTTTTAAAAATTGTTTAATAATATTTTTTTTTACTTTTTAATGACATTTTAAAACGTGCTGTCGACGACTTTATTATTTTAGAAACTTTAAAAGATGCCTTTGTGTACTCTAATGAATGAAAATGTCAATGAAACATGTCTAAAAATGACTATAGAAATAAATAAATTTAAATTAATGACAAAATTAATACATTTAATTTTAATTAAATTAGAACATTAAGTGGATTAAGTCAATGGATTCATTCTATATTCATTACTCTCAAAGATAAAAAGTGAATGAAAATTTTTTAAATGTTTCTTAGTAAAAAATTTAAAGCTTTTTACTTTCAAATTTATTTATACTAACAGCACAACACCCACTGCACATCTTGTTTTTGTTTTTTTTTCTACCCTCTGTCTAACTCATTTTACTGTTGTCGCAATCTTGTCATTAACGTCAACAACAAACGTCAATAACAAGCAAGGATATCAACAGCAACAGCAACAGCAACTTTTATGCTTGCAACGTCTAGTGTTTCTGCTCTTTCACTCACTTGCCTGCTTTCCTTTTTATTTTTTATTTTTTTTTTTTTATTAATTTTTGTGCACACCCTTCGTATTTGTCGCAATTTCAATTCACACGCTCAGCTATACATCAACGCCATCTTAAGCTTTGCTTAGAAATTCAAGCAGCAAGTATTTTTCACAGAACTTCAAACCGTAATTCCGACAAACACACCACTACTAACTGCCATCACTACTTTTTTTGGTTTTATTTTTTGTTGTTGTTGTTGTTGTAGTCATTACCAGAATATTTGTTGATATTTACTTTCAATTTAATTTGCGCTGATTTTCAATCGCTTTCAAGTTGTGCTGCGACATTTTTGCTTGCTGTTGCAAGAGTTGTTGTTGTTGTTGTTGTTGTCATGTTGTCATGTTGTCGTTAGCTTGTCATGGCTGGCTATTGATTGTATAGCATTTGTTATTGTTGTTGTGTAAATTAAATAAAAATCTAGCTGCTGAAATTCTTACAAAATCAGCGCAAAAATGTAACCACAAATTTAACAGATTTGCATATATTTTTTTTTTATGCATATATTTTTTTAAAATTTTTTTTTTGGCTTAAATTTCAAATTTAATTTCAGCAACCTTGAACTAGCGCCGCTCAACTTGAACTCGTCTAGCGCAAATTGTTTGAGAAACAATAAACAAAATAAATAAAAAAGTTAATCATACGCTCCGTAACCTGCGCTGCCATGGCTTGCTGCCTGCTTGACGCTGCTTAAGCCGCTGATTTAAGCCAAAAACTTTTGCTCTTATTTTAAATTCATTCAAAACAAGTTGTTGTTTTTGTTGTTTTTTTTTATTCTCACATGCTATGCTCTATACCAAAATCACACTCACCCTTTAACCAAGGCCACTCACTCTGCTTTTTATATGCAAATAACGACTCGAACTCTTAAACTCGACTTAGCACCAAAGTTTTTGTCAGCTACGCATACCACTAACTAACGTCCAAAAAGTTCAACAATCTTTTGTGCTGTGTTTGCGTTTTCAACACACACAAAAGTCACCCGTACACACCGCAGCACTTTGAGCCGCTTTGCATTCTCTTGGCGCCCATTTAAAATGTCATCATTTGTGTTGTCAAAAGCTGTTGGCGGCGGCATTGCCACTTTTATTAAACACTTGAGTAAAAACTTCATAAATTAAGGTAATTCGAAAGTAAAGTTAATTGCTTTAAATTAAAAATAAATAAATAAACACAAAAAAAAAAACAAAAATGTATACAAAAAAATTGCTAAAACTTTGAGTGGGAAACTCTTAAAAAAATTTTAGTGTTAAGCTTGTGTTAACTGCTGTACTTTGAAGTAGGCCACTTTAAACGGCGCGCCAGCGTTCAGGTCGGCATATTTTGCGAAGGTTATTTTTATGTGTGTGCATGTTTTTCTTAATTTTATGAAGTTTTTTGAGCTTCATAGAGTTTTTTCTGCTGAGTCGCTTGCGCAGTTAATCATTGAAGTTGGCTTCACTGTTGTTGTTGCTGTATTTTTTAAGTTAGATTTTTATGGCTCTTTTACAAGTTTTGCTGGTCACCAAGAAGCAGTTGATGCTGATTACTTAAAGCTTATATTTAAACGAATGATCATAAAAATTTGAGGTCAATTTTATTTAAACTACGCTGGTCCATTGGTACAGCATTGGTGTGTTTTTTAAAAACCCATTTTGAGTTAAAGCTATAAAACGTTTTTGTAGTTATGATATAATTAAATATTATAAAATCACATCAATTACAGTAAAAAAAACTTCATTCAGAAAAAAGATAAGTAAAAACGGTTTTCTCAGATACTGTCATAAACTCATAAATAACACAAAAATAAATCTTCATATGAAATAAAAAAGGCCTGAAGAATATTATAAGAGAAAAAAAAAAAAAAACGTTTTAAATTGGAAAAAACCAACATGTAATATAAAAAAGTATTCGAAGTTATCAACCTCAAAGCTTTAAAACAATGTTTATTTGCAAGAAATCGGTTATGCTTAAAATTTCTTTTAGGCATAGGGCCAGACTTGACCTAGTAATGGGGCCAACATTTTTAGTGGATGTAATGCATCAAGATGCATTCAATGCACATAAAATATGAGCTTTTGAGATTAATGATAAAAACCTCAGTCAATATTTTTGCCAAGACTATGAGAGAAGAATAACTTTGAATAACTGACGATGAAGAATAACTGACTGATGCTGATGGATTGAAAATCGAAACTTTTTTTCTTTAATTCATAAGCTTGGAATGGAATTCAGAAAAGGAATTAAAGCATGTAGACACATAAAAATACTATTTGGAATGTTGTGCAAATTAATGGATATTGAAAACGAAAAATTAAAAGTGAAAATTAAACTACTTGTTGAAGTATAACCAAATGATATTCATATGGAACTACTCTATGAATTAAATTAATACATTCCGCTTATGAAACTTCCACCTGAAGGACGTCTCTAAAAGATGTTTTTGGTTGTTTTTTTTTTTTTTTTTTTGTTTTGTGAAAATATCAAACTATTAATAACAGAAATAAAACAATAGTTTCATTGCAAACACTGAATTAATAATATATATCCCAAATATTTATATAGCCTTCTGATTGCTTATAATAATACCGGTAGCGAATTGTGAAGCTGAAAGGTAATTTTGTATACCCTAAACCTGAAAGGTTAGGGTATAAAAAAAATAACAAATTTCATATTCTTAAAATTTCCGTCTGTCCATCCGTCCGTCTGCATGTTGTGCGTAAACACATGATAAGCAGAAAGAGTTGAGATAACTGCATCCAACTTAGTACACATGTGCACGTGAACCCAAGGATTTGAACTTGGATCTGAACGCCTACCTCCCAAACAACCAAAAATCACTGTATAGAAAGTTTTATTAAAGCAACAGAAATGAAATTTAATATGTATGTATTTTGTACAAAATCTAAGACATATACAAAAAAATGAACGTGGTCCGCTTACTAACACGCCCACCTCCAATACAACCATCAATATTGAAAATACAATAAAAAAGGCTTATACTTGGCCAACAAAGACTAAACTTGGTATGGAAGGATTTTATTTCAAAACAAAGATATGCTCACAAAATGTGCGTCACCCGCTTACGAACACGCCCGCCCACCTGCCATACGACCATAAAATAAAAATCGCTGTATAGAGGGTTGTATGCAAGCTACAGAAATAAAATTTTACACATATATATAATCTATTAAAACAGAGATATACACACAAAATGGGCGTGGTCCGCTTACTAACACGACCACCTCCCATGCAAATCATAATATTAAAAACACTATTTTAAAGTTCATATTTGACCTAAAAAGATAAAAATTGGTATGGGTGCATTTCATATCAAAACTGTGGTGTGTTCAAAAAATTTACGCTATCTGCTCACCGGCACGCCCACCTCCTATACAACCCACTATGGCAAAAACTCTATTAAGAGGTTTATGTAAAAAAAAAAAAGAAATTGGCCATTTCAGCCCTTGAAAGGACTTTGTGTTGTGTGCATTATTAAATGCTTACACACAATTGACCGAGAGCTGAACCTACATGTTTTATGCCAACTCCGAACGGCTTAAGTTCATGTTCTCAAGAAGCTTTACATGGCATTATTTACTCCCTGAGGTTTGCCATTGTCAGAAGAGAGGTGGTGACCGTCAGAAAAATTTTTTTATTGAAAAAAACTTTTCGCCTTGGCTGGTGATTGAACCCGGGCTCCAAGCATGCTGAGCCACACACTTAACCTGCATGCCATGGTCACCACAAGAGGTTTATGTATGAGTTACAAAAATAAAAATTGGTGTGTTAAATTATTGTGTTAAAAATAAGATGTGTTCACAAAATAGGCGTCATCCGCTCATGAATACGACCACCTCCAATACAACCCACAATATTAAAAGTTTCATATTTGACCTAGAGAGATGAAACTTCGTACGGAAGCATTTTATATCAAAACTGAGGTGTGCGTGTCAAAAAAAAAAAAAAAAAAATGGGCGTCATCTGCCCACCTACCATATAAACCATACTAGTTTATCTTGTATAAATTCTTTAGGAAGTTAGAATGCATGGATTTTGATAGAAAGTTATGTCTATCTGGTCTAGTAATTTAATATATACTAGTGTAAAAGCCCGTCCTACGACGGGAAGGAAACATTTACACCAGTACAAAATGTAACAAAAAATTTTATTGGATTTATATACAAAGGTTTTTATTTGAAAACATGTTTATTGCATTATTTTGATAAAACTTCTTTATAAACAACATTTCTAGTAAAAAAATTCTTCGAATTTTTAACCAATTAACCTTGTCCCTTGCCATCTATAATGCTTAGTTTTAGATCATCAGCCCGCTATAACTGCTCATGACTAAATACCAGTTTTTCTTTTAGAAAAACTCCTACTTATTGCAATATTTAACCTTGCAATTTATTTATGGTCATTGAAAAGGTCAGTTTAACTGGAAATTGTCGCCTCCGGAGAGTGAAAGGCAAATCTGTGTTTGTCGGGGCCAAATCAATTGTAGGTATGAAAACTATTTCATGTTCGCCCGTGCGCCTGTCAATACCTGTGCGATAATTAATTAAGTTTTTAGGTTTTTCCACCTTCCAAAACTAACCACCTTCCATTACAGATATCTCTTTTGGTATTGAAATTTCGAAGAAGTATTATAATACTTCCAATTTTGAGGTTTAACTTATGCAGTGGCATTCCTGAAGGATAAAATTCATTCACAAACTCGGCAGGGTAATTTTGTTTATCGTTATCATCACTGTCTTCAATTTAATCCGCGCTCAGATCTCTCACTGTGTCACCAACTAAAAAATTTAGAACTCTTGCTCGTTGACTTCGTTCACATCGGAATGTTTTGGGCACAGGATAGCAATTTTGGAATAACGGTTGATGTTATTCGGACTCAAAGTATTGCCAAAAATCTATTTAACCCTTTCAATGGATTTGTCCATTATAATGGACACTTCGGAAAACGATTTTTTTTTATTTTCCAAAGTCTTTTCTAAAATCAAATAGGTTGGTACTATGAAATGAAGTTGTGCCAACATGACAAAAATAATTTTAGGCAGATATTTAACGTTTAACTTAGATTTTCGATTTTATGCCCAACGATTTTTTTTAAATCGTGTGTTAATAAATTTTGCAAAAACGAAGTATAAAAGACGAATAATTGCTTAAATAACGCATTTGGATTTGTCTCCGGTTGTTTTAGTGATTTAGTTGAACTAAAATATTATTATACAACGTTATCATGGTTTTGTTCATTATATTAGACAGCCTGCCAAAAGCAAAACAGCTCATGTAAAAATCAGAGGAATGTTTTTTAATTTTTTTATTGCTTAAATGATGGGGGAATATAAGCTCAAAAAAATTGTCCACGATTATTCTAGGCAAGCCATTGATAGGGTTAATAAGCGAACCTTTACAAACAAAATGATCGGGAATTTCTATGATTTTTTCATCTCCATTTCCTAACTTTAATAGCCAATCGCTAAAACTTGGATCAGAAGACCGAACATTGTGATTTAATTCTAGCAATTCCAATTGACACCAACGTCACTGAATGTAATAATTGCTGTTCAGTTTATGCAGACCGCATCGATTCTGGTTCTGTTAATTAAGAAGCACTGTATAGTAGTAGACGTAGATGTTTAGTAGTTGAGGAAAATGACGATAGTCTTCAAGTACAAAGATTTCCAATACATAATTTATGAACAGGTTCTGGTCCAGGCTGAACAGGTTTTAAAAGGTTTAGTATGTACAAACATTTCAAATGGATAATTTTACAACAGGTTCTGGTCCAAGCTGAACAGGTTTTAAAAGGTTTAGTATGTACAAACATTTCAAATGGAACATTTTACAACAGGTTCTGGTCCAGGCTGAACATGTTTTACGATATAGAGCAAAAGGTTTAGTAAGTACAAACATTTCAAATGGATAATTTTACAACAGGTTCTGGTCCAGGCTAAACAGGTTTTACGATATAGAGCACGGAGCAGAACGCTTGTCTTTTATATATTAAGATTTAAATATTATGGGAGGTTTAGGGTATTCCATAGTTGGGCTAGACTTTCTTTAGTTGTTAACTTATATAATTTGATGCTTGACTCATAATCAATGACCTTAACTATATAAAAGTAAACCTGTTGCCCGAATTCGACAATAATGATATAAAAGATCATTATTAGAATGCTTTGACTTAAAACGTATGATCTGACACTTAATTTTTAAATGTAACTGTCAAAATACGAAGACGGACTTACACTAATATAACTACCGAGATAAATATTATTACTATTCAACAACAACGCTGCTTATCTTTTAAAGCTATAAAACATAACTAATTTAAATAAAAACAAATTATAAAATAGATTTTAGAAAAAAAATTACTACTAAGCTATAATTAAAAAATTAATTAGATATACTTACATAACACCAACAACATCAATTTATAGCATATTAAAAAAAAAACTTTTTTTAAACCGTTAAAATTTGACTTAGTTGTTTACTCGGAAATTGGAACTTTTGATTTTGGAACTGCATTTTTCGGACAATTGACATTTGAGGAATGCATAAAAGATAATTTTGGTTAAAAATTTTTAGTTTTGAAAAAAATTCAAATTCGATAAATTTATAAGCTCTTCTCAATCTAAATTTCAAATCGAGTTAATAGCGAATTTTTGCACAAAAATTTTATTTCTGTTTTAAAAGGTTGGGAACCCCCTGAAGTGAAATCACAATTTTTAAAAGTGGTTTGCACATCGACAGCCTAAACCTGATTTAGTGACATCTGAATCGATAAAATCGGTCTATTGGTCTGGGAGGAGTTGAAGTCACAAAAAAAAACCTTAGCCTATTAATTATATAGATAGATGCGCAGGATGATTAAAACAGATTCGTGGCTATAACTTGTAATTGGTTGTAGCTATAATGCAATTTTTTTCAAATATATTGTTCTTGAAGCTTGTTGAAGAGTTTAAAAATATACAAACAACATTTTAAAAAAATGAAATTTCGTGCAAAAAATCATAGGGGGTAGCCTTGTTTTTTCGATGACACATAGTATTTATTAATTTTTCTGTCAAACAAAAACACATTCGTCTTAAATAAACTACATACAATGAAAGAAAATCAAAAATGCAAATTTGAAATTTTTTTATTTTTACAACAAAAACAATTTTTAATACATTTTTTGAGGAAACATTCATTTTATTGGACTCTTTTTAAAGGCAATGATTAAAATATAAATAACAAAGTAACGGTAAAAATTTTGTTATTATTTTAAAGTCAATTAATTGCAATTACATACAAAAAAGAAATAAATGAAATTTTTTAAAAAGTGGCAGAGATATTCGCTTCCAATTATAGAACTTTAAATTTCAGAGAGTTTTTTTCTCTGCCTTGGCGTTTGATAAAAATACACGTTAAACAACTAAAGAAAATATTAAGACAATTCATTAAAAATACATTTGGCAAGACAATTACCGTAATTGCCAACATATTTCAAAGAAAATTAAACAAAGATTTAAAAAAACAAAAAAAAAAAATTTGAAAACCGTTAAAATTTCACTGAGTTATTTGCTCGGAAAGTGGAATTTTTGATTTTGGAACTGCATTTTTGGGACAATTGACATTTGAGGAATGCATAAAAGATAATTCTGGTTAAAAATTTTTAGTTTTGAAAAAAACTCAAATTCGTTCAATTCATAAGCTCTTCTCAAACTAAATTTCAAATCGATTATATAGCGGATTTTTGCACAAAAATTTTCTTTCTGTTTTAAAAGGTTGGGAACCGCCTGAAGCGAAATCACAATTTTTAAAAATGGTTTGCACATCGACAGCCTAAACCTGATTTAGTGACATCTGAATCTATAAAATTGGTCTATTGGTCTGGGAGGAGTTGAAGTCACAAAAAAACCTTAGCCTATTAATTATATAGATGCCAAGGTCTTAAAACCGAATTCAATCAATCAAACAAAAAAAATGAATCCACCATATTGGGTTCGCCATTTTAAATTTTTAAAATCAAATTAGCGTTGCAAAAACAAATAAAAACAAGCCAAAAAGAGTTTTCAGTTCGATCAAAATTTCATCCTTCATTTTAATTTTTCAAATTTAGAACCATATTCGTCAGTCAACATCCACAAAAACCTATAAAAACACTTTTTACTTTTTTTTTACTTTTTTTTCAAGAACACTTTACAATGTTTTCGACGTATAATAATTTAAAATGGCTGCTGAAGATATCGCTGAACAAAGACGTGCGTGGCGGTCACCCTGCCATGTGAGCTGAAATATAAAAACACCAAAAAAATTATTACTTAAATGAAATTTTGATGGTCTTTCCAATTTCCAGATTTCCAATTTTAATAAAACCCTGTTTAAAAAATCAATGGTTTCGTTGCTTGTGTGGCACGTAGCGCCGTCTTGTTTAAAGTAAGTAAACGTTGTCCAGAACAATACCATCCAACTCCGGCCATAAAAAATCATTAATCATCTCTCGATAGCGCAATCCATTCACCGTAACTTTTGATCCAACCTCATGTTCGAAAAAGTAAGGTTCAATGACCCCGCCGGACCATAAACTGCACCAAATAGTAACACGTTGAGGATGGAGAGGTTTCTCAACAATAACTCTTGGGTTTTTCTGAGCCCTAGATGCGACAATTTTGCTTGTTGACATCGCCACTGACTTGGAAATGAGCCTCATCCGTCAAGATGATTTTTCGATGAAATTCCAGATCATTTTCTTACATTTCAAGTACCCAATCAGCAAAGGCACGACGTTGTTGATGATCGGCCGGCTTGAGTTCTTGTATTAACAAAACTTTATTAGCCTTAAGACCCAAATCTATATGCAAAATACGGTGTAATGACGTTTGTGGAATGCCCAATGCCAAAGAACGACGAGGAATAGACAAATCTGGGATTTCTTCAACACTTTAGGCAATACAGCAATATTCTCAGTTGTTCTTGAGCGACGTGCACGGGTTTTATTCGGATTTTATAGCTTGTCCCAACAGTTCGAATATGTCCAACAATTTCTGTATTGCGGTCCTACAAAGTGCTTCACGACGACCTAAAAATGCTTTAGTTTTGCGAACTGTGACTGCAAAATTTTCACCATTTTTGTAATGAATTTTTATAAATTCAATGCGTTGTTGAAGCGTGTATTGTTCAATTTTAAGTAATGGCATAGTTTCTACTCTACTTAATTTTTTCAAATGTCACACAAAAACAGCTTCAAAAGTGACAGCTACCGAAATATCGGGCTATTCAAAATAAAACCTCTTATTGGAAAACCCTTTAGATTCCCCCCCTTATAAAAGTTTTTGCTTAACTCGTCTTCAAACTTACAAACAAACATTTTCTGTCCCACAAGTTTCTTCATAGTAGCCAAAACAGTCAAAACAAAATTGTTAAAAAGAAATTAAAATGGCTCACTTAAGTTTCAGTCACAAAAGAGTGATTACCAAGTATAACTCTTTGACGAAAAATTCAGAAAAATTAATTTAAAATCTTTTCTTTATGAATTTTAACATTTTCATAACCTCACACATAACTTTTACACATAACTTTTGTATGCTTTTCATGTTGCTAGAAATTGTGAAAAAGCAATTTTGTTTTAGCAAAAAAAAACAAAGTAAAATGTAAAGAAAATACAAATTTAAAAAAAAACCTAAATTAAATCAGTTTCTGTTATTTGTGTTTTAATAGAACAGTTATATTTAAATGTTGCTCTATACAATATCATTAACATAAAAGTTTTAAGGAAATTGTAAATTTTTGGTTACGGTAAACCTTTTGGCGGAAATGCTCTTACCTTTAATTGCAGAAAAATGTTCTTTTGAGTAACTAACATTCTTACAAATATAGTCTCTGTTGTCTAAATTTTTCCATGCATATTTTTTATTCCTGCCTAGACAGATTCTAAGCAATATATGTTGATTAAATTGTATGTTCAAAAAGCTATTATATTGCTTCTTAGAGCCTCTAACATTTAAGTAATTTTCTTCCAAATTTTGTTCTTTCGTTATATTCGACATTTTAATATCTTTGAAATTTTTCGTTTAAGTCATTAAAATAAAGTCACTCATACGCCACGAAATAAAATAACATTTTGTTTATAACATACTTGCATAAAAATACAACACTTAGAGAATGCTCAATGTTGGCAGGCAATTCTTTTTAAATTCAACTTCTCAATTAACTGGCTTTTTATGTTGATCTACTGACTAAGAATAAAATAAAAAAAAAAAACCCAGCCGACTTGCTGCAATAAAGCAAAGGCAAAGCAAAGAGAAAAAAACGCTGCTTAATTAAATCACTGTTGTTGCTGCTGTTTCTAGTTGTTAATTTTGTTTGGTTTTCTGTTGGTTGCTGAAGAGCATTTCATCAACAAATTTAAATTTGCAACAACAGTCTTTATAAATGTATGTCTTAGGCCATAAATCTAGCTACACTTAGCCAAGCTTTATTGCAAAAAAAAAACAGCCATGCTCTACAGCTACTTTGTGCTAGCGCTAACTTTGCATTCACACACACACATACACACACAAACACATAGTAATACAAGCATGCTTTCATACAACAACACATTAAATTAAGCCTTAGACATGTTAAGATGCGTGCATTGAATAAGACACACACACACAAACACACACACACACACACGCCAACATATTCCACAAAGTGTGAGCTTATAAATGCAGATAGCGCTGAGAGCAACCAAACTGCAAAAATAAACAAGAACAACAACACATACAAAAAAAAAACATAAACAACAATATATAACATAAGATAAAAAAAATTCCGAGACACACGTACAAATGATTTTATGATAAAAGCAGACATAAAATAAACCAAAGTCGTATGCTAGCAGATTTTCTTCTTAGCTTTTTTTATTTATATCTCTTTCTTTTTTTTCTTATTTTTTTACATATTTTTGTGTTTTTATTTTGCTTTATATTCTCCTCCTACTATATAGATTTTTATTTTATTCATTTGCTTAACAATTTTATGGCGAAATTCATTTAAATTTGTACAGCAATATAATTTTGATAAGTCGCTGTGTGTAAGTGTGTGTCTGTGTATGTGTGTGTGTGTGTGTGTTTTAATGTATATGGCTGTGCTTTCAAAGTCTTTCAAGTGATTTTATATGCTTAGAGCTGTTTTTTTATGGTTCTTGTCTGCGACTTTTTAATGGAAAATGTTGCTGGGAAAACATTAAAGTTAAGGAAAAAAAAAAAAAAAAAATAGCACTGAAGATGGTTCATTTCTTTCTTGGGTAAAATCAACTTTTTTATTAAAAAAAAACAAAAAACCAAAGCTCAATGTTACTGTCTGCTTTTAATGCAAGCGCATGTAGATTGAAGGTTAATTGCTAATTTTACTCATACAGACATATGTTATGTTTTGGTTACAATATTAAAAAATTAATTTAAAAAAAATTAAGTGCTTTTTTATAAAGTGCTAAAGAGTTAACAGTAAATATTAGCTACTAACCACTTTTGAACATGTTTCTATTTAAAACCAGAAAACCAATTTGATATTCATGGGTCAAATTGGTTTTCTGGTTTACGCCAAGAAAATGTTTTTTTATGAAAGAAGTGTAATTAAAAAGATATAAAAACAAGTAAAGAAAGTCTAAAGTCGGTCTAGGCCGCCTATGAAATACCCTAAACCCACTTTTCAAAAACAAAAAATTTTTATTGTAAATGGGCGTCTCCGTGGGCGGATGAAGCCTATATTTTATATGCATTTAAATGTTGATGAAAATTTTACACATACCATACCATACCATAGAAATTATATGAAATACCCTAAACCCACTTTTCAAAAACAAAAAATTTTTATTGTAAATGGGCGTCTCCGTGGGCGGATGAAGCCTATATTTTATATGCATTTAAATGTTGATGAAAATTTTACACATACCATACCATACCATAGAAATTATATGGTATGGTACCATACCATACCATATAATTTCTCTATGACAAACATAACCTTATTTATTGAGTTTAAAACTTTTTGCGCTGTATGGGAAATAGGCGTGTCCGTAGGCGGATGACGTCCATTTTTCAAAACCATCTTTGTCTTGTCATAAAAAAAAAACGTTCCAAATTTTAGCTCTGTAGGTTAAACAGAGGCTTATTTATTGCGTTTTCAATTTCTTCGTTGTATGGGAGGTGGGCATGTCCGTAAGCGGATGATGTCCATTTCTCGAAGACATCTTTTTGTTTGTATAAAACACATACATATCAAATTTTATTGTTGTAGGCTAATTATGAGCTGAGTTATGCAGTTTTAAATTTTCGCGTTGTATGGGAGGTAGGCGTGTCCGTGAGCAGATGATGTCCATTTTTCAAAACCATCTTTGTCTTGTCATAAAAAACATACGTGCTAAATTTTAGCTATGTAGGTTAAACACAGGCTTATTTATTGCGTTTTCAATTTTTGGGTTGTATGGGAGGTGGGCGTGTCCGTTAGCGGATGACGTCCAGTTTTCGAAGACATCTTTGTGTTGGTATAAAACACATACCAATCAAATTTTATTGTAGTTGGCTAATTATGAGCTGAGTTCTGCAGTTTTACATTTTTGCGTTGTATGGGAGGTAGGCGTGTCCGTGCGCGGATGATGTCCACTTTTCAAAACTATCTTTAATTTGTTACAAAAAACATATGTGCCAAATTGTAGCTCTTTAGAATAAACACAATCTTATTTATTGCGTTTTCAATTTCTTCGTTGTATGGGAGGTGGGCGTGTCCGTAAGCGGATGATGTCCATTTCTCGAAGACATCTTTTTGTTTGTATAAAACACATACATATCAAATTTTATTATTGTAGGCTAATTATGAGCTGAGTTATGCAGTTTTAAATTTTTGCGTTGTATGAGAGGTAGGCGTGTCCGTGAGCAGATGATGTCCATTTTTCAAAACCATCTTTTTTTTGTTATAAAAAACATATGTGCTAAATTTTAGCTTTGTAGGTTAAACAGAGGCTTATTTATTGCGTTTTCAATTTTTGGGTTGTATGGGAGGTGGGCGTGTCCGTAAGCGGATGACGTCCATTTTTCAAAGACATCTTTGTGTTGATATAAAACTTTTACATACCAAATTTTATTGTTGAAGGCTAATTATGAGCTGAGTTATGCAGTTTTACATTTTTGCGTTGTATGGGAGGTAGGCGTGTCCGTCGGCGGATTCCAAAAATATTCAATAGTGCAAATCCTTGGGTCCATGTGACCGTGTGTACCAAGTTTCATCCAATTATCTCTACTCCTTTTTCTTATCCTGTGTTTACGGACAATACACAGACGGACGGACGGACGGACGGACGGCCGGTTATGGATAGCTCGACTCACGTGGTGACGCTGATCAAGAATATATATACTTTTCTATACCGGACTCGCTTCGTTCTATGCGTTACAAACGTTTGCACAAAGTTAATATACCCTGACCTTTCAGGTTTAGGGTATAAAAATATATAATTTCAGCTTTAAAAATAAATCTTAACTACACAAAGAAAAAAGTTTCTTGGAATACGATAAAAAAAGCATAATTGTAAGAGAAAAATGGTTTTGACTTTGCTCCAAAGATCCCAAAAATTCCATAAAACTGGTTAAAAGCTTTCATGAACAAGATAAATATTTTCTCATTAATAAAGAAACAGAAAAATATTTCCTTTTAACAGATTCAATCGTTTCCTTTATTTTATTTTTTTTCTGAAAACAGAGAAATATTTATTAAATTTGCAAAAATTTGTTCTTTATAAATATTTCAGAAATTTCTTTTGAAAACCGATTTTATAAATACATACACACACCTAATTGCAATAAACAGAGTCACTTTATGTGGCTATGACCCGCCTGTGAACTCAGATAATCCCATTGCATCCGATTGGTTATAGATTCATTCATTTTCGTCCAAATGATTCATGGAATCCATGAAATTGCAAATGGCTCGTCTGTGACCTCAGATAATATTATTGCATCCGATTGGCCATTGAATCATACAGGTTGAAAATTCCAACGAAACGTGTCACGGTTGGAAATTGAAGCATAACGTATCTAGTTGAAAATTCCGCCTTCAAAAAGTATGGTATACAGCATTGTTGATGGAGTCCTAACTTTGATCTGTTAGTTCGGACTCAAACCATTGTTCGATAATTTTATTGCTTCGAATTTTTAAGATGTATCTAACACCTTATTTTAACCAAATTCACCTAAATTGACCTAAATTCAACTAAATTCGCCGCCATTTCATTCGTTTCATCGGTTTTACTACCCGTTTCGTTCGCCGTATGTTGTGTACGCGGTAAAAGAAGTTTCACTTCCAAAAACTCTTTAAAGGAACAATCCTCATTATATGAAGAACAGCCGCAATGTGCTGAAAATTTCTACATTTTGAAGTGAAACTTCTTTAGCCGCGTAAACAACACACGGCCAATTAAGCGAAGAGTACAACCGACGTAACATTTTAATGAAACGAAGCGAATTAGAAAGTGTTCGGAAGCTTTACCTTTTTGAAAACAATTCGTTTATTGATTTTCGTTCTTTTGGTTCAATTACAAAAGCAGCCTTAGATCAAAATGAACTAGAGAGAAATAAACTAATACAACAATGGTTTGAGTCCGAACTAACAGACCTAACGAAGCAAGAAACCTAACGCACTAATCAACAATGTTTAAATCCGTAATTTTTTGTAGTGGAAATGCTTTAGCCGTGTATAGAGCAAAGATATGGCGAATTGATACGGGAAGTAAAACCGAAAGGATTGAAAACCTCGGTTGTTATACCCTAAATCTGAAAGGTGAGGGTATATTAACTTTGTGCAAACGTTTGTAACGCATAGAACGAAGCGAGTCCGGTATAGAAAAGTATATATATTCTTGATCAGCGTCACCACGTGAGTCGAGCTATCCATAACCGGCCGTCCGTCCGTCCGTCCGTCCGTCTGTGTATTGTCCGTAAACACAGGATAAGAAAAAGGAGTAGAGATAATTGGATGAAACTTGGTACACACGGTCACATGGACCCAAGGATTTGCACTATTGAATATTTTTGGAATCCGCCCACGGACACGCATACCTCTTATACAATGCAAAAATTTAAAACTGCATAACTCAGCTCATAAAAAGCCTACAACAATAAAATTTAGTATGTATGTGTTTAATATCAACACAAAGATGTATGTGAAAAATGGACGTCATCCGCTTACGGACACGCCCACCTCCCATACAACCCAAAAATTGAAAGCACAATAAATAAGCCTCTGTTTAACCTACAAAGCTAAAATTTAGCACATATGTTTTTTATAACAAAACAAAGATGGTTTTGAAAAATGGACGTCATCCGCCAACGAACACGCCTACCTCCCATACAACCTAAAAAGTTTAAAACTCAATAAATAAGGTTATGTTTGTCATAGAGAAATTAAATTTGGTATGTATGTATTTTATACCAAAACTAAGGTGTGATCAAAAATTAGGAGTAATCCGTCCATGAACACGCCCACCTCCCATAGCGAAAGCACAATAAAGGCATTAACTGTGAGCTACAGGAATAAAACATGGTATGTGTAAATTTTTCATCAACATTTAAATGCATAAAAAATAAAGGCTTCATCCTCCCACGGACACGCCCATTTACAATGAAATTTTTTTTTTTTGAAAAGTGGGCTTAGGGTATTTCATAGTCGGCCTAGACCGACTTTAGACTTTCTTTACTCGGTTTCTTTTCTGAAACTAGATATAAATGTATCAGATAATATCATAAGCATTCGAAAGAGGTCCTCATTTGTTTTTTATTTATTTTCTCTTGCGCTTCTACAGATAGGTTTCCAATAGGTAGGATAAGAAAGTTTATGATTTGTTCGCCATGCATTAAAACCTTATGAAGGAACTCAACTTGAATTTGGTTTTTTTTCTTTCCGTATAATTTTGCATGCAAAACTTTCAGAATGTTCTCCATAAAGCGAATTTTTTGTTTTAACAGATCATTTGAGAAAATGCTACACCGATGGAATTATGAAGTTATTCGACAAATATTAAAAGATAATGATGGTTAACAAATACTTGATTTAAATTAAATTCCAATAAAGAAAATTTATGTTTAAAAATTAATGTTAACTGTTAGAAAAAAAAACAAATTGGCCATTTCAGCCCTTGAATGGACTTTGACCTAGCTTCTTATGATCAATTGTGTTGTGTGTGTTATTAAATGTTTGCACACATTTAGCCGAGAACTGAACCTACATGTTTTATGCCGACTCCGAACGGCTAAAGTTAATGTTCTCAAGAAGCTTTACATGGCATTATTTTCTCTCTGAGGTTTGCCATAGTCTGCTATTGTCTTGAAAAAACTTTTCACCGCGACTGGGGATCGAACTCGAGCTCCGAGCGTGCTAAGCCACTCACTTAACCTGCACGCCACGGTCACCACTCTTATATAACTGACAAAAAATTTAAAAATTTCAACTTTTATTGACTCATCTAGACGATTTTCCCCTCAGTACCACCAAAATTGCTGCAATAAATTTGTTCCCTTAAATTTTTTGAAATATTAAAAATTCATTAAATTCTTAAAACTTTAACATAACGATGCCAACATCATACTTCCAACATTCAGAGCAATTAACAACTTTACTTTCAATTCATTTTGACTTGTACTTTAATCTTAACAACTTCTCAAGCCAATGCCATAAATTTGCATCAAGCTTTTATCGTTATCGTCAGCCACAAAGGCATGCATAACATCTTACATCCTGATGAATATGATTACTTCATTTGCTGTGGCACACAAGCCAAATTTTATTTATAAACTTTTTAACGTTAAACATTCAACCAAAGGCGATGAAGATGAAGACGACAACAGCGTCTTTTTTGCATCATAAAAACGAGTTAACAACACAACTGCCAAGATTTGTGCGCAGCAACATAACAACTATAGCAAATAATCAACAACATCAACAGAACCAGTGCAGAAATCAGCGCACCACACTCACACACAGACACAACTAATTCTTCCTTGGAATGACAAAAATCTTATTTACGTGTTTTTTATTTAATTTTTTTTATTTTTTTTGTATTTGTTTGTTGCTCTCCGCTGTGAGTATGCTTCTTTGTAATGCAGCAAATTTCATATTTTATTCAACGAAAATGAATTTATTGCAAGGACTAAGTGGATCAAGAAATTGGTGCTGGATATACGAAGAGTGCTGCGGACTGGCAGTGCTTGGGTCTTTATTTCGAGAATGATCGGCTACAATCCATGGAATGGCAGTCCATGATACCGTAACACGTTGCCAGTAGTGTCAAAAAGGCAAAGGATGCGTTGGCTGTAATAACTTTTGCTTCTCGGTGTTGTTGTGAAAATGTACGGATGCCAGTGAATGTGTTTAGATGCGTTGCTCCAAGCGCGAAACTGCTGTGAATGTGAAAATGAAGAATTATGTGCCTGTGTTTTTAGTCGTCGAAAAATTGCAACGGCTTCGATAAAGCTGTTGCCAACAAAGTGGCACGAGATGAGGAAAAAAGTGGTTCACATGGTTGTTCTAGAGCTGTTCATGAGGATACGCTTGTGTCTACGTAAATCACTGCATATTTGCTGATATTAAATATTGCTATTATTTTGTCATTCTGTCCGACTATGTAGCATAGATGCCAGTTTTGTTAGCACTTTATGAACTTGGTGTAAAATACCAATGCATAGCCAATGCTTATCTGTTGTTTAGTGCTGGCTGCAAACACACTTTGGCTTCATTTATTTAAATTAATTTCTTGGCAAGCATTGTGTTGGGCTTAAATCACAAAATGGCGTCATTCATCATATCCACACATAAATAATAATTAATTTTTAGTATTCACTTCATACTCAGAAGTTCCTAAAAATGAATTGGAATATGAATATGAATATGAATATGAATGTGAATATGAATATGAATATGAATATGAATATGAATATGAATATGAATATGAATATGAATATGAATATGAATATGAATATGAATATGAATATGAATATGAATATGAATATGAATATGAATATGAATATGAATATGAATATGAATATGAATATGAATATGAATATGAATATGAATATGAATATGAATATGCATATGAATATGAATATGAATATGAATATGAATATGAATATGAATATGAATATGAATATGAATATGAATATGAATATGAATATGAATATGAATATGAATATGAATATGAATATGAATATGAATATGAATATGAATATGAATATGAATATGAATATGAATATGAATATGAATATGAATATGAATATGAATATGAATATGAATATGAATATGAATATGAATATGAATATGAATATGAATATGAATATGAATATGAATATGAATATGAATATGAATATGAATATGAATATGAATATGAATATGAATATGAATATGAATATGAATATGAATATGAATATGAATATGAATATGAATATGAATATGAATATGAATATGAATATGAATATGAATATGAATATGAATATGAATATGAATATGAATATGAATATGAATATGAATATGAATATGAATATGAATATGAATATGAATATGAATATGAATATGAATATGAATATGAATATGAATATGAATATGAATATGAATATGAATATGAATATGAATATGAATATGAATATGAATATGAATATGAATATGAATATGAATATGAATATGAATATGAATATGAATATGAATATGAATATGAATATGAATATGAATATGAATATGAATATGAATATGAATATGAATATGAATATGAATATGAATATGAATATGAATATGAATATGAATATGAATATGAATATGAATATGAATATGAATATGAATATGAATATGAATATGAATATGAATATGAATATGAATATGAATATGAATATGAATATGAATATGAATATGAATATGAATATGAATATGAATATGAATATGAATATGAATATGAATATGAATATGAATATGAATATGAATATGAATATGAATATGAATATGAATATGAATATGAATATGAATATGAATATGAATATGAATATGAATATGAATATGAATATGAATATGAATATGAATATGAATATGAATATGAATATGAATTTGAATATGAATATGAAGATGAATATGAATATGAATATGAATTTGAATATGAATATGAAGATGAATATGAATATGAATATGAATATGAATATGAATATGAATATGAATATGAAGATGAATATGAATATGAATATGAATATGAATATGAATATGAATATGAATATGAATATGAATATGAATATGAATATGAATATGAATATGAATATGAATATGAATATGAATATGAATATGAATATGAATATGAATATGAATATGAATATGAATATGAATATGAATATGAATATGAATATGAATATGAATATGAATATGAATATGAATATGAATATGAATATGAATATGAATATGAATATGAATATGAATATGAAATAATTTATAGGACTTTACATCGAAAGTCAAAACTTTCAATGCCGAAACGTGCTCTCTTATTCTAAATCAATGATGATGTGTCAAAAACTACATTTTTCGGAGAGTTTTCTAAGGAGTTTTTTTTTGTAAAAGAACACTGAAATTTTTTTTTTTAAAAAAACAGTTTCTGAAAAGTAACTTGAAAGTGGTTTTTTTACAGGAACTACTTTGAAGATGCATGTGTTCTCTTTCGGTTGTAAAATGGTGCTTTAAAAAATTTTTATTTGTTGAGGTATAGGGTATAGTTTAAAGTATAGGTAGGTAGGTTAAGGTGTAGTTTTTGCACATCAAACGATAAAAAAAACACAGGCAAACTTTTTTTGCCTAAATTAACAAAAAAAAAAAAAAAAAAAAAAATAAATGACCGCCAAGGTTGGACGACTAAAACGAACATTTTGCCTTGAATGAGTTAATATATGAACAATTTGAGAATAATTAACTCTAGTTATGCTGCATGATTACATGTCATGTAATAATTTTATGTATATAAAAGTTAATTGCAAACTAAGTGAACTAATAAAATGTTAAATTGTAGGTAGAATGATTACTACAACTCAAAAAATAATAGCCTTTTTATGAGAAATGTTTTTCATGCCATGAGCATTGACATCTCATGGTAATCAAAGTAATCTAGTTGTATTATCTAAGTAATGGCATTAAAAAAAACATATCTTTTGCTGCCAGCAAAAAATAACAACAGCATGAACCAAAAAAACAAAAAAAAAAACCAACAACTTATTTTTATTGCCTCGAATTGTCTGCAACATAGAAAAGTCAACAGCAAGAATTGCAAGCAATTGCGTTAATTTGCAGCACTACATTTTGCCAATATATCATCACACATACACACAATGAGTGAGAAGTCATGGTGTGTGTGTGTGTTTGAGTGAGTGTGCGAGTGTGTGGCATGCGTGCGTGACTATCACACATTCACATTTGAAATGTGTGACCATCATTTGACATTTGACTGTCATTTAAATGGTTCTCACTTGACACATATCTGCACATCAACGCCCTCTAGCGTCATTATACAACATAAGCTTTCATTACAACCTTCAGGTTACAAAAAACAAGTAGTTGTTGTTGGTTTTTTTACATGTAGTTTTTTTTTACATTATATAAAATTTATCTATGCAACCACTATTTTATCTATGTCCATTTTTTTTTTTTTTTTGCCTACCATCCGGCTTAACTGCCTTTTGAATTTGATTTATTGTTGTACTCTTCGGTATCCTGTTGCGGCTCGTGTGCGTGTTTAAATAAAATTGGGTCTGTTGTTTTTATTTATTTTGTTTTTATATGTTTTTTTTTTATTTATGTTTTTTTACTTATTTTTTTTTTTGCTTTTGCTTTTGCTCTTGCTAAATGTTATTGTAATTGTTGGTCATTCATGCTTGTGGGCAATCTTATCGTTGTTGTTTCTTTTATTTAATTGTCACATGACAACATTTAACATTATTTTTTTGGTTTTAGTTTTGTTTTGTTTTGTTTTTTTTTATTTTAGCTGTTTGCAATATTATCAGTATAATTGATGATCAGGCATGTAACAATCTGAGAAAACAATCTGCTGTTGGAATTTCGGGGGTTTTTTTGGAGATTTTCTTTGTATTTTAATAATATTGTATGGGGCGGAGGCAAATAAGAGCTGGCAACATGACATGGTATCAATGAAGAAAATTTTCTAGCAAAAAGGAAACTCTTATGAATTCTGAAAAGCAAGAAAAGTTTGTTAGAAATAAACATAAAGTACGGCAAAAGAAACGATCAATAAAAAAATTTAAGAAAACAACTAATTCCTGTCCAAAACGTGCACTAAAACCATTTAAAAAATGTTGACTTCCTTTGACACTCCACTTCAAAGCAAAATATTTCTAAAAAATCACTTGCAACGTAACGCTTAACATACAGTATTGGCCAAAACTAAAGCACCCCTTAAGAATATTTTATTCAAATATTTATTTTTTTATGAAAACAACGTTATTAATGTATTTTAATTATAAGTTTTATTTATTTTTATTTTTACTTTTACTATTATAAACACAAACATACAAAATTCAGAGTCTTTTAAATAAAAATGTTATAACAAAAAAAAATTTTCAACGGCACCTCCTTCTTAAGGTAAATTAAAACTTTAAAATTTAGTATTTAGTTGCAAACCCTTTATTCTGTTTAACACAAGCACATCTTTTAGGCATAGAGGAAATTAAATTATTAATGATATCCTGCGATATCCCATTCCAAGCTTTTTTAATGGCTTGGAATAAATCATGTTTGGTTTTGCAGTTATCTCTATTAATTTTCATATTTACGATCACCTTCAAGTTTTCAATAAGAGTTAAATCGGGTGATTGGGCAGGCCAAACAAGAACTTCAATCCTATTGTTCCAAAGCCATGCCTTACAAACTTAAAAGTGTGTTTTGGATAGTTGTCCTGTTGAAATCTCCATTTAATTGTCATCTCTTCCTCAGCATATGGCAGCATCACAACTTTTAGAATATCAACATACATAAAACGATCCATAATTCCTTCAATCAAATGAATTGGCCCAATTCCTTGACCAGAGAAGCAACCCCAGAACATTACACTGCCTCCTCCGTGCTTAACAGTGGGTTTGCAAATACTAAGGATTTAATCTTTTCCCTTTTGGTCTGCGTACACGTCGTATTCCATCCGAATCTTTAAGGTTGTACTTCGATTCGTCAGAAATTAACACAGTCTTTCATTTTCCGACACTCCAGCTAAGATGGGCTTTAGCGAATTCGAGTCTGGCTTTCCGATTATTATACGATATGACTGGCTTTTTTGCTGGTCGTCGACTGAATAATCCGGCTTCTACTGCTCTTCTTTGGATCGTTCTTTCGCTAGTATATACACTTAAGCGATTTTTCACTTGTCCAGAAGAGATTGTAGGGTCATTCTGAATTGTTTTCTTCATTAAGGAGTCATCCTGTCGCGAAGTCTTACGCGGTCTTCCTCCAACTGCGCAAAAACTTTGATATCAGTCTAGAAATAACTGATCTTTTAATTGAATATTTTTCACTCAGTTGATGTCGTGATAAACCGCCTCTCTAATCGCTAATAATTTTAAGTTTAAATTCACTTGAATACTTGTTTCTTGCCATTGTTCTTATCTCACCGAAAATTTTTAAACAATTAACTTTTTTATGTAAGCAGTTTAAAACAAATACGAACGCGTGTATTTCTAGGAAGTACCGTTCATTATTGCCGCAAATTTGCAGAGAAGTAGTCAAATTTGTAAGAAAATTTCTAGGGGTGCTTTAGTTTTGTCCGCTAAGTTTTATGGTTTAAAACATTTCTTAATTGTAAATTTTTTCTATACGAAACATTACATTTATTTAGTATATTTTTTTTAATAATTATTGTATAAATAAATAAAACTTATATTTCACATACATATATAACACTTTTTTTTCATACAAAAATAAATATTTGAATAAAATACACTAAGGGGGTGCTTTAATTTTGGCCAATACTGTATGCTAACTAAAAAAATATTCAAATCTATAAAACTTTTACTATTGTGGATACACCCTGTAAAAATCTGCCAACATAACTATGAACATATGAATAGTAGAAACATATTTACATACATACATTAAACAAACTATGAGTACGAAAATCTACCTGCGAGCACGACACCAAAGAATTTAAACTACCCATTAGGAAATGATCACACAGTGGCACTCTTCAAACGAAGGCATGCATTGACTGTTTCTACTGGCGACCAAAGTCATGATTTCCTCGCTGCTCTAAAAAGCACTTCTTGAAGCCTAATTTTTTACACTAATGACAGAACAACGGGCATTTTTGTTCTATAAAACGTGAATCTTCTTTTAAAGGATATTTTTTTAGAGGCATACAACTTTTTTAAAAATAAAACATAACAAATTCAATGAAACGACCAACATTTTGACTTTATTAGCTCAAGCTTTTATGGCATTTAATGATTCAAATAATTTTTGTGAATGACTTTATGACTTTTGGTCCAATTTTGTATCACTTTTTCTAACATACCCGGACTTATTTCGTCAATTGTGTGTTGAATGTTGGCTGCTAAAAGATCAATCATTGCTAGTTCATCAACATACACTCAGAAAAAAGTTTCTAAAAAGGTATAGACTTTCCTCCAGAGAATTCTTTTCTCTATATGTGATCGAAAAAGAGAAATTCATAAAAATATATCGTTTTTAAAGAAAAATACTTTTTATTTTTGAGAATATATTTGTTTTTATTGGAGAAAATATTTCTGACAATGAATTTTTATCAAAATATAGGACAATTTTTTCATTTTCAATAAATTTTTCTCTATAAATGAGAAGTTTTTTGTGCGAGAAAAATATTTATCATTATCACAGACATCGAAAAATTTCCATTTCCCACAAGTGAAGAAATATTTCTTCGAAAATGTGAAAATTTATTCTAATTGAAGAAAATTTTATTTGAAAAAGATAAAATAGCTTTTATCGACAATAGAGAAATTTTTGTGGGAGAAAGATATGATTTTTTTTTTTTCTGAGTGTAGACTAGAGATTTGACGTACTTCCACAAAAAGTGGTCAAATCACACGAACGAGGTGGCCAATTCACAAATCTATTTCTTAAGATTATTAGTAAACTAATAAACGTTTGACTCAACAAAGTGATGGTTTCACGCGCTGTATGGCACATTACGAGGTGTGGTTAGAACCATTTCTGCTCCAAAAGATTTGCAATGACATGAAGAGTAAAAAAAATCACGATTCATTTATCTGTAGGATTCGACATTCACAGTGATATTGGCAACGGTTTCGGATTTAAACACAAATAGGCCGATGATGCCTTCGACAAGGAAATTACACGAAATAGTGATTTTTTTCGGTTTATAATGTCTCAAGGAGACAAGGGTAGGACGAGGGGAGGACAAAGAAGATCGCATCTCCTTTGAAAATACAAGGCATTGGATAATCTGACAACGCTTGGAGTTTCCAACTGTCGCCAGCAAGCGCACGTCAAAAGAGGATAGTGCAAATTCTTGTATAAGTATGTATAATGTCTCAAAGGTCCCATGAGGATTATGCTTACTCCAAAAAACACAATTCTGCTTATTTGCATACTCGTGAAGCAAGAAATAGCTGAAGATGAATTGACAATAAAAACGTGGTTCAACTTCCAGTTCATTCTCAGCCCATTCAACGAACACATGACGGAATCGATGGTCACTGGTTTCAATTCTTGCACCAGTTGGATTTGATATGGATGCACGTCAAAATATTTTCTCAACATTTTTCAAGTAGTGGACAAGCAGAGACTTGATAAGAACGAACTCCAATCGATAAATTCAGGTCATCAGTCACAAGGGCATACATGGGTAAACTTGAAGAATTAACACGAGCGCGTTAATCTCAGCTCAATGGTACATCTCTTTAAGCGCATATGCAGTATTCAACTGCAGGACGAATATGAGTTGAAGGCGCACATCAATACCATAAACGAGTTGTTCGATAAGCTAAGACTTATGGGCGCTAAGGACATTTCTGAGCAGTTACAAGTTTCGATGCTACTGAGCAGCTAACCGAGCAGCTATGACAGATAATTTCATCTCGCAACCAACATGGTGCAAGGCAAATTATAGGAGGAGTATAGCAAGAAGTCAGTACGATTTGGTTCGATGGAAGTCGCAACGCTAAAAAGCATCAAGCAGAGATAGCTATTTTTGTCACAAGACAGGTCACGGTCACGCGAAGAAAGAATGGCGAAAGTACCAAAGTTGGCTTAAAGAAAATGCACAGAAAAGTTTCAAAAAGGATGTGAATAAAGCAGAAGAAGTTGAAGAAGAAGATGTTTTGGTATCGGGAAAGTTCAGGAGGAGAAAACGAAGTACATTCATGGATTATTGACTCTGGATCGACTTGTCTTATTGCACATGATAAAAATCACTTCAGTTTTATCAATATGACATCAGAGTCTCAAGTAATCAAATGTTGCAAATGGATGTTGAGTATCGCAAGGAAAAGGTGCATCTTTGATGAAGATGGGTGACGCGACACTCAAGTTTCAAGTTGCATACTACGTCCCTGAACTCAAATCAAATTTGAAATCAAATGAATGCATTTTAAAGAAGAACAACAACATAATATGTAAAGCAAAGTTGAACAATGGTTTGCATACATTAAATTCAGAGAAAGTCTTGTCTGTAAAGAAATGCAAAATAATTTGTATACACTATTTGCATCGTGTTCTTGGTCATCGATATGCTTTACGGCAACTGGTACGAGAAAATGTAGCCCAAAACATTAAAATAATGGAATGTAGAAACAACTTCAAGTACGCTGTGTGTCTTCAAGGTAAACTAGCAAGGCTGCCATTTCCGACGAAAAGCGAAACGAAGACTACTGGAATTTTGTCCTTATACATACAGACATCTGTGGCCCTATATTTATACACTCAGAACAAAATAACTACACTGAGAAAACTAAATTTTCAAAACTAGCAGAAAAGTGCTACTTTTGAAAACGTTTGACTCAGATTTTGCGCCTTTAACGTTCATTTTTATTTAAAAACCGCGCATTTTGAAGAGAGCTTCAAAAAAGTTTGCCTGATTTTCTAAAATAAACATTTTAAAATGAGCTGCTAAAACGTTCGTTTGATTTTCTAAAATAAAAAATTTCAAAAGAGCTTTTAAAACGTTCGTTTGATATTTTTAAATGAAAATTTTAAAAGAGCTTTTAATTGCCTCTATTGCCTACACAAACCATATGAAATTTAAACACCTTATAAAAAGTTCGAGTTTAGCCGAGCTTTCTATCGGTCGAGTTTAATACTCAACCTTCCAGGGTTCATTCCCTGACGAAACCTGAAAGAATTTGTTTTTATTAAAAACACATTTATTTTTGATAGATTTTGAAAGATTGTTTTTAAAATTGTAAGAGCGAACTTATTTCGATGTTTTTTCTCTGACTAATGAGTTAAAGAAAGAATTAAAATTAGAATTTAAATAATTAACTTAACACTTTTGATACATACACAGTGAGGATGCGAACCGACGTCATCTGCATGCCAGTCTAGCACACTTCCACTGAGCTATTGGCAACGATAAGTTAACTGTAGCAAAACATATTAAAAACTACTCCTCTTATAAAGTGACAAAAAACTTTGACAAAAACATGCATTTTTTTATAAAATTCTTGTTAAAACGTTCATTGCTGTTTTTAAAACTTTTCATTTTACTTTTGTATTTTAAAGGAAGGATTTTCATTTTTGCATGACGAAGATTATTTTTAAAATTAACATTTTGCAAAGCATTTTTAAAATTTGCGTTTTACTTTTTTTGTTTTCTCAGTGTATCTTTCTGCAATACAAAATGTCTCTATTGTCGATAATAGCAATTTTCTCTTTTGCAATTAAAATTTTTCTCAATTAGCATATATTTTCACATTTTCGAAGAAATTTTTCTTCATCTGTGGGAAATGAAAATATTTCATGTCTCTAATAATGATAAGTATTTTTCTCGCGAAAGAGAAAAATTGATTGCAAATTACAAATTTTTTATGTATTTTGATAAAAAATTTACTATGTGAAGTTTTTTTCTTCAATAAAAACAATCTTTTCTCAAAAATAAAAAAGTCTGCTTCTCTAAAAACGATATTTTTCTTTTTTATGGAAGCTTTTCTGTGGAGCAAATTCTATACAATTTTTCTCTAAATATATCTTATTAACATATTCCGAGAAAATTTTTCTGAGTGTAGATAAAAAAATCTGGCTTCATATATATATATAGATAAATAGAGATTTTTATATATAGAGATAAAATCAAAAAGAGAAAAAAAAAAATTTTAAAAAAAAAATTTTTTCAATGCTTTTGGGTTACTCTTTCTTTCAGCGATGTTTAAGAAGTACTTCTATCCGGTTTCTTTTGAGAAAGTAGAGCGAAAGACCTTCAAAATTTCCCCAATTCATATATTTAATGATATATACTTGTATATAAGTGACAGCACTTTGAAATCAATATGAAGAGCTGCAAGAATTGGATCTAACTCCTTCCATTTCCGACTGGGTAATCCCCAACCTGACCAATTCAACGACAACAATAACAACAACAACGACCACGACAGAAACAGAGTAATAATAATAACAACAACGAAGACATTTCATAGCATAGCCAGAAAAATATGAATAAGAAAAAGCACCGTTACCAGATTGAGGTAAATTTTGCTATATGTGGTATTTTTACTCTTTTTTTGGGCAGAGGTAAAAAGGTAATTTTCTTGACTAAAAGTGGTAAATTTTGCAAAAAAATTATTGTTTATATTTCCAAATAATAAAAGTTATTAGCAGATCAAAAACCTCTCTGAACGTACTCACATGCATTCGTTTATCTTTTTGAAACCTCTTTAGTAAAAAAAAACGATTGCATCAAATGTAGGACTATTTTAATTTTGAAGTTGTTGCGAATTTTAACTTAAAAACTAAGAAATTTTTAAAATTGCACTGAATATTACTTAAAAAAATATCGTTTATAGAAAGTCATGACCAGTTCCTACAATAAAAGAGTTAATGAAAAAGTGGAAAGAAGAAGGTGCCTTTTATATAGGGCTTTTATATAGGGAATATAGGGCTAACAATTTTGGAATAATTTTGAAACCAATCATTAGACTAATGCATTTTTTCATGTCTTTTTTATTAAAATAAATATTTATCAAAATACTAGAAATTTGCTTGGTCAAGACTGTATTTAAATTTAATAAATTGGGAATAAAATTTGAATTTTTGTAACTCATATAATAAAAAATAATTAAAAGCTCGCAACTATAATACGATGGTAGTCCTCGAATCGATCCTAGAATGTGGCCAAAAATGAAAATGTTGCACAATGCAATTTTTATATGAAATAATTAATAATATAAGATTATAATAATAAAAGAACAAAGGCTGAGGATTGAACCAAGGTCGCAGGATTCATCAAATCAAATCGATAACCGTTAACCAATTAAGCCACGTAATTAAATTTTTGTGCTTGCTAATTGTGTACTACTGTGGTGACCGTGGCATGCAGGTACAGTGTGTGGCCTAGCATGTTCGGAGCCCGGGTTCGATCCCCAGCCGCGGTGAAAAGTTTTTTTCAATTAAAAATTTTTCTGATCGGTCACCACCTCTCTGCAGACAATGGCAAACCTCAGAGAGTAAACAATGCCATGTAAAGCTTCTTGAGAACATGAGCCGTTCGGAGTCGGCATAAAACATGTAGGTCCAGTTCTCGGTCAATTGTGTGCAAACATTTAATAACACACACAACACAATTGATCATAAGAAGCTCGGTCAAAGTCCTTTCAAGGGCTGAAATGGCCAATTTGTTTTTTTTTTTAATTGTGTACTACAATGTTCATTTTAAAATTAAGCCGTTAGGAGCTTAAATTTTAAGCCCATGCGAGACTAAAACTTAGTTTAAGTATTTGACGTGGCTTTAATTTTAAACTCATGCGAAACTTTAACTTGATTTTATTTTGCTGGTAAAAGGAAGAAAACACCCAATCAGCCAATCAAGCTTGGAATAAGCTTTAAACAAGCTTACAAACGTAAGCCTCAAGCTTGGATAACGCTTTCATTTACTATTGTAGAACGCTTACATGTAATTGTAGGATAAACGAAAGTGAACCCTTGGAAAAATATTCCTTACTTCAAGCTTAATCCAAGTGTTGCCTTAACAATTGGATATAAGTGTTTTAATAAGCTTTTTCCAAGTGTGCTACATTCAACAAATCAATTAACACTCGCGAAAAATTTTTATTCCATGGCTCAGTTGGTAAGCCACTTGTTTATTTGATTTGTTGTGATTTGGATATCCAAGGTTCAATTCCCAACCGAAACATTTTTATTTATGTTTATTTTTTATTTTCGTTTGTTAAAATTGAACCATATATTTATATGAAAAATTGCATGCCTTCAACAATTTTTGTGTTTGCTACGCAAGGGATCGAACGCGCGAACCATTGCATATGAGTCGGACGTTCTAACAGCTTGCCGTAAGCCTGATGGCTGCTGAGCGAACAAAATGAAAATAAAATATATTTATGTATGTATATATGAGAGCATCACAACTGTGAACAGTTGTAAAACTATTACCTTTGTCAGCGTTTTCTAAGTATGCTTTTACATCACTTGCTTTTTGTGTTTTACGCAATAGTTATACAAAGCAACTTGGGCATTTATTACCTGGGCAAGTGTTTTTCAAGCGTGCTTGGATAAGGCTTGCTTTTTGTATTGCATGTAAGCTTAATCCAAGCACTATTTCTAAATGGCTGATTGGGCAGTTGCTAGCAAAGATATGTTTTTTTGTGGTAGTAGGGAAGTGAATTACGTTGGCTGTTATCATTTATAAGGTTTGTATTTGGTTTTCAGAGAAAGGTAAATTTTCTCCGAAAGTGGTAATTTTTTTTTTTTCAAATAGTGGTAAATTTCAATTCGTCTCTCTGGCAACACTGCTTCAAAATATTGAACGCAACAATAAGATGGTGGTCTGCATTAGAGCAGTGGTCGGCAAAATTAAAAATGAGACTGTTTGTGAAAGTGAGACAAAAAATTGCATAAGTATCATTCATCGGCAATAATTGTTTGCAGTGTTGCCGTTTTGGCTATTTATAGTCAAAAGTGGCTATTTTTTTTTGCTCGTGATCAGTTTTGGCTATTTGGCTATTTTTTTTTACTTGGCTATGTTTTTGCATTCCGGCAAAAATTCATTTTTTATTTTACATATAACATTTTCAATTGCCTGAAAATCGGCAGCGAATCGCTTGGAAGATCAAGCATTTGCCTTTGAGCTCATCTGAGAATCATACGGGTATCAATGACTGTAAGCTGCTTAGGATGATTTGCCGGGACGATTCGCCAATGAACCGCCGAGAGGAGTTATAAGAAATTCGCCGGAAAGGGTGGCAAACGCAGTCCATTGAAGAGTCCTCAGCAATTTGTTCCGAAGCATCGTTGTTCTGTCCGGATTCAATGAAATTTTGTGAATTTGTTTTTATTTCGCTTCGATATAATGCGACGTTGCTTTGAAACTATACTAGTTCAACTTTTTGATTAATTTTAACGATTTTTCAGAACCTGCTTCATACTACCATGATAGATTTTGAACATTTTTGAAAAATCCATCTTGGGATGAATCACTGGTGCATCTCAAAATCCACTTCTCTGCCAATCGTCTTCTAAATGATTCAGGGAAATGATTTAAAATTTGTAAGCGAAAGTGAATTCTCTCTTGATTTGAACACGACCAGTGATGCTAATCGTACAGCCGAGCGCAAGAATATCCAATAGTTTGACATGTGACATCTCGAATCATGTGTCACATTAGAGTATGCAACAATGTTTATAACTTTGATCATTGAAAGTAATTGTGGTTTGTTTTCAAAAGTAAAATTAAGCAAGTCAGCATGGAAAAGAAAATTGATATAGCACTCTGCCACACATAAAACATTCTTCACTTGTTTCACTTGACTTCACTTCCTCACCTACTTACCTATCTCCGATTTCTGAACCAAGGCAGACTTGACTGAGTAGGTTTGACACCTGAAATCCTTGGTTTGAAGCTAAAAACAAAAAGTAATACTTTTTTACTTCCGAAAATGCAAAATGTTTTTATGAAGTTTTTCTACTCTTATCAAGTAAAAATAAATGAGCTAATGTCCTTCTATATAAAAGGTCCGTCTATTTAAAGGATATATGCCTTAAAAATGTTTAAAATATGCTCTTATATTCTTATCATATAAATTTTTATAACATATTTTAATACAACCATGTTTGTAAATTTGTTTCCAGTAAAAAACGGTACTATATTCTACAAAAAACTAGTTAGTTAAAATAGGTATGAATGTTTTTTTCTAATACAATTAAGTAATCTTTTGGCTATATTTTTTACATTTTGGCTATTTTTATTTTGTGTTTTGGATATAAAAATAAATTTATTCTGGCAACACTGGTTGTTTGTGCAGTGAGTAAAAGAGCATGAAAATACGTGAGAGTTTTGGCAAATCATGTGCTTCAAAGACAACTATGTGTTCAGTGTTAGTCTTATTGTTGCACAGATCACTTTAGTGCTGGGACGGTCCTGTTGATAGTTGCACAGAGTATTCTATTGCTGAGTTGGTTCAGCCGATAGTTTCACAGATTCATCTAGTACTGAGTTGGTACAGCTGATAGTTGCGCTGAGCCATCTAGTGCTAAATTGGTCCAGCTGTTATTTGCACATAACATTCTAGTGCTGAGTTGGTTCAGCTGATGGTTGCACAGAAGTGTTGAGGCGGTTTTCTTTGAGTGCCTACTTCTGTTGTTTTTGCTTTGAAACGCCTCCTTCTATGCAATGATTCACGTTAAGGATTCGTGGTTATTCTGCTGCTCTCTGTACTTTTATTTTCTAAGAACAGTCTCCCTGTAGTTCTTTCACAGGTTATTACTTTTCATCGAATACCGCTTACTAGACTGATTTCCAGTCAGTTATCAACAAATGATAGATAAGCGCCGCGTACTTCCTTATTACTAAATCCCTTAGAAGCTCACCAGCCTATAACTAGACTGCTTACTGAATTATTTACTAGCAATTACCAGCACATTACCTAACCGATTACTAGCTGCTTACTAGGTCGATTACTGGCAACTAACAGTTTGACTACTATATTGCCAGCTCTTGCGAGCACTGGAATGCATTTTAAATAAAAAAAATGTGTATTTTATTTTATTTTACAAAGTTAATGGATCCTTAACAAAAAAGTTATAACTTTATGAAAACATAACAAAATGTGCTTTTTTTATGACCATGGCTGTTCATGACAAAAAAAAATTCTAACTAATGGTTATGAAAATTAATTTGAATAAGATTTTTTAATAAAAATATTTGCAATTTTTGTTTAAAGTTTAAAGTTTTAAAAATATATTCAAAAACACATAAAAACTCTAGAAACTTGAACCAAGCGAAAAAAAAGCTTTAATTTAGAACATTAAAAAAATGTCTATAAAACTAAGAGAAGAACTTAAAAACCGGCTAAGCATAAAATATTCGCTTCGTTAAGCAACAAATACAAAAAAAAAGCACAACATAAAAAATTAGTTTCTTTTTTAAAATCAATGAAATTAAATAAGACTTCAGTGCAACTAATGATAACAAAACAGGCCAATTCACACACATAGGTACTCACGCACACTTTAGCCTAATTTACAAGCACATTTAAAGCATTAATCTATTCAAATCGAACTTCAATGCTAACAAACATACATAAATGTTTTCATAAGCAAATCAATCGAATTTGGGTCAGAATGCTTCAATATTGCTGAACCGTATGAGTGATTTTCATATGCATCAGAACACACAAACACATATAGGCAAAAACACACATACTCACCCACTCACATATGAGCAAAATCGCTAAAATGTACAAACAGGCATTCACATATTTGCGCTTATAAACAAGGATACACTCACACATACACACACACTTATAAGCAAAGTCCTGGCACACATGCAATCAACTGGCGCGCTATTTAAATATTAATATGAGACAACATATCACAGTAAAAAAAACAAAAAAAAAAGGCTAACATAAAAAACGAAAGCAGCTCAAAAATGAAAGTGAAAAGCGATAAATGTGCACAAAAAGAACAAAAAGAACAACAACAACAACAACGTTCTAATATATGCTAGAATTTAGACTAAGTTAATTAAAGTGGTTCCAAACGCTTTGAGCTGCGTCTAGTTTGCGTGTTGGTGTGTGTGTGTGTGTTTTGGCTCAACCTTGCCAACGTTGAAATATTTCCAGTTCAGTTAAGATGCAATATCAAAGGATATTAAATAGAATTTTCAATTAATATTGAGCGATTCATTCGCTAAAATCGACAAACGACTGAATGTTTGCGAACGCACGAGTGAGTGACGGAAATGCTAAAAGTGCTATAAATATAAAAACATACAAGCAAAGCTAAGCCACACACACACACACACACACACACACAGACACATTGCAACTTGCAACAGCACGCGTTGCTTTTGTTGTTGTTGTTCGTGGCAGTGCAAGGCCAATGCAAGGCGCTGCCAAACAGTAATTAAAGGCAACAACGCTGCTTTGCAGCATGGCAGCAACGCGCTGCTGTGTTGGTGTGAAAAATGCATGCAGCACCGGCAGCTATGATGCTGTTGATTATTCGCAGCAATAATGATGATGATGATGATGACTTTAGTGCTGATGCTGATGACTTTAGTGCTATTGCTGCTGCTGACGATAAAGATGGTGATCATGATGATGCTGCTGATGCTGATGCTAATGTTGCTGCAGCAGCTTCATTAATTAAGTCAGCAACATTGATGGGCGTAATTAGCGAAATTAGATGCGTCTTTGTCTGAGCACACAGAGTGCTTATGATGTCATGTACTAGTGTGTGTGTGTGTGTGTGTGTGTATGTGTGTGTGTGTGTCTGAATGTCTAATAACGTCACGCACTTTTGAGCCATGTTGTAAACTTCTTGCTACTTAAGCAAAAAACTTACCCCCAAACATTAAAGTTGTTTTCGCAGAAGTAAATTTTGTTTTATGACAACAGTTTCATGTGCTGCTTACCTGTAAATAAAAGATAAAAGTTATTAAAATTTTAATGAATTATTTCACGAAATTGTGACTTAAAGTATATCAAAACAGAACTAAAGAATATGCAAAATCATTAAAAAAAAATTAAAACAAGAAAAAATCTATTTGTTGTAATCAGATAATTAAGGATATATGAAGATTTGTCGGAAATTCTTAAATAGACATAACAAAATTAAAGTATAAGACAAATAATAACCCAGAATTATTTAATTCAAGCTTACTTTAAGATTTCTGCTAGAAAACCAAACTAAGAATACAATAACTTAATGAGAAAACGGTCGTATGAGTACTTAAAATCAAAAAGTCAAAACAAAAAATCTTTTCAGATATATCAACATTTCAACTGTTCAGTGAGCAGCATCATGAATTTATTCAAATATTATTTAAAAAATTCAATAACAAAATGTTATATCAAATGAAAATAAAATAATTTAAACAATGAAAATACTTAAAAAAATTTAATATATTTTTCAATTTTCTAACATTTGCTTAATTGTTTAATTCTTCTTAGCTGAGGAATTAAGTTCCATTTTTTGCAATACAAAAATATTGCTTCAAAAACACACACTCATCACACACATAATATTCGAAAACTAAAAACAACGACAAAGCAGCAAAGAACAAAATACAAACTTACAAACTAAAAATATGACAAACAGAGTCAAAGCAGACTAAAGCAAGTATAACAGAATAAGAAACTGCAAACAATAACACATTGTACAGGGCACAAATACACTTATACACACTAACTTTTTCTCCAACACAAAACTGCTCTTTAACATGTACTGTCTATGTTAGAGCTTTAAGGTTTGTTAAGCAGAAACGAGTCTTAAGTCAAAAAAATCTTAAAAACTATGTTCCAGGCAAATTACAAGAGTTCATAAAATTTCGTTTTTTTTTTTAAAATATATATAAAAAAACTATTATTATACATATATGATAGTCGTAAAAATTGGATTAAGGTTAGTCAACGAAGAGTTTAAAATTTTAAATAAAAACTTCTGCAGCGGCACTTCTTCAATGACGATGTTCGATTCGATAGAGTTTATCAGAAATTATATTTAACTAGTGTAAAAGCCCGTTCTACGACGGGAAGGAACCATTTAGAGTACAAAATGCTACAAAAAATTTATTGGATTTATATACAAAGGTTTTTATTTGAAAACATGTTTATTAAATTATTTTGATAAAACTTCTTTATAAAAAACATTTCTAGTAAAAAAAATTCTTAGAATTTTTAACCAATTAACCTTGTCCCTTGCCATCTATAACGCTTAATTTTAGATCATCAGCCCGCTAAAACTGCCCATGACTTAATACCAGTTCTTTTAGAAAAATTCCTAATTATTGCAATATTTAACCTTGCAATTTATTTATGGTCATTAAAAATGACAGTTTAACTGGAAATTGTCGCCTTCGGATTGTGAAAGGCAAATCTGTGTTTGTCGGGTCCAAATCAATTGTAGGTATGAAAACTATTTAATGTTCGCCAGTGCACCTGTCAATACCTGTGCGATGATTAATTAAGTTTTTAGGTTTTTCAAAACTAACCACCTTCCATTACAGATATCTCTTTTGGTATTGAAATTTCGAAGAAGTATTTTAATACTTCCAATTTTGAGGTTTAACTTATGCAGTGGCATTCCTGAAGGATAAAATTTATTCAAAAACTCGGCACGGTAATTTTGTTTATTGTTATCATCACTGTCTTCAATTTAATCCGTGCTCAGATTTCTCACTGTGTCACCAACTAAAATATTTAGAACTCTTGCTCGTTGACTTCGTTCACATCGGAATTTTTTGGGCACAGGATAGCAATTTTGGAATAACGGTTGATGTTATTCGGACTCAAAGTATTGCCAAAAATCTATTTAACCCTTTCAATGGATTTGTCCATTATATTGGACACTTCGGAAAAATATTTTTTTTTTTATTTTCCAACGTCTTTTCTAAAATCACATAGGTTGGTACTATGAAATGAAGTTGTGCCAACATGACAAAAATAATTTTAGGCAGATATATAACGTTTAACTTAGTTAGATTTTCGATTTAATGCCCAACACAAGCCTTCAATTTTTTTAAATCGCGTGTTAATAAATTTTTCAAAAAAGAAGTGATTATTATGATTGGTGTGCAAAGTATAATTTTTTTTTTTATAATAACATTTGCATAAATAACGCATTTGCATTTGTCTCCGGTTGTTTTAGTTGAACTCAAATATTAGTAAACAACGTTATCATGGTTTTGTCCATTATATTAGACAGCCTGCCAAAAGCAAAGCAGCTGATGTAAAAATCAAAGGGATGTTTTTTAATGTTTTTATTGCTTAAATGATGGGAATATAAGCTCAAAAAAATTGTTCACAATTATTCTGGCAAGTCATTGAAAGGATTAATAAGCGAACCTTTACAAACAAAATGATCGGGAATTTCTATGATATCTTCATCTCCATTTGCTAACTTGAGTAGCCAATCGCTAAAACTTGGATCAGAAGACCGGAGATTGTGATTTACTTCTAGCAATTGCAATTGACACCAACGTCACTGAATGTAATAATTGCTGTTCAGTTTATGCAGACCGAATAGGTTCTGGATCTGTTAATTAAGAAGCACTGTAATAGCAAGACATGATGTTTGATGTATAGTAGTATCATATAGTATCAGAAGCACTGTATAGTAGTAGATGTAGATGTATAGTAGTTGAGGAAAATGACGATAGTCTTCAAGTACAAAGATTTCCAATACATAATTTATGAACAGGTTCTGGTCCAGGCTGAACAGGTTTTAAAAGGTTTAGTAAGTACAAAGATTTCAAAATGGATAATTTTACAACAGGTTCTGGTCCAGGCTGAACATGTTTTATGATATAGAGCACGGAGCAGGACGCTTGTCTTTTATATATTAAGATGTAGATGTATAGTAGTTGAGGAAAATGACGATAGTCTTCAAGTACAAAGATTTCCAATACATAATTTATGAACAGGTTCTGGTACAGGCTGAACAGGTTTTAAAAGAATTAGGATGTACAAACATTTCAAATGCATAATTTTACAACAGGTTCTGGTCCAGGCTGAACAATTTTTTGCGATATAGAGCACGGAGCAGGACGCTTGTCTTTTATATATTAAGATGCTTTACCTTAAAAATAATGTTACTCATACGCCACGAATAACATTTTATAATAGCTCTAAAACCTTTTGTGAAGAAGTGTAATAAAAAAGATTGGATAAGCCTTGACATTAAATTGAAAAATTTGTTATAAATTAATATAAAAATACATAAATTTAAAGAATAATAAAAAAGGTCCAAACATCAGCCTTGATTTTAAATTAATTTAAATAAATGAATTAATTTTACGTTCAATAAAATGAGATTTCTGCGGAAAATTTTTAAGAATAACACAATTTTCGCTGTAATACATATTTTTATACAAGTCTAATACCTGGAATGCAATAAAAATGTTTAAATACTTGGCAGAAATGAAGTGGAAGCACAAAAAGTGAAACAATCAGCACAGCAATGACCTTCAAATTCCACAGTCGACTTAGAAAGTTGATGGCGAATGCCGGATGGAAATATTAGCAAAGTAATGAAAAGTACAAGAAAAGCTTTGTTAAAAAACAAAAAGAAACAAAAAAACAAACAGAAACTTGCTTGTCATGCTTATCAGCATTCTTGGAAAAGTGAATGAAACAATGACAATAGCTAAAAAGACAACAAAACACAAAAAACAAAAAAAAAAAAACAAATACAAACAAATGCGCAATTTAATGCAGCAGCATGAGACAGAATTTTTTGAAAATGCTGAGCTTTAACTAAGCTTAGCTTTTGTTTTATAATGTTTCATTTCATTTTATTTCATTTCATGAATTTTTTTATTTTGCAAAGACAGACAAAACTGCGAATGTTTGTCTGTCTGTTTGTAAGGATTCTGGTATGCATTTCAACTTGTATTGGATTAGCAATTGTTTCTTATGACTTTTATTTGCAAAATAATTTTTTTCAATTTGAAGTTTTCTGCTTGACATTTTTTTATTTCAGTCATGCTTTTTTGTCTATTTTGTTATTCTTTTTTTTTTTTCAAAGTGCAGCTATTTTATTGCATTCGTAGTTCAGTTGAGCTGCGGTTTTTGCTGACAATCTTCAAAATAATCATAACAAAAAAAATTTCTGGCTTTTGTCAGTATTTGTCAGCAATACGCCGCCGCATATGACGCATATTAAATGTCTTAAAGAGCACCAACTTAAGCGCTTTGAACAATTTAAGCAATTCCGGAAATTTAATTAAATAAAAAAAATCTGCAGACTTCTTAAGAAATACAGCAATCAGTGCTCTTACTTCTGGCAACATTGTTTCTAAGCTTCTTATGCAGACTTTGTCTTGATTATCCTGAATTAAATCCTTCATTTCCGTTCTTCTTCAGACAATTTCGAAGAATTCCTTGCTTAGCTATAGTTTTTTAAATTTTGTTTTTTATTTTGAAGCAGACAAAATTGCACAATTGTTCGTTGTGTTTTACAGCGTTGCCAGATTCACGCCTTCTGCATGCTTTGCATGACTGCAGCTGACATTCTGTAGTCGTTTTAAACGTATGTGCAGCAGGCTCGTTTTTGACAACAGCTGTCATGGCGACGCGCCATATCATGGAATGCATTTGCACAATATTGCAAGTTGTTGCTGTTGTTATTGTTGTTGTTGTTGTTGTAGTTTGTGTTGCTGCCTTAGCTGACAACGATATTGCATAGAGCTTTGGCTGCTATAGTTTGCTTTCCTTTTTTTTTTTTTTTTTTTGTCAACATCTTATATCTTGTCTACGGCATACAATACACATTCCTTTACGCCATTGTTTACACATCTTCAAGTAATGCCATGCGCCGCATGATGGCGCTGCTGATGTGCAGGATATTCGCATTGCTGCTGTTGATGATGACGAATTTGCATGGCAACTTTTCACTATATATGCCATGCATGTCTCTAAGTCTGTCTATAGGTGTGTGTGTTTGTGTTTGGGTAGAACGTTTCTGTGTGAGTTTTTAAGCAAATTGCACATCATTGTTGTTGGTGTGAATAATCAGCATACTGCAACGCCTTTGATTATTTCCCAATTTGTTGTTTTTTTATTTTTCTTTATTTTCGTGTTTTGCTTATATGTTGCTTTGGTGTTGTGAGAACTTTTGAGCGTGAAGTTTAGTCGGGAATATTTAGTTAAGAGTCTTAATGCTGTGGTATAACATAAATATAATTTAAAGTGAAAAATTATGAAAACTTTCAGATAACCGTAGGCCGACGAACAGATCAGAACTAGTTTACATAAAAATATTCAATATGATGTTGAATATAAATATGATAATCAACATAAGAAAATCTTTTAAGGTCAAGTTAATAGTTCACAGCAAATCAATTTTGAGTTCAAGATATTTAAAATCTCGTATGAGAAACACATATGAGAAAAAACCATACAAATTTGTTGAGAATCTAGAAAAACTAGACTAATACTGCTTGCTTCTTACAAATTTTCAGCATACATAAATTTTATTTTTTTTTAAACAAATAAAAAATTATCTACCGAAAAATTTTTTGTAAATTTAGTTTTTTTTCAACTTAAACTAAAAACTATGATAAATCAAAAATTTGGTCTATATTATATGCTCACCGTTCAGTAACCCTTCTATAAAATTATATGAAATTTAGTATAAAAGCTTGATAGAGTAATAGAAGCAATTTTGCAAAATTTCATGCAAAAATCTTGAGTAACCTAGAAGTTACAAAATATGAAAATATGAATTTTTTTCATTAAATTGTTCAAAAGACAACATATCGTTTTCAAAATAATTTCCTCTCAAAAGAACATCAATCATTCTGTGCCCATAAGCGAAACAGCTTAAGTTTAATTTGCATTTTTCAAGAAGCATTACATTTTCAGAAATATTCAAGTGCTTTACAAGTTCTATGAAATGCTTCTGCGCTCAGTTCAATTTCTTTTGAATTTTAAGTAAAATTATATAAAATCACAAATTCTATGTAATATGCTCACAGTGCAATAAAAAAAAAAAAAAAAAAAACAAATTGACCATTTCAGCCCTTGTAAGGACTTTGTCCGAGCTTCTTGTGATCAATTGTGTTGTGCGTGTTATTAAATATTTTCACACAATTGACCAAGAACTGGAGAACTGGATGTTTTATGCCGACTCTGAATGGCTAAAGTTGATGTTTTCAAGAAGCTGTACATGGCATTATTTACTCTCTGAGGTTTGCCATTGTCTGCAGAGAGGTGGTGACCGATTAGAACAATTTTTATATTGAAAAAAACTTTTTCGCCGCGACTGAAGATCGAACTCGGGCTCCGAGCATGCTAAGCCACACATGCCACGGTCACATGTGTGCTAAGACAACATTTAAATGAATTTTTCTCTTATATATTTGAAAATTTATTATACCAGCAGTTTTACAAAAAAAAAACAAAAAATATAAAAGAAACTTATTTTTTTGAAAAAAACAATAAATTATTTGCCTTAAAAAATTTTTGTAAATTGAACTTCCTTTCAGCTTAAACTTAAAACGATATTGAAAAATTCAAAAATTTGGTCTTTGTAAAATGCTCACCGTTGAGTAACCCTTCTATAGAACTGCATCAAATTTAGTATAAAAGCTTTTTAGAGCAATAAAAACTATTTTGCAAAATTTTATGCAAAAATCTTGTATAACCTAGAAGTTACAAAATATGAAAATATGAATTTTCGTCATTAAATGGTACAAAGTACAAAATATAGTTATCAAAATATTTTGATATTAAAAATGCAACAACAATTATTATGCAAAATAGCATAAGTAGGATTTAATATTGCGAGAAGTCTTGTTAAAAATTTGTAGTTGGTGGTAGAGATATTTGTGGAATGAGAGGGTCTAATTAATCGAATGAACTGAGGTAAAGCCTTAACACTTGCATCAGATTCAAATTCACATGTTGATATAGCGCTCCACCATACTTACAGCATTCTATACATATATCTCTTGATATCACTTTTTCTGCTACTTATCGAACTCCACACTTCCTAAGAAGAGCAGACTTGACTAAATGGGTTTGACACATGAAATCCTCAGTTTACAACTAAAAAAAATAACGTTATTTCTTCGTTATTTCAAAAGAAATGCTCTTAAGTTTTACAAAAAGTCTTCAAATATGATTTTATATCACAACCTGCTCAATAGCAAATATTAATACTCTGTTATGCTAAGGCAGTTTTTATATCCTTCAATAAATTTGCATCAATTTTGGTGTGTAGAGCTGTTGCAGTACAAAAAATAAGTATGTAAAATCTTACGATTTTAACTTATTTTTCCTAGAAGTTTTTCAAAATGGTTTCATACAAACTTTAAAAGAATTTTTTAACAGAAAAAATTTTTCTTTGAAGATTTTGTACACCAAAACGAAGAATAATCTAAATATTATTTAAAAATAATTTACAAATGCGTAAACTGTTTGAATCAATTTGAGTGCGTTACTATCAAAATGATCATTAATAGTTATATTTAATCTATATGAACACAGAGCAGCTTAAATATGCTTCAATAAATTTGCACTAAATTAAATGTGTAGAAATAAAAGCATAATTTGAGGCATCCGGCAAAATTTTATGCAAAAAATGTTAACATCCGAAGAAGTTATATAATATATATTTCATTAAATTTTATATGAAATCGAAAAAATTTATAAATTTTAAAAATTTTTGTTTTTGATATCGAAACATAATTACTAAAGCATCCATGTTGAACATAAATTTTGACAAATTTTTTCGCTTGAAAATATTAATTTAATAAAAAACATATATTAACAGCTGACACTTGGTATATAATATAAATTTGACATCTACTAAATACTACAACATGTGTTTGCTTCATGTTCTAACAACATGTGTGTACCGTTGTACATGTATCTCAAAAAAATCAAACCAATCACATTGAGTTGAAAATGTTTCAATTTGAGTACGTTTTGAAAATGTACACATGCTAATTTATTCATAATCATGTCTTGTTTGTATAAAATTTTGACACACACAATGTCACAACATAAACACACACACACACATAGCACAGCCGACTAATATAATTTATAAATGTTTTCAAAATGTACTTAAGCAACAACAAAAACAACAACAACAACACAGCGCACACCCTGTTCTCTTATATAGAAGTCTAACTAGACAAATAAGTCAGTTATGAAGGCAAGGCAACAGTATAAGGTAGCAACATAACAAGTGCTAAAGTAAGATGAAAAATATGGCAGCACCTGAGCAAGAGTTCAATAAAAATTTGTTGCCAACAAATTTTACAACTTTATGAGCATGTAAATTTAAGCATATTAAATAAGTAGCTCACACAGTCACGCACCTTCTTATACACTGACTGACATAAATAAAAAGCAAACAGACAGACAGACAGACACATGCAAACAAGCGCGCCTAGCAAATAATCACACGCATACACACTCACACATACAGACACCCACGCACTGTATGTTGCTATATCAAATCACTTTTTCATATCCTGCAGCAGCGATTAAGCAAATTATGATGAGCAGCTCATGTTTGTTTGTTGTTGTTATTGTTGCTGAAGCCATAAATTTGTTGTTGTTGTTGTTGTTGTTGTTGTTTTCTCTTAAGTAGTAACGCAAATATTTGCCTACATGTTGTGCGCTTAAAAAGACTCAAAGCGAAACAACAGCAGCAAAAAATGGCTACACTACCACGAATATAAAAACACACACACACACACACACACACACACACACACACACAAACAATCACACGCATTCATACGCATATGAACACATGTAGCGTATAATAAAATGCTGCCAGATATTATGTATTTTTTATTTTTTTTTTTTTTTTTTTCATTTTCATTTTCATTTCGTACTGTGTGCCGCCCTTAGCGACGCTTTTTCGTTTATTTTTGGTTTGGGTTTTTTTTTTTTGTACGTTCTCTTTTTTTAACTTCCCCTTTGGGTGACGCGAAAAACGCCTGCTTTTCTTGAAGATTATTGAAACGGGATTAGTTAGATAACGTCATAGCGTGTCGCAAGAATGCTGATAACATGTTACCGGAAACGGAAATTGTAAAAAAAGGGCACAACTTCCGCACTTCAAGCTTCACTTCAAGCTTAATTTATACATTTTTGTTATTTATTTCTATGTGAAAATTATAACATTACTTATATCACTAGCTGTTAGTAGCAAATGTTTACATATGGAAAAGATTTTTTTTAGTGTTTCTTTTTTTTTTTATTATTCTGAGAATAAAAAAAACACTTTAGCAAACATTTATCGACATGTGGGTGTGGCGAAAATAAGAGATGCATATTTTTTTTTTAGGTTTTTATGTTCTTTTAATATCTGATGTCTTATCAGTTTGAAGATAGCTCACTTAGTTCAGGGAAAATGAAGAATTCGACACGTGCAGAGTTTTTTTTTCTAAGAAAAACATGCCGACGTTTAGAGAATAGCTGATTAAAGTATTTTAATATTTAAGCAAACCATGTGTGTTTATTTAATCGCTGCTTACAAAAAAAAAAATTGGTCATTTCAACCCTTGAAAGGAGCTTGACCGAGCTTCTAATGATCAATTGTGTTGTGTGTGTTATTAAGTGTTTGAACACAATTGACCGAGAACTGGACATACATATTTTATGCCCTCTCCAAAAGGCTAAAGTTCATGTTCTCAAGAAGCTTTACATGGCATTATTTACTATCTGAGGTTTGCCATTGTCTGCCTGACAGAGATGTGGTGACCGAACAGAAAAATTTTTTATTGAAAAAAACTTTCGCCGCGACTGAAGATCGAACTCGAGCTCCGAGCATGCTAAGCCACAAACTTAACCTGCATGCCACGACCACAGCTTACAGACGGAAGAAAGTTTATTAAACAACAACAGAAACTTTTCAAAAATGTTATCAAACTCTCACATTTCATCAAATCTCTGATTTTGAATACTTCTAACAGATTTAACTTTTATTTCTGTTGGCTTTGAGGGTAGTTAAGTGAAAGTACTATGCTTATAAAAAAATGCATGTAAAGCAACCTTTACAACAATCATATTTTATAGTTCAGCAATACTTTCCAATTTCAGTTAACCATTATAGCCTTAATTGACTTAAATAATTGTTGAGGTTTAATTTAGCTATTTGCTTGCTTGTTTATTCGATCTCAAGAGGCCATCAAATCTTTTTGAATAATTGATGTTATGTTTATTTATTTGCTCGAGCTTACGTCAAAGACATCTAGCTAAATAAAATTGTTGACACTTTTGCTGATGGTGTCACCTGACAATGGTCCCAAATCAATTAGTATTTAGCGGTTGCCGTCGTGTTGAGGTTTAGTCGAGAGCATGATTAATATTTAAACAGCCTGACTGTTATGAAAATGTGGTTAATTTTAAAATTACAAAATAAAATAAAAAAAAAATTCAAGAACGAATTTAAAGTTGCCAGTAAATTAGTCATTACATATATAATCTTATACATATAAATACGTGAACATTCAACTATGACACACGTTTTTTTGGTATCAACTAGAACTCAAGGGGAATGTTATGCGCAAGGTATTGTTACACAGATGTGCTGAATGTATAAATGATATCTGATATCATCTGTATGATGGAAATCATCATACATCTGATCATCTGATGGAAATAAAATTTTTGTATAAAAAGTAGCTTTTTTCAATATGAGAGTTGGTTTTGCGAGAGCTTTTGAGTTGCACGAATTTGAGTTTTTATTCAAAGGTTCAAATTTGCTTAAAAATTTAGTTTTATGCACTCATTTATTATGAAATTTATGAAAAGGTGTTTTTTAATCCAACTTTTTTTTTTTTGTGGTGACCGTGGCATGCAGGTTAAGTGTGTGGCTTAGCATGCTCGAGAGCCCGGGTTCGATCCCTAGCCGTGGCGAAAAGTTTTTTCAATAAAAATTTTTTTCTGATCGGTCACCACCTCTCTGCAGACAATGGCAGACCTCAGAGAGTAAATAATGCCATGTAAAGCTTCCTGAGAACATGAGCCGTTCGGAGTCGGCATAAAACATGTAGGTCCAGTTCTCGTTCAATTGTGTGCAAACATTTAATAACACACACAACACAATCGATCCTTAGAAGCTCGGTCAAAGTCCTTTCAAAGGCTGAAATGGCCAATTTGTTTTGTTTTTTTTTTTTTTTTTTTTGTTTTTTAATCCATAAGTTCAAATTTCTATGTCAATATATTTTTTCGAATTTTAATGTTTTTTAAATTTTTCTAATTATTTCTGAAAGTTCAATAAATTTTCTTTCAAATGAAGTAACAATCACTGTGAAGCTGTAACTACAGGTATTTTTAGTTCATTTTCTTAATATTGTTGTTTATTATTAAGTGTGTATTTCAACCGTGAAATGTCAAGAGAGCGAAAAAAAATTGTCTCAAATTGAATGTTCTCTATTTTGGAAGCCAATATCTCTGCCATGTTTGCATAGATATCATTTATTTCTTTTTTTTTTGTATTTAAGTTTTATCACTTAATTTAAAAAAATATAAAATTTTCTGTAACTGTTTATGTTTAAATTATGTTGTTTTTTTTTAAATAAACTAGAAATTTTATGTTTTTTCATTTGTGTGGTAAAAATTATTGTTGACGAAAAAAACTCAAGTACACAATTTTTATTTTCTAAGAACGTCTATAGCGCATTTAAGCTTATAAGTATAGCCTGGGGTCAAAATTTGAGCAATTTTCTGTTTGCCTATTTATAATTACTAGTATTGTCTGGGGTCGAAAACCAATTTATTGATTGACTATTTATAATTATATGCGAAATGATTAAAATAAGTTCGAGGCTATAACTCTTAATTGATTAGAGATATATAGCTATTTTCTTCAAAAAAATTATTTTCTTATACTATTAACTTGTTCAAAAACAGAAAAACAATATTTTAAAAAAAATTTAATTTTGTCGAAGAAATCATAGGTAGCCTTGATTTTTTGATGGCACGGACAGTTTATTAATTTAGTGTCAAGGGAAAATAAATTCATCTAAAATCCAATATAGACTTTGAAAGAAAATCCATAATTCAATTTTGAGTTTTTGTTTTTTTACAACAAAAATCATTTTTACCCCATATTTTAAGAATAAATCAAATTTTTATGGTCTTTTTTTAAAAGGAATAATTTATATAAAAACAAACAAAAAACGGTAGTATTTTCAAAGGTTTTTTTGAAGTTAACTAATAAGACTTAAATACAAAAAAGAAAAAAAAAAACTGTATTCACATATGGCGGTGATATTGGCTTCCCAATTTAGAACATTAAATTTGAGACAGTTTTTTTCTCGCTCTTGGCATTTGGTTGAAACACACGCTAAATAATAAATGACAGTATTAAGAAAATTCATTAAAAATACTTTTGGTAAGAATTTTGCTGTAATTTTTATTACATTTTAAAGAAAATTTAACAAACTTTTAGAAAAAATTAAAAAAATAAAAAAACCGTTAAAATTCGACCAAGATATTGACATGGAAAGTCAAATTTTTGAATTCAAAACACAGTTTTTTACAAATTTTACAATTGACGAATGGATAAAACTACATTTTTTTAAGTAATTGTTACTTTTAAAAAAAACTCAAATTCGACCAACTCAAAAACTCTTCCCCAACCAAATTTCATATTAATTAAAAAGCGGTGTTTTTTCTCAAAAATTTAATTTCTCTCTTCGAAGGTTGGGAACCCCCTCTATCAGATATATCATTTATATATACATTTTGCACATCTGGGCAACATAACCTTTCGAATGATATAAGTTTCATTTAGTTTGAGTTTTAATTAATACCAAAAAAGCGTACGACAAACTTAAATGTTCACGTATTAATATATAAGATAAAAAAATTATAGTCGGTGCACTTCTTCTTCGCAATCTGATTAAATTAAAAAAAAAGTAGTAAGGTATATCTTCGACTCAGCCGAAGTCAAAATACTCCCACGGCCGATTCTTAACGGTAAAAGAATCTTAAATTGTAGCTCTTTTTGTGTGAGATTTAAAAAAATGGTACTATTTTGATGACGTCTAAAATACATTCATATCAAATTGTTTTGATATAAAGTTTTCAATTAGGGGTTGCATGGGAGATGGGCGTATTCTTGAGTGGTTTATACCAATTTTTCTAACACGCCTCAGTTTTGATATAATATACAAAAATACCCAATTTCAGGTCTGTTGCTTAAATATTAGCTCATTTATAGAGTTTTCACTTTAATAGGTTGTATGGGAGGTGGGTGTGTTCGTATGCGGATGACGTCCGCTTTTCTTCCACAATTTAGTTTTGATATAAAATACAAACGTATCAAATTTTTTTCCTGTAGCTTAAAGAAAAGCCTTTTTATAGAGTTTTAAATTTTGGGGTTGTATGGGAGGTAGGCGTGTTCGAGGGTGGATGACGCCCATTTTTCTAACACCATAATAAATACCTAATTTTAATTTTGTAGCTTCGACAGAAGCCTATTTATATAGTTTTCAATATTAGAGTTGTAGTTAGTGGATCACGCCCATTTTCAAACACACCTCAGTTTTGACAGAGATTATACAAATACCAAATTTAAGTTTTGTAGCTTAAATATTTGCTTCTTTATGAAGTTTTCATTATTGGGGTTGTATGGGAGGTAGGCGTTTCATCCGATTTAGCCCATTCTCGAACTTCATCTTAGTTTTCAAGAAAAAAGCTTAAATATCGAATTTAAGCTTCAAAATTACGGCTGTAATCGTGTCCACAGACACGACGGACGGACAGACGGACAGACAGACGGACAGACGGACATGGCTAAATCAACTCAGCTGGTGATGCTGAGCAAGAATATATATACTTTCTATACCTACCACGCCTCCTTATGGGCGTTACACACATCGTGACAAAATTAATATACCCCTTACACAGTACACGTGGGGGTATAAAAATATCAAAATCGGTTGAAAAACACGTTAGAAAATGGTTCTTAACTGTTTTCCCTACGCCTATTTATACATAGATAGTGCTCAGAAGAGCTATTTCTTCGATTTTGTTAAAAAGACACGTTTTCATGTATTTCGACCATTTGTACTGTGCCGAAAAATTTAATGTGACTTTTGATTTGCAAAATGTCACATTTTTGCCAAAAAAATGGCAAAATTTAGGATGATATCTTAAAAATAGACTTATGAAGATATGTAGGTAGGTGTGGTTGTTATCCGAATTATATAATTTTTGAACACGACCTTCAGTTTGAAAATAAATCATATATTCTGAGACACGCGGACATCGATTCAGTTTTCTATGTTGGTCATTTCATTAAATTTAAGCGACCTCGAAAACCTTCAAGCAATTTTTCAAACAGATACAAAGACATTAAAATTAAATTTTGGTCATATTAAATTCGCCATTTTGAATTTTTAAATTTAAGCATTGACTACAATATCAGCGTCCTCGAAATTCCCTCTTTCAAATTCTTTCATAAATATGGCCAGAAAGTGTTTACTTTTTCAAAATACAATAATGATATTGAAAATGGGCGAGTCCGTGAGCGGATGATGCATTTCAATTTTGATGAAAAATTTTCAAAATTTATAAAAATTTTAAGTTTTATTCCTGTAGCTCACATAAAATAAAATACAAACGTTTTGATATAAAATACAAACGTACAAAATTTTATCTCTGAACGTTGAACATGAGCTTATTTATTGAGTTTTAAATTTTGTCGTCCGTGGGTGGACGACGTTCATTTTTTTAAGACGTGTTTTTTTATATAAAATACATACGTACCAAATTTTATCTCTGTACGTTAAACATGAGCTTATTTATTGAGTTTTAAATTTTGGGGTTGTGTGGGAGGTGAGCGTGGCCGTGTGCGGATGACATCCATTTTTCGAAGACGTTTTTGTTTTGATATAAAATACATACATACCTAATTTTATTCTTGTAGGCTTATTATGGTCCGTCCCGGGCGGAATTATTATAAGGGCGGCATTGAAGCTAAATTAAGCATTTTACAAAATAAACATGTCTAAAATAAAATTTTTAATAGTAAGGGAAGAAAAAATTAAAATTATTGAAGGTTCTTTACTGAAATACCTCAATCGAGAACATAGTTCAAAAAGTGTTTCTGCAAAAGTTTCCTTAACATACCACTGTTCAGATGAGATGAATATAAATTCAGATGAATCCTCAGCCAGCGATGAAGAGTGTGAAGAAGAAGGTGGCGCAAAATTAATCATCCAATTTTGTTTTTGAATATATTTTTTAGTAAATAAAAAAAAAATGGTATTGAGTGATGAAAGTCTTCATTTGAATCATTACAATTTTTTGTGTTATGTGGAAAAGATGATACTCTTTAAGGGCCTGTCGCAAGCGTTGATATACATTTGTGCCCGTTTAATCGATTTTCAATGACTTTCCGAAAGATTTCCGATGATAACAGTTCGCATTCCACGAATCCTACTTGTTCAGAAAATGCATCAGCGGTTCCAAATCTAAATAGCTAATAGCTTTGGTGAAACTCTTCGTAACGATGAATTTACAAAAGGTCGGAACAGAAAACTAACGACGAATTGGTTTATTCGTACTCTGCCAAATAAAAAAAAAAACTTTCAGGACGTGGCTAACGTATTCTTCTTCAAAAAAGCTCTTTACTGCTTTTGATTATTTGAAGAAAAAGTTCAGTCGAGTCTTAAATCAGAATTCAATAAGTGGTGGAAAAATTTGTTTTCTTCGCCTCTTCAACAGTAGATACTTTTGACTTACGTAGTATTAGAATTAGGTTGATGATATGTATACTAGCATTTTTTTATATATAATTGAGTACAATAAAAGATTATATTCTAAGGATTTTCGATACAGCTACTACGTCTACACACAGAAAAAATGGCCACATAAAAACCTAATAATGTGGAACAAAGTCAAACAGCTTTCTTTATGGTTTTTACCCAAAAAGATGTTATTGTTAAAGTTATTGGCTATGTCTTCTTTAATTAATTTAAAAAGAAATCTCATACAGGTACTAGATTTTCTTCTTGATTTTGTTTAAGAAGAAATCTTATAAAGCTACTAGAGTTTCTTCTTGATATTTTTCGGAAGGAATGTCAGGAAGCTACAGAATTTTCTACATGATTGAATAAATAAATAAAATATAACGAATAAACGATACACGAAGTCTAGGACTTGAAAAAAGTATTGAAAATATGAATTTTAGAAGAAATCTTTCTAAATAAGTTTAAGAAGGTTTATGCTGAAAAACAAGAATTTCTTCTTGAAAAAATACCTCTTCTCTTTCGTCTTTTATGCCCGTTGTTTTCGAAAAGTTTTGAAAATATTGATTTTAGAAGAAATTAAGAAGATATTTGATTCAATAAATTTAGGAAGATTTTTGTTGAAAAACAATAAGATTTCTTCTTAAAAAATACCTCTTCTTTTTAGTCTTTTATGCCCGTTGTTTTTGAAAAGTCTTGAAAATATGGATTTTAGAAGAAATTAAGAAGATATCTAATGATTTTTTCTTAAAAAATACCTCTCCTCTTTAGTCTTTCATGCCCCTTGTTCTAAATGCGTTTTAGGAAGAAATCTTGTAGATTTTATGTGGCACTATTTTTCGCTGTGTGTGTTTGAAAACAATGCCTACAAAACCCTATATTAATGTTAAAAATTTTTTTGTATATTGTACATGAGAGGGACGGTCAGTTGGGAGTCCGCCCCGGGCGGCTTCACCTCTTGATACGCCTCTGCATTCACTCTTTTGGATGCCAAGCCACCGAGAAGAATGTGAAGAGTGCGTACAGAAGAAAATATTGCTGTCGTTGAGGCCAGTGTCGAAGTAAACGACAATTTATCGATTCGTCGTCGTGCGCAAGAAGTAGGACTTTGTCCATCGACTTTATGGAAAATTTTGCGTAAGGATTTGGGTTTGGTGCCATACAAAATTCAATTGGTGCAACAATAAAAGCCACGCGATCATCAAATGCGCCGTGAATTCAGTAATTGATCGCTTAATCAATTAGACGAAGATCTGCTTTTTTACCGCAAAATTCTCTTCAGTGATGAGGCGCATTTTTGGTTGAATGGATATGTCAACAAGCAAAATAGCCATATTTGGAGCAAAGATAATCCACACGCCGTTCAAGAATTACCAATGCACATCCCGATAAATGTACTGTTTGGTGCGGTCTATGAGCTGCTGGAATCATAGGTCCTTATTTCTTTAAAAATGAGGAAGGACGACGCGTTACCGTGAATGGTGATCGATACAGAACCATGATGAATGAATTTTTGTTGCCAACTCTTCAAGATATGGATGTGGACGAAATGTGGTTTCAACAGGATGGTGCCATTTGTCATACTGCGGGCGAAACAGTCGACTTTTTGAAAGAACATTTCAACGACAACATTATTTCGAAAAATGAACCGGTGAATTGACCTCCGGTGAATTCATGTCCGTCCGTCCGTCCGTCTGTCCGTCTGTGTGTTGTCCGTATACACAGGATACGAAGAAGGAGTTGAGATAATTCGATGAAACTTGGTACACATGGTCACATGCATCCAAGGATCTGCAGAATTGAATATTTTTGGAATCCACTTACGGACACGCCTACCTCCCATACAACGCAAAAATTTAAAACTGCATAACTCAGCTCATAATTAACCTACATCAATAAAATTTGGTACGTATGTGTTTTATATCAACAAAAAAATGTTGTCGAAAAATGAACGTCATCCGCTGACGGACACGCCCACCTCCCATACAACCCAAAAATTGAAAACGCAATAAATAAGCCTCTGTTTAACCTACAGAGCTAAAATTTGACACATATTTTTTTTATAACAAACAAAATATTGTTTTGAAAAATGGACATCGTCCGCCCACGGCCACGCCTACCACCCATACAATGCAAAAATTTAAAACTGCATAACTCAGCTCATAATTAACCTACATCAATAAAATTTGGTACGTATGTGTGTTATATGAACACAAAGATGTTTTCGAAAAATGGATATCATCCGCTCACGGACACGCCTACCTCCCATACAACCTAAAAATTGAAAACGCAATAAATAAGCCTCTGTTTAACCTGCAGAGCTAAAATTTGGCACGTATGTTTCTTATGACAAGACAAAGATGGTCTTGAAAAATGGACGTCATCTGCCTACGAACACGCCTACCTCCCATGTAACGCAAAAATTTAAAACTGCATAAATAAGCTCATAGTTACTATACAATAACAAAATTTGGTGTGTATGTGTTCTGTATTAACACAAAGATGTCTTCGAAAAAATGGGTATCATCCGCTCACGGACACGCCTACCTCCCATACAACCTAAATATTGAACACGCAATAAATAAGCCTCTGTTTAACCTACAGAGCTAAAATTTGGCACGAATGTTTTTATTGAAAAGACAAAGATTGTTTTGAAAAATGGACGTCATCTTCCTACGAACACGCCTACCTCCCATACAACCCAAAAAGTTTAAGACTCAATAAATAAGGTTCTGTTTGTCATAAAGAAATTAAATTTGGTATGTATGTATTTTATACCAAAACTAAGGTGTGTTCAAAAATATTTGGAAGACAATTAGAAGATAAGATCATTTGGCGACGCGCTAGCGATTCACCTAAGGGATCTTTGGAAGATGGATCGGTTTTCGATCGCCAAAGCGATGAATGCGCGGTTCTCGAAAAATTCCAAATATTCTTTCGCTCATTCCGGCGATCGTTGGAGGATGGATCGCTTTTTGATCGCCTAAGCGATGAATGCGCGATTGACAAAAAATATTCAAAATCTTCCTTTACTCGTCCCGGCGAGCGTTGGAAGATTGATCGCTTTTCGATCGCCCAAGGCATGAATGCGCAATTCAAAAAATTTTCAAAATCTTCCTTCGCTCATTCTGGCGATCGTTGGAAGATGACTTTTTAAAATGCTTTCAAAATCTATCATTGGAATATGAAGCAGGCTCTGAAAAATTGTTTAAATAAATGAAAAAATTTAACTTGTAAGCAACTTCATGGACCTGCTAGTTCAAACTTGTAACAAATTGTAACGTTCAACAACTTTGCAACAAATCGCTGACGACCTCTAAAAGCGATGTCTTGGCCATTTGACATGTCTTGTCAGCAAATCACTTTAGATCCCTTCTGCCGATTCGTGAGCGAATTCCTGGCGAATCGCTAAATACTCTTCTCGGCGATTCGTTGGCGAATTTTCCCGGCAAATCGCTTAAGACTTACCAATGCATCCCGATAAATGTACTGTTTGGTGCGGTTTATGAGCTGATGGAATCATCGATCCTTATTTCTTTAAAAATGAGGAAGGACGAAGCGTTAGCGTGAATGGAAATCGATACAGAACCATGATCAATTAATTTTTGTTGCTAAATCTTTAAGATATGGATGTGAACGACATGTGGCTTCAACAGGATGGTGCCACTGGTAAATCGCTTAATACTCTTCTCGGCGATTCGTTGGCGAATTTTCCCGGCAAATTGCTTAAGACTACTCTCGATGAATCGTTCGCTACTATTCCTAGCGAATCGCCTAAGCGTCATCTCGGCGAATCTTCCAGGGGAATCGCTTAAGACTCCTCTTGGCAATTTGTAGGCGAATCTTCCCTGCGAATCGCTTTTATGGCCTCAGCTGCTTACAGAAGACTCTCAGAAGAGCTCGCCGGTGACTGTTTCATCTTCCAAGCGATTCGCTGGAGATTCTCAGGCGCTTGAAAATGTTTGCAGGGATTATTCTTTAGTAACTTAAACAAACTTTGGTCTTTGAGTGTTGCAACCAAATATCAATTTCACATCTTTTTCATTCTACATTTCTGTTGAAGCCTGTAGTTGTTATCGACTCAGAGTTGCTGCAATAACTTGAGCCAAATTCAAGCAAGCAGCAGCAACAGCAGGCTTCAAATCTCCAAAGTAAAGCATAAGATATTAAGATGTTCGTCTGCTGAGTGGCTGTATTTTTTAAACAGCACAAGGTTAAATCTTAAGTGAGGCAAAATTTTTGCAACAATATTGTTAGCAGAAATTTCTTATGAAGCTGAATAATGAAAACAAAAAAAAAAAAAAAACAAAAAAAAAGGAAAATTAAAATAGCACGTCCCACAAAATAAGGGCAAACATTTTCCGCAGCTTGGCATGTTGAAGGAGAAGTGATGCTTCTGCTGCTGCTACTGTTTTAAGCTAAACAACGTAAAACTACAGCCAATAAACACCCTTTTGAAGTTGTTACAAGAACAAGTTAACGATGACCTTACTACTACAGCCACTCCCGCCACTACCACCACTTCAGTCAATGCTTTTCAATATTTACCAACACCGCTTACAAGCTTTTACTACGCCTACGAACACATCTTAACCTGCTTCTTCTGCTAGCTGTCTTTCTGTGCTAACTACATACTTTTTGCCGACTGACCTCTCTTCACCTTGTATCCCACCATCAACCATGCCGCACTTAAGCAACATAACGTTGTTTATGGCTAACATTTAATGTTTGCAACTTTAAGCATCATGTTCTACTATACTTAATATTGAGTCTAGGTTGTGGCAAGGCCAGCTTTAGTAGCTTGCTTACTGTTTGTTGTTGATGTTTTTCTTATTAAATAATATACTATAGTTTAGTATTATATTTAATGGTATTTATAAAAGGATCGAAGCACGCGCGCCATTTTAGGTGTTGCCTGGCTAATATTTCTTTGTGTGCTCGTGACTTTTTTTGCTGCTCTCCCCCCAACTTGGCCATTTCCACAAAAGTTCTAACAGCCACTGCTAATGGTTTTAGACATGTATAATTTAATGTTTACATAAGTACATGCATAAATATATATATATGTGTGTATATTTATATACATATATATATGAGTTATATACGAGGCAGGTATTAATGCTTTTTGACTTATTAAAATTTGCTATGGCACCAACCATTACAACTTATAAGTCAGTAAAATGGAATTAATACATAATTTGTCGATGTGCTGAATGTTGCTATAAGAGCATTAGACCATCATTTACAAAAAGGAAAAAAATGTTCATAGACATTGAGACTTGACCTGAAATGTTCAAAATTATTAAAAATCAAAACATTTTTTTTTTTATTTCTTAAAAACTACTTCTTAATTTTTCTGAATTTGCTCAGCTATTTAATATTGCTTTCTCTGCAACTTAAATCTTTGTTGTCATTTTTTGACCATCATCATCATCAGCTTATTTTTTTTCTTCTGCAAGTCATTTAATTTGTTCTTCTTGTTTATGGCTAATTATAATCGTTTTGTCTTATTTAGCTTTAGACGCAATTTTTCTCTCATAGATAGTTCATAATTTTGTCATCGTAGCAACAGAATTTTATCCTTATTTGTACATTACCGACCACTTTGCTGTCACACATGATATTATTTTGTGTTTCTTTTTTGTTTGTTTTGTTTTCTTTATGGCTATTAGTTAACGTTGTTTTTGTGGTATTATGTGTTTTTTTTTTTTTGTTTTTTTTTTTTGTTAGTTATGCTTTGTCATCTTTGATGACATACTTAAAGTAGCTCCCAGAACGAATTTCCAACACACTCAGACAACATTACACGATAATATAGTACGTGAATTCCAGCAAAGAGCCCAGATTGTAGCAGCAGACTTCCGACAGGGGACAGCTCTGTGTGATCAAAAGTCTAGCTTAAGTATTGCTAGCTACAAGGACGCTGACAAGGATGGCGATGTTGTCACCAACAACGACAACGACCTATATAAACTCAGTTAACCGGCAGCAGCAGCAGCAGCAACCAGCAGGCAAGTGAAAAACAAGCGAAACACGCTGTAGCATGATGCAGCACATATGAGACGCAAAAAAAAAACTTTATCTCAACTTACTTACATTGAAACACCCACTCCACAAACAGAACACACACATAAACGACAGCTACCGAAACACATTTTAGGCACAAACACAGCTAGGCACAAATTACGTCAACGGCTTGTGTTGTCGCAGCAGCCATGTTGACTGCTTAATCATATGTTAAATTATATTATCGACTTTCAAACAGGGTGTGTGTTGTAGTCATCATCATCATCATCGTTGTCGCCGTCGTCGTCGTTGTCTCTTCCTAGCAAGCTGTTTGAGCCTTGTTGCAGTATCAGAATTTATGTACACAGTGCAGCAGCACAGCTCGCTTGTGCAACTTAAAACTCGTGGAAATTGCAAAATCTGGCAACCAACGTGATAAAATATATTTAAGCGCCTTTAATGCAAAAGTGTGTTGCTTTAACTGTAAGCCGGATGTGGAATGTGTTGCAACTTGGCTGAGAGCGTGAAGTGATAACTAGCAGCTGATGATTAAAGAGTGTTGCTGAAACACTGTTGTTGTAGGTACTGCTAAGCAGAATAATTTTTGTTGATTGCACTATTCAGTGCACACAGTTGCTTTTACTAACTCCAACACTGACAAAAGATTTTTGTTTATTCTGTACAAAAGTTGCATGTTTTCAAAGCGGTTTTGAATTCAGTCAGGTTCAACAAACTAGATTAATCAACTTTTTGTATTTTGAAAACAAACTTAAAGAGAAAGCTGAAAACTTACTCAGAACTCTCTTGATGGTACCGAAACTTAGTTCTAAATTTCTCAAAGTAATCAAAACTTCATATTTGTATTGTGATTTTAGGGCTGACATTCAGGTATATTTTTTGGCTTCCACTTATAACGAACTTTCTAGCCGGGTTTAGCTCGTCGGATAACCGGGGTTCGTACAAAAATATTTCCTGGTGTTAATTAAAAAATGACAAAATAGTTTCCTTTAAATTCACACTTAAAAAATTTTTATTTTGTTCCTTCTTTTTCAAAAAATGAATATTTCATTGATTAATTTCGGCTCCTTCTTGATTTCCCTCAAAGTCCTTTAAAGTAGGGTCCGTGAAATCCATCATTCGTTCACCGAGTCACGGTGTACTTGAAATTTCGATGGGCCGTTCGGTATGGAACCACTCTGGCCAGATGTAAAATTCGGTCATAGATATCGTCTAGCTTGTTTTGATCAAAAATGGAAGCACTTGGATGCTTTTAGAGCAGACCGTCCACTTTGAAACCACTCGGGCTTACAGCGAAACCAGCTTTCATGATACCACTAGAATGTTTTATGGCCGGTCGTCCGATATGAAACTACTCGGACCGACAAGAAACCATTGTTCACTATTGTACTTGATCACTTATTTACTGTCACTGGTTCACTTTTTGTCCTTGGTCACTTGTTCATTAGACTCACCGATGCGCGTTGCTTGCGTGTTGACTTCAAAAAAGACCCACTGTTGGTGTTCGCTGACTTCTTTTATCCCCAAAAAGAGAAACGGAACCTTGTTTGTGTCACAAAAAATTTCTATCTGATCTCGACTTTGAATGTCGCTTGCCTAAAACTAGCGGCTTTTTTTTGCCCTGCATTTAATTGTTGTCATGGTAGCTGTTTCTTGACCCCTATGTATTTTGTTGTTGTCAATTGTGGATGCATAGAATGCATGTTGTTTGTATGTTTTGCTGCTTTTGCTTTATGCGACTTTGTTATATTGTTTTGTTGTTGTGCTACTGAGATCATGACACTGGCTTGCTGTATGTTTTGTTATTGTTTGATTGCGGAACGCACAGCTGCGTGTTTATGAACAGGGGCGGTTCGTGGTATAACCGGGTTTTTGTCCAGGTGCGGTTCATATGTTGCAGGGTGGGTGTTCAGGTTCGGTGGTGCGCTCTGTGCAGATGTGGTTTAGAGGCAAATGTAAGTCCTAAATTGACAAAATTTAGGTTTCCTTACACACTAAAAAAAATTAAATTCTCACCTTAATTCTGGTAAAATATTGCCAAATTTAAGGTGTACATTAGGGCGTATCGAATTACATTTTTTTTTTCGAATTTCACATTCTTAGAGGTCTCAAAAGTTTCATGTGGTTGTCAAGATCTGCCAAAAAAAATTGTATGAAAATAAAAGGACATCTTCCTGCCCCGCAAGGACAGAGTTGTTTTTTGAGAAAAACAGTAAAAAATAACGATCTTAAAATGCTTTGATTTTTGTAAAAAAAACTACATATGTCTAAAGGCCAAAATTTAAATACAGTTTAACTAGCAAAATCTTACCGAACACGACGATACTAACGATTTTTACCCACAGTAATCTGTTTGAAGGATATTCGAAGCGAAAGTTATAATCGAGATGGCACATAACTTTTGATTGTAACCATTGAGTCTAAGTTTTGATGGTATTAATTAAAGTGTTGGCGTATTTCTTAAATATGATGAATTAATAATTTGCAGAGTTTTTGCATATAAATTCTCTTGTTTTAAAGATATATACTAGAACGCAATTTTTTAACTTTTTCAAAAAAATGAATATTAGATTTTATATCACGGGCATAAAAAGTGGTGTCGAAGATAGTTTTCTCAATTTGGATTTTTCAAATATTTCTGTACATGACCCTTAAATATTGCTTAAAAGACTAAGCAATTGTTTTAAAATGTGTTTTAATGAAATTATAACCATAAAGGGTACATAACTCAAATTGAGAAATTTGATGCTAAGAAATAACTTTTTTTAAAATGTCGAAATAGAAAAAAAAAATCGTGGTTTTAAGCTGATATATTAAATAAATATTTTTAGGCAGTATCATGTTCAGAAATTTTCAAAAAACTCAAATTGAGAAGATTATCTTCGACACCACTTCTGAATTACTTCTGAATTACATAAAATCTTATATTCATTTTTTTGAAAAAGTTAAAAAATTGCATCCTAGTATACATTTCTCTAAAACAAGAGAATACAAATGCAAAAACTATGCATTTTATTAATTCATGATATTTATGGAATACATCAACACTATAAACAGTACCACCAAAATTTATAACGAATGCTTACAATCAAAAGTCTTGTGCTATCCCAAGTACAACTTTCATTTCGAATATCCTTCATACAGAACACTGTTAGTAAAAATCATGAGTAGCACTGTGTGTGGCAAGAAATTGTTAGTTAAACTGCAGTATTACTTTTGCTTTAAGACATATGTGGTTTTTCTTAAAAACATCAAAGCATTTTAAGATCGTTATTTTTTATTATATTTCCCAAAAAAACTTAGTCCTTGCGGGGCAGGAAGATGTCCTTTATTTGTTATAAAATTTTTTTTTGGGTGATCTTGACAAGCCTTTGCAACTTTTGAGACCTCTAAGAATACGATCTAAATTTTTCGATACGCCCTAGTGTACATCTCTGTCAGGTCTACATTCCATCCTGTAACAGCGTTTCAGCGAAGTTAGTCTGCCAATAGCAGCAAACATCTACTAGCACCAAACTTTCCAACTAAGTTGGTGAATAACCCAAAATCAATACAACACATACATCCTCAACAACAGCTGAATTCAGCTCAGCATATAACAACAACATCATTGGGTACTTACTTAGATGGACTTACTTAGATGGCGCTTACAACCGTTGATCGGTTTTGGCCTCGTCTAAAAATTTGCGCCAGCCTCTTTTGTCGTGCGCTTGCTAGCGCCAGTTGGAAACTCCAAGCGTTGTTATCAAGGTTATCTAATGCCTGATCTTTCCAACGGAGATGAGGTCTTCCTCGTCTGCGTTGGCCACTGCTGGGTACCGAATCCAATATTTTTTCGCTGGAGCTTCGTCGTTCATATCGATGTTGGCATAAAGCTCATACAGCTCGTGGTTTCAACGTATTCGGTACTTGCCATTGCCGAAGATTGGACCATAAAACTTGCGAAGGATTTTTCTCTCGAACGCACTCAAAGACCTTTCATCAGTGCTGCTCAATGTCCAGGTTTGTGATGCGTATAGTAGGACGGGCATGATTATTGACTTATAGAACGTCAGTTTTGTTCGTCGAGAGAGATCTCTGCTTCTCAATTGCCTACTGAGCCCAAAGTAACACCTGTTGGCAAGAGTTATCCTTCGATTAATCTCAATACTGATATCATTGGAGGAGTGAATGCTGGATCCCAGGTAAACAAAGTACTTCACAACCTCAAAGGAAGTGTTGTCAACAGTGACGTGGTTTCCAGGGGCTGGGACTGTTTGTTTGTTGAAACAAGATACTTCGTTTTATCTGCATTCACTGCAAGATCCATTTGACTAGACTCCGCATCTGCATACGCCAGCAGCATAACACTCTTATAGAAAATTGTGCCTCTGCGTCTCCGTTCAGCAGCTTGGATGATCTTCTCTATGACTATATTAAAAAAGTCGCACGATAAGGAATCATCTTGTCTGAAACTTTGCTTGGTATCGAACGGAAGGAAGAGGTCCTTTCCGATTTTCACTGCGCTGCTGGCGTTGTTCAGTATCATTCTGCAAAGTTGTATTTGCTACGCAAGAATACCAAATTTAGCCATAATGGAGTATAGGTGACTCCTTATTGGACTATCGAAGGCGGTTTTGAAATCTACAAAAAGATGGCTTGTGTTGATTTGTTTCTCGAGGGTCTTTTCTTAGATTTGTTGGAGCGTGAAGATCTGGTCGATAGGGGATTTTCCAGGTCTGCGGACACAATGATAAGGTCCAATCAGTTGGTTAACGATGGGCTTCAGTCTTTTACACAATACGCTCGACAGGACGTTATATGCGATATTGAGAAGGCTTATTCCACGGTAGTTGGTTGAAATGATGGGATCGCCTTTATTGTGGATTGGCAGAGCGCACTGAGGTTCCAAACATCTGAAAAGCATTCTGCCGACCATATTCTGCATAGAAGTCTGTGAATGCACTTAAATAGAGCTTTGCCACCGTTCTTAAACAGTTCAGCCGGTAGGCCATCAGCTCCTGCGGTTTTGTTGTTTTAAACCTAGCTAAAGCTGTTAAGACCTCGTTTAAGTCAGGCAGCGGAACTTGAACGCTGTCATCCATAATAAGGGTTTCTGGATGATAGGTTTCCTACGGCTGCCGAAGAGGTGATAGGCTACCACCGCCCTCGCCGAAACCAGTGGCACGACCAGGGGTGTTGTGACACCACTGCAGAGAAAGATGCCGCCTACAAAGCCACCCTGCAGTCTGTTGTAACACGTGCTGTTATGGAGCGATACCGAGAGAAGACTAAAGAAGTGTTCCCTCTATAACTGCAGTGAAGTCTGTATATATGTCACTAGATTCCCATTTTCATAATTGCAGGAAGAGGCTGCTGTCTTGAAATCATCGGCCAGCCGCCTTATCTTTTCGAAAAATTTTCGAGTCTCATTCCTGTCGCCAAGCATCTCCAACTCACGCATTTCCGCCTGTCATTTTTTCATTTGAAAATGCGTCTCTCTTCCCTCGTCATCTCTTGGTATCGCTCCATAACAGCACGCGTTACAACAGACTGCAGGGTGACTTTGCAGGCGGCGTCCTTTTCTGCAGTGGCGTCACGACACTCCTGTTCGTGCCACTGGTTTCGGCGAGGGCGATGGTAGCCTATCACTTTTTCGGCAGCCGTACGCATAGATTGGGATATGTGCGTCCACTGTGCGCATATATCGTCGATCGGAGGAGTGCTTTCTTGAAGCATGAGTGAGAGTCGAGTAGCGCAGGCTTCGACTATCCGTTTTGAATGCAGCTTGTCGACGTCTAGCTTTCTTTGTGTAGGATTGAGAGCATTCTTGGCTGCGCACAGACGTGTGCGGATCTTGTCTGCGACAAGATTATAATTCAAGTCTATGTTAGCACCACGGATCGCGCGTACGTCTAGTACACTGGAAGAGTGCTTTCCGTCAATCAAAACGTGAGCAATTTGGTTGCATGTTTTTTGATCAGGAGACAACCAGGTGGACTTATGAATATTGAGATGCTTGAAACTAGTGCTACCAAAGATCATATTTTGTGCTGCGGCGAAGTCAATCAACCTCATTCCGTTATCGGATGTGTTGTCGTAGAGGCTGAACTTTCCAACTGTTGGACCAAATATTTTTTTCTTACCCACCTTGGCGTTGAAGTCACAAAACACAATTTTTATTTTTATGATATGACGGGGTCAGCACTCATATGCGTCGTAAAAACTTTCTTTGGTCTCGTCATCTTTTTCTTCTGTCGGAGCGTGCGCACATATTAGGCTTATAATAAAAAAATCAGCCTTGAAGCGGATTATGACAAGTCGTTTGTTAACAGGAGGGAATCGCAGGACATGATGCCGTATTCTCTTGCCAACTACAAATCCAGGTGGCAAGACAGGATGCTTGTCGTAAGCAACCCTGTCCTTCCATCGCATTTCTTGGATTGCAGTTATATCAGAACTATATCTTTTCAATATATCAATCAGTTAGATAGAGGCACCATCCCAATTTAGAGTTCGGATACTCCAGGTGCATATCCGTTAATCATTATCAGTTTTTCGTTTGCGGTAGTCGTCATCAGATTTGGGGATATTTTTTTCTCATATTTCTTAGTTGTTTCATTGAAATGCTTTTTTATGTGATGGGCATCAAACCCAATGCACAACCTTTGGTTGAAGGCCAAAGTTGCCCGACGCTCAAATTAGCCGTCAACTAACGGGTGTTAGTTTGCCGTTTCCAGGAGACACAACGTGGAGGTTTTGAGTCGACTTGAGACGATTTCGACATGGATAATGCCGACACGCCAAGTTGAGGCAGTCAGACACGTAACCATGTGAAGATCGCACCCCCCCCCCCCCCCCCCCCCCCTTGTCATGATCTGAGTTTGAGTAATTTTTAATACAAATCGAAGTTTTCAGATTATGAACCACAAAAAGGAAACTTTACTATATGTAACTTTTAAATGGCTAGAGTTGGGCATTTTAACGTATCATATCTCATAACCAACACAAAAAAAACAGCAGAAGACTCAAGCTGCGCCGGGTATAATCAGCTAGCAGGGGCGCAACCAGGATTTTTTTTTTGGGGCGGTTTTACAAATTTTGGACTTATATATAAAATCAATTTTACAAAGGCATCAAATCACAGCAATAAGTATCAACTCTTGGGTGTTAATGGGTTAAGTTAATGGGCTAGGTGGGTTTCGAAGGCTCAACCAAAAAAAATGATAACTAATTTTTGTTAATACAAGAACAAAATATTTGAAGCACTAGATAATGTATTTTGAAGAAGGGTTTCAAATTTTAACAAGATTGGTTATAACTTTTTGGGAAATCATGACAGCCAATTTGCAAAAATAAGTTTGGACTCAAGCTTTAGGGAGAATATTCTGGATATATTGTACAATGCAATAAGGAAAAAATAAAATAAATTTTCAAACTGACCCAATCCCTAAAAAAACAGACATATTTAAAATTTAAGTTTAGTTTATAAAAATAGTATTTTATTAGTATTAAAAAAAATTTCAAAAATTGCTATAATTGTATACATATTCCACCAAAATATGCAAGTCTTGCAATCAAGATTGAATATCGGAATCTTTTTGTCCAAAAAAGCTTTTATTATTTGGATCCGAATACTTATCGAAATAATGCACTTTTTAGTGTTTTCAAAGTCTTGCAAGAAAATAAAAAAATAAAAAATGTATATTAAAATCGAGTTTCTTTCTCAATATTTGATCTCTCGCCATGGAAAAGTTAAAATTTTTTAGTTCAAACTGTTTTGTTTTAGCTACAAAATTTTCAATTTTTCTCGGGGAAAATGCAATTTTTTCTCCCCACAATGACTGAACACTTCACTTTGTTGTAAAAATAACCAATTGGCGCTAGCCTTAAAATTCGTCCTTTGATGAGTTCTAATAGAGCTCATTTCCGAATATATAAAACACAAAATTTCTGACTCCTTGGGATGAAAAACTAAGAGCCGAAATATGAAAAAATCGTTTGAGTCTCTCGCTATCAAAATAACGCTGAAATTTCCTTTAAAATCGACTTTTGATATCGTCATATTTAACACTAACATACTAACTCTTTCTGTGTATAATATGTGAAAAATATTTTTTTAATTATAATCTTAGATTTTCAAAATCAGTTTCATGAAAATTTTTCAAAATTGCACAAATATTTTTCGATTTTAATGAATGATATCTTTTTGGAAGAGTGTCGTAAAGACTTTCGTTAAAAAAGATATTATGTCGATTTAAGTCAGCATTTCCTAATTGATGCTCATTGGTATAAATTTATTATATCTCTGATAAACGGATGAACAGAAGCAAAATTTAACCAACATCTTTTCTTTTTTTCTTTTTTTCAAAAAGCCCATATTTCTTAAAATCGAATAATTTATGACAATTAAGAGAAATATTTGTGCAACAGATTCGAGAAAATGCGATGGAAAATTATGAATTTTACATTTTTGATCAGTTGCAGAAATCAATCGGAACTATTTTTATACCCTAAACCTGAAAGGTCAGGGTATATTAACTTTGTGCAAACGTTTGTAACGCATAGAACGAAGCGAGTCCGGTATAGAAAAGTATATATATTCTTGATCAGCGTCACCACGTGAGTCGAGCTATCCATGTCCGTCCGTCCGTCCGTCCGTTCGTCCGTCCGTCTGTCCGTCTGTGTGTTGTCCGTATACACAGGATAAGAAGAAGGAGTCGAGATAATTGGATGAAACTTGGTACACATGGTCACATGCACCCAAGGATCTGCAATATTGAATATTTTTGGAATCCGCCCACGGACACGCCTACCTCCCATACAACGCAAAAATTGAAAACTGCATAACTCAGCTAATAATTAACATACAACAATAAAATTTAGTATATATGTGTTTTGTGTCAACACAAAGATGTCACCGAAAAATGGGAGTCGTTCGCTCAAGGACACGCCCACCTCCCATACAATCCAAAAATTGAAAACGCAATAAATAAGCTTGTGTTTAACCTAAAGAGCTAAAATTTGGCACATATGTTTTTTATGACAAGACAAAGATATTTTTGAAAAATGGACATCATCCGCCCACGGACACGCCTACCTCCCATACAACGCGATAATTGAAAACTGCATAACTCAGCTCATAGTTAACCTACAACAACAAAATTTGATATGTATGTGTTTTCTGCAAACACAAAGATGTCTTCGAAAAATGGGTGTCGTTCGCTCAAGGACACGCCCACCTCCCATACAATCCAAAAATTGAAAACGCAATAAATAAGCTTGTGTTTAACCTAAAGAGCTAAAATTTGGCACATATGTTTTTTATGACAAGACAAAGATGGTTTTGGAAAACGGACGTCATCCGCTTATGGACACGCCTACCTCCCATACAACCCAAAAATTGAAAACGCAATAAATAAGCCTGTGTTTAACCTACAGAGCTAAAATTTGGCACATATGTTTATTATGACAAGACAAAGAGGTTTTTGAAAAATGGACGTCATCCGCCTACGGACACGCCTACCTCCCATACAACCCAAAAAGTTTAAAACTCAATAAATAAGGTTTTGTTTGTCATAGAGAAATTAAATTTGGTATGTATGTATTTTATACCAAAACTAAGGTGTGTTCAAAAATTGGGAGTAGTCCGTCCATGAACACGCCCACCTGCTATAATGAAAGCATAATAAAGGGATTAACTGTGAGCTACAGGAATAAAACTTGGTATGTGTACATTTTTCTTCAACATTTAAATGCATATAAAATATAGGCTTCATGCGCCCACGGACACGCCCATTTACAATAAAAATTTTTTTGTTTTTGAAAAGTGGGTTTAGGGTATTTCATAGTCGGCCTAGACCGACTTTAGACTTTCTTTACTTGTTTTATTGAATCACATGACTTCACTATAAACTTAATTCCTGCAGAGTTTGGGTTAGCTTATGTTTAAAAAATAATTATAAAAAAAGAACGAAAAATAACAATTTAAGAGAACATTTCCTTGTTCACCTCGGTGTCGAGGGACTCGACCGCTCTTCTTCAAATTCAGGCTTTCTTATTTTTTATTACTTTTGAATTAATTTTCTTCCAAATATTTCAATTAATTTTAGTAGGTTCCAAGCCAGAAGTTGCAGAGATACCTCAAATCGAAGTATTGTCAAGGACCTCTCAAGAGGTCAGAATCAGTCTGAAGGAAACAAACATGAAAATTTAGTAGATTGTACATCAAACAGAATCGATTTGATATATACATTTGGGATTTTTACTCATTTGATAAGATATGTGTTTGCTTTTCATATGAACCACTTTAATTTAATTATATTTTGCTTGGTATTATAATAATTTTTGGGGGGTGTAATGATGAAGTTCATATATTTCTGTTTATAATTTATTTGACGGTATATTTCGAAGTGGAGAACAGAGTGAACCAAATTGAAGAGTCATTCTAGAAAGTTTAATATGCATATGTTCACAATTCGAATATTCATTCATTGTATTAAATTGAAATTTAGATGATTTTTGTTTTGAATATTTCTTAAATTTCGATTTATTTATTATAAACCAGTCTCCATTTTAGCTAATTTGTTGCTTTTGAAAGTTTTTGGAAATCATGATTTATCAATATTCAAAAGAAATTCAGCAGTTGTCGCATGTTTCAAATCTAATGAACGCTGTTTTTGATCTTTCGTTGACTTATTAACGTTTCTTTTATCACTATGACTACAACTAACATGCCAAGCTCTATTAAATTTGTAAGTCCTTGACCTTATTTCAGCTGATAAGAGAATTTTAATATAAAATTTCTCTTGAGGATGGCTTTAAGTGGAATGCTGCTTCGCGTACTTAATTTCCTGATGACCTTGCAGTATCATCAAAGACATTGCCAGATTTAAATGATATGTTTACCACAACCATACAATTTTGTATTCACTTTGTTATGCACATAAGTTCAGTCAAAGAAAATATTTTTGAATACAAACTCGATATAAGAAATTAATGAAATCAATAGATAACAAACAGCAGTGCAAAACAACTCTCAATAATTAAACTTGATAATCTTTTATATGCAGTACTTCTTTCACATCCTCAGCTCAAACATTTACATAAACACCATCCGAAACAACAACAAAAATGTAAAAATAATTAAACCACTAAAAGGTAAATTCAATTTCCATTCGTTTACATTTTCTCTAATGATACTACTTAGCAAAATTAAAACTTGACGCACACAAAATGACAACATTGTGTCTCAAATTTGCATAAATTTTCAAAATTCGATCGTGTTTATTTAATGAACAAGCGCTCCTAGATAATTTATGAACAATTTTGTGCGCTCTTCATTAAAGCGATACTTAATATATACAAAATATCCTGCCACCAATCAAAGTGGATAATAATTCAATGGGTTGCCAACATTAATACGCATTGACAGAGCTTATTATCATGGTCTAAGGAAGGTGGGGACGATGGCAAAAGCCCAGCAAAGTGCGGCAGAAAGTAAGTAAAGCAAAGTAACTTGAAGCCATGTTGAAGAAGAAGAAGTGTTGACTCAAGGAAGGACTTGAGCCAATAAAGTGATAATAAAGAAAACCAGCTAGCTATTAGTTAGTGTATCTGTGTGTATGTGTGTGTGGGAGAGAGTGTATCAGTTTTTGGAATAGTGCGTAAGTAAAAGTCAAAGAAAACCAACGGTGTGGCGTTTGTGTGGTTGAAGTGGTTGAAGTGGGCGGACTAGGCAAATGTCTAATGATTGGACGCATTTTAGGCTGTACCTAATTACAAATTCTCTTTAATTCAGTTGGTGGTTTATTAAAGCCAACAACAGCAAGTGACACAGGAGTAGCAGCAGCAACAAATAGAAAATAATTTGAGCTGGCACAGAGTCGAACAGAGGCATCAAGGCAGGCAGGTGTTGCCATTGACATGGACAGCAGAAGAGAATGTCAAAGAGTGAATGTCTTCTAGGAAGCAAGCAAGTCTTAGACAAGCACTTTAAGCTATATATATATTGTGACTGGCTGATACCGGCATTTATTATGGCTAGCAAGCAGCGCACTTTCCATGTTGCGGTGGGTCTAGTAGGTGGACAGGGTAGTTGTTGGCCGCAAGATAGCAAAAGGCGGATGATAAGATGAGCAGCATGCAATTTAATGAATTTTTGCTATGATTATAGCTCATGTTTTCAACAATAATCGGTGGATGCAGAACTGTTTGGCGTTATATTTTATAAGGAACATTTTATGCAGTCTCAGTTAAGAAATTGTTAAGAAATAAAAAAAAAAACAAAAAACAAATTGGCCATTTCAGCCCTTGAAAGGACTTTGACCGAGCTTCTTATGATCAATTGTGTTGTGTGTGTTATTAAATGTTTGCACACAATTGACCGAGAACTGGACCTACATGTTTTATGCTGACTCGGAACGGCTAAAGTTCATGTTCTCAAGAAGCTTTACATGGCATTATTTACTCTCTGAGGTTTGCCATTGTCTGCAGCGAGGTGGTGACAGATCAGACAATTTTTTATTGAAAAAAACCTTTCGCCACGGCTGGGGATCGAACCCGGGCTCCGAGCATGCTTTTAGTGGTTAAGAAATAAACGACCTTGAATTCCTATGAATTTAAAATATAAAGAAATTTGACACACTTTTTTCTGTTTCTTCCATCTATTTCTCTATTTTGTTCTCTTAATATTCTCTATCAAAACATAGATAATTTAAAAAAACAAAATCAGAACTCTTGGCATCGTTTATAAAAATCCGTTTGGAAAAATCTTTATCACTTAGCAGAAGTCAAAAATTTCAAAGAATAATACAATTCAAAGCAAGACTTCGATTTTTTTTGTTTTGTCTTATTTTTGAATAATTTTTATGTTAGTGCCGAGTCTTAAAATTTCTTCGCCTGCATGTCAAAAATCGTCCATCTTAGTTCCAATACAATTTAAGCACTTTTTGAGACAGTTATTTATCTTATAACTGTCATAAAAGCACGATCTATGACGAAAATTATTAAGTAGCAGACGATATGAGAATTTTTTTTGCATTCACCTCGTATGTTATTTTGTTGCAGTCGTCGTCAATGAATGTGTCCTAACTGTGAAATAACAAATAAAATTGTTGAGCATACTTTCAGGCTGCAAATTTGTTCGTATAATAAAAGCACTGTAACAGCAAGTATGAACAGTTTGAGTGATATTGGGTGCGTAGGTGAATGCTTGTATTTTATGTATAAAGATGAGCATTTAATAATACAGCTTGGCTTAAACTACCTAAACATCTGTTGTCGACGCCATGAATTGCACTTTATTAAAACTATACTCTTCATCTCTAGCCTAACTCAATTAAGTCGCACATTTTTACAACAACAGCCTCAAATGACGTCAGTTGAGATCATCTAAAGCTGTGAGTTCTTCCTGTAGTGCAACTTGTCTCTTATATTTGTATGAGACATGGTTTTCCATCCATTTTTTCTAGTATTTTATTAATTTTTTCTTTAGAAATTTCATTGAACTCTAAAACCCTGAACCCAAGTCAGCTGGTCTTGCCGCAACGCTACAACCAAGCAATCTAACCCACTAACCAACACCAGCGACAGCTAATTAAGTTGCCAGCCAGCATTGTGAGTAAAATTATTGAGAACATAACCAGAAGGAAGATTGCTAGGATGCGTTCGTTCATTCGTTCAGATGCTACGTGTTGATGAAGGTTTGTTGCTTGTGTTCTTGATGTTGTTGTTGTTGTTGTTGTTGTTGTTGTTATTGCTGTTGTTATTCTTGTTGTTATTGTTGCTGTTGTTATTGTTGCTGTTGTTATTGTCATTGTTGTTGCTGTTGCTTTTGCTGCCATTGCTTTCTTGTTGTTGTCAAGATGAGTTAAGATGGGCGTACATGTCAGGGTTTTGGCTAAAGTAGCTGTTATTGTTGCTGTCGTTTCTGTACTATGCGCTAATGCTGCTGGTATTCAGGCGTAACATGATTCAATTAAGTGTCAATTATGTTCTTCCATAAGTTTCGTGGTCGGATGGATGTATTTAATAGAATTTGTCATCTTTAAATTTCAATGTGGTTGCAAGATAAGAGGAAAAATTAAATTTCTATAGATTTCCGATAGATGAAACCACATCAAGAGTAGTTATGTAGGAATTAATTGACAAAATGTTTTAAGTATCTAGTTAAAAAGTTTAAAATTTAATAAAGAAATTTTTAGAAACTTAAAAAAAAAGAGATAAAATTATACAAAATTTCCAAAAAGATTATTAATAGCCGGAAAAGTAAAAGAAAGTAGCTATAAATATTTGACAAAAATAATTTAATGAAACGCTTTTTCAAAGAAACTGAAAAATTTATATCAAGAGACCCTTTTTTGTATTTCAGATATTAAAAAAAGTCATAATTATTTCGTAATTCAAGATACTCAAAAATACTTTAAGATACTTAGAATAATTTAAGTTCAAGGCAGTTTAAAATAATTTAATAATTTTTTTTAGGTTATTCAAGATTCGTTAAAGATATACTACAAGAACTTTCAAAGTACTATCGACCTTCAACAAGACATTTTCGAATACTTCAGATTCTTCAAGTATAGAAAAATATGCTAAAATATATTTCATGATACTTTAATATACGAGCAATCTTTTTAAGCATCTGTCTGATTCTAGAAGAAATATCGTAGTAAGATGATATGAAGATAGAAGATATATCTAAGTTACTTTTGATTATTTAAAATATTTCAAAATACAAAATAATAAACTACCAGGGACCGTAACCGTTATGAGTTTTATTAAAAAGATCCGTTTTAAACAGTTATTTTTCAAATTAAATTTCTTAGCTCAGAAAATAACACTTATTTTTTGAGATTTATTTTTACCTCACAAAAAAACACATATTTCTGAGTTTTATTTCTTTGCTCTGATAAAAAACATAATAATTTACAAGGGACCGTAACCGTTATGAGTTTTATTAAAAAGATCCGTTTTAAACAGTTATTTTTCAAATTTAATTTCTTAGCTCAGAAAATAACACTTATTTTTTGAGTTTTATTTTTACCTCACAAAAAAACACATATTTCTGAGTTTTATTTCTATGCTCTGATATAAAAATTATTTTTTGAGTTGTATATTTTTTACTCTCATAAAATAAAACTTATGTTTGAGTTTTATTGTTTCGCTCTGAAATAAAACTCATTTCTTGAGTTTAATTGTGTACTCAGAAAATAAAACTTTTTTGAGTTTAGTTTTTCTTTTTCAGAAAATAAAACTTATTTTTTCTTTTTATTTTTTTCCTCTAAAATAAATTTTTTTTAATTTTTTTTTAACTCAGGAAATAAAAATAATTTTTAAGTTTAATTTTTTTTTGCTTTGAAATAAGAGTTATTATTTGAGTTTTTTTTTTTTTACTCAGAAAATAAAACTTATTTCTAATTTTTATTATTTAATATTTATTTTATTAATTATTTTTATATTTTACTCAAAAAATTACACTTATTTTTGTAATTTTTAAATCAACTATTAAAATGAAAAATCACTATATTTGAACAATATTAAATTTATTTCCTTTTAGTTCTATTTTTTGATTAAAAAATAAAAATCAAAAACTAATAGCAGAAAAACTAACTCAAATATTTAAAAAGAAATTTAAGGATCTGAGTAAAAAAATAAAATTCAAGAAATAAGTTTTATTTCAGAGCGAATAAATAAAACTTAAAAATAAGTTTTATTTTCTGAGCATAAAAATAAAGCTAAAAAAATAAGTTTTATTTCAGAGTCGAAAAAAAGAATTAAAAAATAAATATTATTTCAGAGTAAAAATATTAAACCCACAAAATAAAATTTTTATTAAAGTGATACATATAAATAATATATATAAGTTTATTTCAAAGCAGAAAAATAAAACCCAAACACAAATTTTTGGTTTCTTATTTATATAAAATAAAACTCCAGAACAAAGTGATTTAATAAGAGCGAAAAAATACAACTCAAAAATATTATTTTACTTTCTAAGTAAAAACAAATAAAACTATGAAACTAAGTGTTATTTAAGAACGAAAAAATGAAACTTGACAATAACAGGCATTTTAAAATTGTTAACATAAAACTAAAAAAAAATCTTAATAATTTTGAATAGCAAATGAAACAAGTATAAATTTTGTATACGTGATATTCTGCTCTAGGTCATTTAACATAATGATTTTTTTCTATAAAACTTTTCAAAATTTCAGTTATATTATCAATTACTACTATTACTATATTACAGTTAAAACAGTTACTTTCGAACCCTGTAAAATAATAATCAACACTGCAAGGTACTTTAAATAAAACAAAACTACTTCAATATAAATCCAAATACCTAATAATTTTAAACAAAACAAGATATACGATACACAATACACTACTTCCAGAATCTTCAAAAACGTCACGTCATAGTCAGTTAGAATGAGAATCAGATTTAATTTTATTATTAGGAGCCAGAGTCAGACCCAGAGCTAAAGTCAGAAAAAATACGGAGAAAATCAAAATCAAAGTCAAAGTCAAAGTCAAAGTCAAAGTCAAAGTCAAAGTCAAAGTCAAAGTCAAAGTCAAAGTCAAAGTCAAAGTCAAAGTCAAAGTCAAAGTCAAAGTCAAAGTCAAAGTCAAAGTCAAAGTCAAAGTCAAAGTCAAAGTCAAAGTCAAAGTCAAAGTCAAAGTCAAAGTCAAAGTCAAAGTCAAAGTCAAAGTCAAAGTCAAAGTCAAAGTCAAAGTCAAAGTCAAAGTCAAAGTCAAAGTCAAACTCAAACTCAAAGTCAAAGTCAAAGTCAAAGTCAAAGTCAAAGTCAAAGTCAAAGTCAAAGTCAAAGTCAAAGTCAAAGTCAAAGTCAAAGTCAAAGTCAAAGTCAAAGTCAAAGTCAAAGTCAAAGTCAAAGTCAAAGTCAAAGTCAAAGTCAAAGTCAAAGTCAAAGTCAAAGTCAAAGTCAAAGTCAAAGTCAAAGTCAAAGTCAAAGTCAAAGTCAAAGTCAAAGTCAAAGTCAAAGTCAAAGTCAAAGTCAAAGTCAAAGTCAAAGTCAAAGTCAAAGTCAAAGTCAAAGTCAAAGTCAAAGTCAAAGTCAAAGTCAAAGTCAAAGTCAAAGTCAAAGTCAAAGTCAAAGTCAAAGTCAAAGTCAAAGTCAAAGTCAAAGTCAAAGTCAAAGTCAAAGTCAAAGTCAAAGTCAAAGTCAAAGTCAAAGTCAAAGTCAAAGTCAAAGTCAAAGTCAAAGTCAAAGTCAAAGTCAAAGTCAAAGTCAAAGTCAAAGTCAAAGTCAAAGTCAAAGTCAAAGTCAAAGTCAAAGTCAAAGTCAAAGTCAAAGTCAAAGTCAAAGTCAAAGTCAAAGTCAAAGTCAAAGTCAAAGTCAAAGTCAAAGTCAAAGTCAAAGTCAAAGTCAAAGTCAAAGTCAAAGTCAAAGACAAAGTCAAAGTTAAAGTCACAGTCACGGTCAAAGTCAAAGTCAAAGTCAAAGTCAAAGTCAAAGTCAAAGTCAAAGTCAAAGTCAAAGTCAAAGTCAAAGTCAAAGTCAAAGTCAAAGTCAAAGTCAAAGTCAAAGTCAAAGTCAAAGTCAAAGTCAAAGTCAAAGTCAAAGTCAAAGTCAAAGTCAAAGTCAAAGTCAAAGTCAAAGTCAAAGTCAAAGTCAAAGTCAATCAAGTCAATCAAGTACAAGAATAACTACAATTATAAGTTACTACAAGTACAAGAACCAGAGTAAGAACAAGGGCACATTAAGTACCAGTATTGGTAGAAGTACAAGGCCAAGTCCAAGACCATGTAAAAGTACAGTTACAAGTGTAAGTACAAGTACGAGCTCAAGTGCAAGTATAAGAACAAGTGCAAGTACAAGTACATACACAAGTACTCGAAGAAATACAAGTTCAATTACGAATGCAAGTATGCCTTGCAAACATTTGTAATCGCCTGAGAATCTCCAGCGAATCGCTTGGAAGATGAAACGATCGCCGGCGAGCTCTTCTGAGAGTCTTCCGGGAATCGCCGAATGTTAGCAGCTGAGGCCATTAAAGCGATTCACCGGGAAGATTCGTCGGCGAATCGCCAAGAGGAGCCTTAAGCGATTCACCTGGAAGATTCGCGAACGATTCGCCAAGAGGAGCCCTAAGCCATTCGCCTGGAAGATTCGTGAACGATTCGCCGAAAGGGGTCTTAAGCGATTCGCCGGGAAGATTTGCCAATGAATCGCCTAGAAGAGTCCTAGGCGATTCGCCAGGAAGAGTCGCGAACGATTCGCTGAGAGGAGTCTTAAGCGATTCGCCGGGAAGATTCGCCATCGAATCGGCAGAAGGAGTTTTTGTTTGTTGCACAGCATCATTGTTGAATGTTACAAGTTGTTGCAAGTTTGAACAAGCGGGCTCTTCAGACATTGTTTTATCCCAGTTTCATGAAGTTTTTTAAAAGATAAATTTTTTGATTAATTTAAACGATTTGTCAGAGCCTGCTTCATATTACAATGATAGATTTTGAAAGCTTTTTATAAAGCAATCTTCCAACGATCGCTGGAATGAGCGAAGGAAGATTTTGAAATTTTTTGGAATCGCGCATTCATCCCTTGGGCGATCAAAAAGCGATCCATCTTCCAACGATCGCCGGAATGAGCGAAGGAAGATTTTGAACATTTTTTGTGAATCGCGCATTCATCGCTGCGGCGATCGAAAAGCGATCCATCTTCCAACGATTGCCGGAATGAGCGAAGGAATATTTTTAAATTTTTTGAGAATCGCGCATTCATCGCTGCGGCGATCGAAAAGCGATCCATCTTCCAACGATTGCCGGAATGAGCGAAGGAATATTTTTAAATTTTTTGAGAATCGCGCATTCATCGCTGCGGCGATCGAAAAACGATCAATCTTCCAAAGAAACCTTAGGCGAATCGTAGCGCGTCGCCAAATGATCTAATCTTCCAATCGTCTTCCAAATGTTTGCAGGGTAAGTGCCAGTACAAGTACAAAAACAAACACAAGTACAAGTATAAGTACATGTTTTCAAAGGAGTTGCTGTCAACAGTGACGTTTCCAAGACTTTGGAACTGATATATTGGAAAATGGGTGACTCAATATTAGACTGTCGAAGACAGCTTTGTCATCGAAAAAAAGATGGCCGTGTCGATTTGTTTTTCAGGGGTCTTTTCCAAGATTTGTCGTAGCGTAAATTTCTGGTTAAGGTTGGGTTTTCTATGTTTGAAGACCAACCAGTTGCTTGAAGATGGGCTTTAACACTCGATGCGATATTAACACTGAAATGTTCCTAGAAAAAAATCACACTTGTTTCCTTTCGGGTCAAAAACTGACTCTGGCACATTTTATTAATTTTTTATTGGAGAAACTTTAAAAACAAGTATATAAGTATAAGCCAAGATAATTTTGAAAATTTAAAATATACCCAAAGCCAGAAGCGCAGCTACACATGCTTTGATACCGGGTTTGCTGGTAATGCATACTTTTAAGCGACACCTTAAGCGGAAAGAGATGATTTGCTCGTCAAATGGACTATATATACAAATTTAAATTTCCTCATATCGGCCACGTATTTGTAATCGATGCAGCTCTCTATTGTCGAACGCCAAGATGCGAGAAATATCATGAAATCGCTTGAGAGACGTTTATCTCAAAATAGGCCTCCCATGGTTTTAATACCACAAGCTTAAAAGGTTTTCACCATGTGATAGATATACACCTAAATTGTTTTTGTAAGATGTTTTTGCTTTTCAAATCTGTATTTTTTTGTTTCCTGTTTGAAGCAAAAGTCCTAAGAATGCATCAAATTCAATGTCATCCAAGCAAACAAAGCTTTCTTCAAGCTCTCTTTGGCCCATAATATTGGTAAAACTTTTTATATATTTTCTTATGACGACTGAGAATAAAACGCTGAAAAAATTCTTCAATTCTGAAATTCTATTTGTAGCGAAAGCGGTATTCTCGATAATATTTTCAGAACGTGCTCTTGACAATGCATTGGTGAGAAGTATTGTATGCTATTTTGCCACCTTACCTTTGCCAAGATACTCAATAGATCTATTAGAGTTTCTTCTGATATCGATATTCTCAGTGACCTCTTCAATATCCTCCAAATCACTAGCATGGAGTTTCTCTTTTGGCTCGTAGACCATGTCATCACTTTCAAATAGTTAATGTTCGAAAGCCTCAAGACAGAACTCGGATTAATCCAGTATTCTCGAATTTCTGCATTTATCAAGTGCCGATTTTGTTGGCAAAGTTTTAATTCTACATGTACAAAGTACTTTCAATAGATAAACTTACCCTAAGAGTTCTGAATTCTTGGGCCATTTTTTATTTTTTTTTTTTTTTGGCACAAAAATGCTTATTTTTAGTGTCAGCAATAAAGTGAACAATGCTTGCAAAAGTGAACCGAAATGAAAATGATACTGTGTCAATAATAAATTAAAACCTAACAAAATTGGAACAAAATGAAAATGAAACAGTGCAATACATAAACACAGAGCTTGCGAAAAAGATAGATATGAAGAATGAAACAGTTTAAAGGGTGAACTTTTGCACTGAACAGAAAGGAAAAAAATGTTAAAAATCATTTTCACATTTCATTTTACAAAGCATATAAAAGTAAATAAAATCAATCCTTTATATTTTCTGATTGCTTTTGTCGAAAAAAAAAAAATTTTAAAAATGTCCCTTTTTAAAAGTATTTTAAAAATATCCTCCACACAGCTTCAAAAACTAAAAACATTAGTTGTGTTCAACCTATTTATGTCCACAAAAGTTTTTTTTTTCTTAACTTATACAATTTATAAGTTTAAGTGTCCGTCATATTTAAGGAAATGATGTAGCGTTAAAAAGGGCTAAACTTATTGATGTCATAATCGAGTGAAACACCCTGCTATCTCGATTTAACCTTATCTGAACCCGAATTCTTTCTTTACTAATTAAAACTTCTGCAAAGTTTCTAAATTTCTTCGGGAGTCCAAAAGCAAGGGAATAATTTCATCGATTTTGGTGCTGTAGTTAAGCAGCTGGCGGGAAATGGGTTAAAGTTAAAATCACACGTAGTTTTGAAATGCTAAAAAATTATGTCATGACTTTCTACAATAGTTTACATATCATTGTTTTTAGCTTCTCCATTATTGACCAACCAACCACACTGAATTAAACGTTTCAGCTCGGTACACTGGGGGTCAACCAATTGAATTAGCACGCTAACCGAGCGATTTATCAACTAGCCAATGTCAACATTTTTGCACAAAAAGCTGATAGTTATTTATAACCACAGATGAGTGTTAACCATATAGAGCAACATATAATTAAATACAAACAGACAGACAAACAGATGCTTTAGAAAGAAGCAAAGACTATGTTGCTCTGGCTTTTGTTGCTCTGGCTTTTGTTGCTGCTGCTGCTACAATTGCTCGTGGTGTTGCAGATAAATTGGTAACATTTTCAATTGTATGACGATATCTAGAGTTTCATTGACCTGGTTGTATGTTTTAAACTCTGTCTATGTTAGTTTATGTTTTGTGTTAGTTCGAGTTTATGCAAGTTTTTTTGTAGTTGTATGTATGTTGCTGCTACTCGTTGCAAATAACTTAATAACTCTTGTTCGAATGAGTTTCGTGTTGAACTTTAATCTGATCGGTGTTCTTTTTAATATTATTCTAGTTTGTATTAAGTGCTGGTTTTTGATGTGAAGCTTTTTTTTATATGGTCTGTCTATAACGATATGTTAATTAATGTAACCTAGTTTACTCTTTGTTTTATGTATTTAAATGTTGCATGCTAAATGTATGCATGCATTCTAACTTCTTATATGTTAGAGTGCAAGAAAGTTGTCAACGACCGGCTTATATTTCATAAGCTGCTCATGAGATTCAGAGCACAAGAGATATAAAATACATAAGATACACAAGATAGATACATACATAAATAAATGCATAAAATACATTAGATACATAAAAATCATAAGATACATATGATTCATAAAAGCGCGTCAGTCTTTTTTCTCACTCTCAAACATGCAACAGCATAGCGTGTTGGTTAGGCGATCGACTCTCATGCCATGCTATCATGGAGGTTCGGGTTCGTTTCGTGTAATGGACCGTTTTGAAGACTACTTATTATTTAAAATTTTTTGTAATTTTATTTTATAATATCGACAAATTAGTTTTTGGCAAATACCTTGTTAGTGCAAAATCAACCAAGTTTTTGTATAAATTATATACATTTTTGTATAAATTATATACGTTTTTGTATAATTCACATAAGTTTTTGTATAAATCTTATATTTCTTATCTAAGTATATTTTAAGAATATCTAATACATAAAGATAATTCAATTATTTCGCTTGATTAAACGATTGATGCCGAAGTTTTGTTTGAATCTCTTGTTGATGCGGAATATTATTTGTCTGATACTTTAAGCTTAAATTTTTCATAGAAGCTCTTCATATCCATCAACTCTGTGAATGTTAATTAGTTCACTAATATTTGCCATTAAAAAAAATCCATTAGTTTAATTTATATTCAAATCTATTAAAATATATTTAACTCTCATTTATGTGAATTTAACGATTTTCGCCACCATGAAACAACATTTTATCACTTGCAATCATTGCATATATTAAATAGCCATTAATGGCAAGAAAAACCAAGCATTGCTTTTATCTTAAAAAAATAAATTTTATATTTCTGTAGTTATCAGCTTCAAGTCGTAAATGTTAAAAATTGCACATCCGCAACATAAACTTTTTCAGTACGCTCATAAATAAGTAGATTCGTTAATAAAATTTAACAAAAATAATTTGTAGCCATTAAATCAGCTTTTATTAAACGTATTTTGTGATATTTTAAAGTAGCTACGATAGCATTTAATTAAATTAAAATTGAACTGTCATAAATAAAGTAACAAAATAATCTGCCTACATTATTAACGCTGGCAAAAGCTTTCAATGCACGAGAAAATCAAGCGGCTGCCCGAAAGGATATTAAAGCTTACGAAAAATTATTTAACTTGCTTATACAATAGCATTGAATCATGTGTTCAATGTGTGCGTAATGCATGAAAATATTGTAAATAAGCGTGATGAAAGATGAAAGTTAAGAGGATTGATTGAAAAGTTATTATTAAGCAGATGAATATTGAAAAAAAAGGAAAATTTGATATGCTAACAATGAAAGGACATTATTCAAAGTAAGGAAAAAATACGTTGAAATTCATTTTAAAGACATACACGCGCAAAAATTATTTTCTAAAATCAATAAATTCTAAAAAAGCTGCTTTGAATATTTCTTCAAACTTTGAATCATTCATAATTATTTAGCATCTTAAGGATTTCAGTTGGGTTTTAGAATTATGTTTAAAATTTTTTTTTTTAGGAATAATATAAAATAGCTTTTTGCTTTGCAAGGGTTTTCTGAAAGGCTGAGATATGACTCAGCCGCTCCAGGATCTAACGAAGTACCCTCGAACCTCCGTTAAATAAAAAGACTTGTTGGTTTTAATATTTCACGTACACTCAGCTTATCATGAATAAAATATATATGGTTGTTTTTAATTACGAGTTCATGTATATATTTTGTACGTAAGTCTTCTCAATAATACACAACAACAATAATTCATGGGTATCAATCTACTTTTTGATATATTTTCCAACAATTTCCTTCTCTACCTCTGCCTAGGTCATTACTGGTTCGGCTACGGTGATACTCGGTGCTTCGGTAAATATCGGCTTTGATTTACATTTCTTTACAATAATGAAAATTTTATATATATCATACGCTTAACTCATATAATCCCTAATGGGTAGCAGTAATTGACAGGCTAAGTATTCGGGAGGATAGCCCACCGATCAAACCCTACGTTAAAGTCCAAACCAGACACACCTAAATACAGTATCTAACTACGATGTATTGAGCAACCCGCCTTACTGTGGTTTGCTTGCAAAAATTTGTTTACTCGTTGCCAAGTAAAAGACGGACAAGACACTACGCCTTTGATTCACGCCACCCGCAGGCTAAATTGAATCATTTTAAACAAACTTTTCAATGAACGTATTGAGAATTATAGCGCAGTAAGATGTTAGACAATGCAAATTTTGCTTGTAACTGGTCGCAGTCTGTAGTGACTTTGTTGGATATTGTTGTTGTTGTTATTGTTGTTGTTGTACTGTTGTTGTTGTCGGGATATTATTGTTGTTGTGCTTTGTCATGCCTTGGCCTACAAACTGCTGGTAGTGGAGTGTGTGTTGTTCTCGCTTTGTATTTGTCGTGCTCTACCAACTAAGCTGGCAGGGTTTTTGGTCTGGAACGATTTTTGTTGCTGTTGATAGATTTTGTAACGCAAATCACCGTTACGAATAATTAAAGAATTATTTGATATTATATTAGTTTATGTTTTAATGTATATTTATTGATAATTCGTAGAGAGATATTGATTTTCTGTTCAGAAAATCATATCACTTGCTGTATTTATGTGATAATTTTTACAACTAAACTTATCTAAAGACATCATAAATTATATTTTCTACTTCATTATCATATGTTGAAATAGTTAAATAAATATTTATTCAGTCGTAACATTCTAATTGGCTTAATTTATATGGTTATTGTCGTAAAGCTATAAATATTCTTATTGAAACTTACGCCGCCGTTAGATATGGATTGTCAACAACAACTTCTAAAGCAATAATTTACCTGCAAGAAGAAGAGAGAAAACAAAAAAAAAAAATTATATAAATTTTTAAGGTTCTTAATTAATGCAAATATGAGAAAAGGTTATTATTATTTATGATTAACATAATTTTCAAAAATGTTGAAGCCTATTTTATATAAATCCAAGAAGAAAAATTTAAAAAATTAATATATTTTTATTATAACGAGAATCGAAATTTGACAAATTTTTGTCTGTCTTCGACATTCGATCAATTTTCTGCATGCCTATTTTAGTTGCTAGAGGTCGCGTGGCTAAAACTTCACCTTTTTACATACATTCTCTGTAGGTTCAATACAAAATTAATTTAATATCGATTAATTTAATTTATTAATCTTTAAGAAATAGTTGGTGCACTTCTTCTCCGCACGTTAATTCATTTAAAAAAAAAAACATCAAAATCGGTTGAGAAACACGGATGAAAATGATTCCTAACTGTTTTGCCAACGTCTATTTACGTACACTAGAGGTCGCAAGTGGCCGAAATTCGACCTTTTTACATACATTCTCTGTTGATTCGAGACAAAATGAAAGTCAGAAATAAATTTTTTTTTCATAAAAATAATTTGGAATAAAAAATCTTTAAGAAATAGTTGGTGCACTCCTTCTCCGCACTTTGATTCATTAAAAAAAATGATACAAATCGGTTGAAAAACACGGTAGAAAATGATTCTAATTGTTTTTCCTACGCCTATTTATATTTAGACTAGAAAAGAATCCCGTCCTGCGACGGGTCGCATTCAAAATATTTAAATATTACATTTTTACATTTATCTCAAATGCTGTCGTCGTTTCTTATAACTATCAAATAAATTTTGTGTGCATACTTTCAGGCTAACCTGAGCTTATATATTCTTTAGGCTGAACAAGTTCTTGTTCAGTTATTGTATAGGTCTTAAGAAGCACTGTATTAGCAAAACATAATGTGTAATGAAAAGTAGTTCAGGAAAATGACGCTAGTCTTCGTGATTTCCAATGCATAATTATAGAACAGGTTCTAGTCCAGGCTGAACAGTTTTAAAAAGCATAGAAATAATATATATGAAGAGTTTGAGCGATATTAGAGCACGGAGCAGGACGCTTCTGCACTTTGAAAGAAAATAAAACCAAAAATTTTCATCGTTCTCTTTTTTACAACAAAAATAATTTTTAGCCCATATTTTGAGAAAAATTTTGCGGTTTCTGTTACAAATTAATGAGTAAAATATTAACAGAAAATAAACGGTAACATTTTATATTCATTATATTAAAGTCTATATTTACTGATAAAACAAAAATACAAAAAAGAAATAATAGAAATTTATTCAAAAATAGCCGATCTATTGGCTTTCCAATTCGGAACATTCAATTTGAGACAGTATTTTTCTCTCTCTTGGCATATGGTTGAAGTACATGCTAAATAACTGACAACAATATTAAGAAAATTTTTTAACAATACTTTTGTTTAGAGCTTCACTGCGATTTTTATCATATTTGAAGAAAAATTTAACAAGCTTTTGGTAATACATAGAAAAATGGAAAAGCCATTTAATTTCGACACAGGTCAAATTTTGAATTCAAAACTCTTTTTTACATACGATTAATGACTGAAAAAAACTAAAGTTTTTGCAAAAATTTCTAATTAAGAAAAAAACACACATTCGACCAATCCAAAAAATCTTTCCCCACCAAATTTCATATTGATCAAAAAGCGAGTTTTTTTATTGAAATGAGAGAAATTTTTAGTCTCTCTTAAAAGGTTGTTAACTCCCTCCATCTGGTATATAATTTATACGTACACTCAGAAAAAAACACTTATCATTCTGGAATAAAAAATTTCTCTATGTTCGATAATAGCCATTTAACCTTCTTCAAATTAAATTTTCTTCAATTACACTCAGAAAAAAAACACATATCTTTCTCCGATAAAAACTTCTCTATCTTCGACATTAGCAATTTTCTCGTTTTCATATTAAATTTTCTTCAATCAGCATAAATTTTCACATTTTCGAAGAAATATTTCTTCATTTTTGGGATAAGGGAATATTTCATGTTTTTAATAATGATAAGTATTTTTCTCGCACAAAAAATTCTCATTTATAAAGAAAAATTTATTGCAAATTACAAATTTTTTATATATTTTGATAAAAACTTCGATATGCAAAGTATTTTCTTCAATAAAAACAATCTTTTCTCAAAAACAAAAAAGTCTTTTTCCCTAAAAACGATATATTTTTATATATTTCTCTTATTCATTGAAGCTTTTTATGATTTTTATGGAATTTTAAGGATCACGTTTAGAAAAAAGCATTCTCTGGAGCAAAGTCTGTACCATTTTTCTCTAAATGTGATGCCTTTTTTATCATATTCCGAGACAGTTTTTTTCTGAGTGTACATTTTGCACATCTACGTTATAGTACTTTTCAAATAATATAAATTTCACTGAAATGTGTTGTGTATAAATTGAGAAAAAGTTGGTTATAGCCCAAGGCTTATTTATATAAGGTTGCATACATTTTTGACGTTTTCTCATTTCGGCACCCTTATTTTGAAATGAGAGCAAAAGAGCGTAGTCATTTGAGTAAAGAACTGACACGGTTGCCTGGATATAATACTATTGGTAGTTTTTTGTAGTACTTTTTGGTAAATAGAATACTAAAATTTTTGTTTAGTACTTTTATTGGTCCTTTTTTTATTCGGATGTCCTGATAAAATTAAGTCATTGAGTTTGATCTACCCCCATAATTTTAGTTTTGATTGAAGAATTTTCAGTATTATGCCCTAAAAAAGGGTTTAATGAAATAAATATATATTAAGAAAATCAAGAAAGACAGACCAAATTAATATTTTCATATTCGAAACTTTCATTGCATTGGACAACGGTGATCATAAAACCAATTTTACTTCCAATTTTGACAAAAATCAAAATTTTAACACATCTTGACTTAGTACACACAATAAAACAGAAAACTGCACAAAACCCTGAAAAATACTTTTTTTTTCTCGAGCAGCACAAAACCCTTCTCTGCATATTTTTGTTTACATAAAATAAGGATGCGTCAAAAAATGTACGCAACCTTAAATAAATCAACCTTGGTTATAGCCATGATAGAATAACAAGGTAGGCGCATATTGGAGAGGAAGTGAGCGAGATGTCAAAGTCAGCTGTTCGAATAATTTTGAGAGCGTTCTTCATTCTGATTGGTCGACATTAAAAACAAATTGAATATTCTATGAGCAGAAAAATAAATGAAAAAAAAAATTAATGTATATTCCTGAATTTTGTTGTTCATCGCAACTGCGCTGCGGAAGTACTGAATTTTATTTTTCAATATCAACCAATCAAAATTGAAAAAAAAGGGGGCGTCAAAAAATAATTTGTTAGCTAAAATTTCACTTCACAATTTTGTTTTGAGAAAAGAATTTATTTTTTATGTAATTTGTATTTGATATCCTCTCAAGATGCAGGTTGTTGCAGGCCATCGGTGAACCACCTCACTTGTACGATCATTTGTTCTGAATGTTTGCGCATTTAAATATATAGAAAAATAGTAAAAAAATACTCAAAGAAAGCATAAAGTTCAGCGACCAGTACAAAAAGAGCAAGAAATTACGCTCTTAAAAATTTTCTAGCTTTAAAAATAATTTGTCACTGCGCATCGAAAAATTAAACTAAAAAATGTTCTTCTCTTTTGAAACGGGCTATAACATTTATTGAATGGATCTAAATGAGCTTGGTTAAAAAGCACAGGTGCATCGTTAGACACCCGAGAGAAATGAAAAATTTTTACAGTTTTTAGATTTTAAAATTTGATGCATAATTTTTTTTTTAATAAAATAGTTTTTAAATTTAAAACTAAAAAATAAAATGCGTTGAAAACACACACTAGTACATTTTATGACATATTATTATACTAAACCAAGAAAAAAACATAATAATTATGAATTTTTACATGACCTCCATGCATCATATTCATGAATTTTTGGTCCACTAACCAATTACATACATACATATTACATATGAACTATTCATGATATCAATGCAGAAAATACACAAACAAAAAACACGAGAACATTAATATTTTATATGCCTAGTGATTAAAGTTCATAACGTGTGTGTACAAGATAATTAAAACAATAAAAAATTTCATAAATGTCATGAAGAAACCACAAGGAAAGCATGAATCATTCATAAATATGTGAATAAAATTCATAAAATTCATGAACAAATGCAAGGAGTACAAAAACAGTTCATGAGATTAGAGACAAAAATGCATGAATCTTCTGTGCTAACATATAAAAGGAGTTTACTTAAAGGTATAGAATTTCCGAAGGGGATAACTGGCAAACTAGCTGTCACACGTCCATATGAGTAGCTAATAAGCAATATCCCAGTAAAATTTCTTATACAAGCTTGACATGAATTCTTCGATACACTGCTTCTAGAAGACATTCGGAAAAATTCAATTGTGCTTTCAAAATTTCAAAAAATCAAAAATTGCTTGCAGGAGGCATTGTCATAAACTTCTATAACGCTATTTGATTATATTCAGATTTAATAGAAGTTAACATGATTTATTTTTAAATAATAATATGTATCTTTTGACTTAAATCAATTACTTAATAGAGACTTGCTCGAGTGAACAAGCTATTGGTCATCTCTCCTATAGACCACTTCTAAAGTCCCACTTTAAAATAGACTACCAAGAATGCTTCCATGGCATGGCTTGTGCAACACAATGGTAAAATATTTTATTAGAATCATTTTGTCTTATATCTTTTGAATCATGAAATGCCTCTTTTAAGTTTCATTGAATCCTTTCATTGAAGGCCTCAAAGAAATCTTTCTTTGAAAAATTCTTAAAGCATTTCTAGAGAAGACTAAGGAAAGCATTCCTTCCAATGACATGCATATGTTGAAATAATGCTTTCTGGGTATGAAAGTAGAAAGTATGGAACTCACAACTTTCCCATCCACTTAACTTCCTTTTGGAATCACTTTTTTTTGTCTGAACCGTGCGAAGAAGCCATCGTCTCTGCGGACGTTTGTGTGACAGAGGACCTGAATTTAACGAACCGACGTCGGTTTCAGCAACTCGGTCTCTGCCCGTCAACTTCTTGGACAATTAGAGGTAAGATACATCCATATAAATTCTAACTGGTTTAAGGATTAAAGTCATCGGACCATCGAATGGGTCGTGTCTTTGCTGAATGGGTAAGAATAAACTGCAAGTTGAACCATATTTTGATCGTCAAATCATCTACATCGATGAGGCTTATTTCTGGCTTAACGGGTATGAACACAATCCTCATGAGACTCTTGAGACTCCATTACATTCCGAAAAAATCACTTTTTGGTGCGGTTTAAATGAAAACAGCGTCATCGGCCCATTTGTCTTTAAATACGATACCGATATCAACATCACTGTGAATGACTAATGCTACAGGCAAATGATTTGTGATTTTTTTACTCCTCATGTAATTGCAAATCACTTGGAGAAGAAATGGTTCCAACAAGATACCGCAACATGCCATGCAGAAATCATCACTTTGTTGATGCCACACGCTTGATGATCGAATCATCTCAAGAAATCGACTTGTGAATTGGCCATCTCGTTCGTATGATTTGATAGCTTTGAACTACTTTGAGTAGGATGACGTCAAATCTCTGGTCTATGATAAGCCATGATAAAACAATTGTTCATTTAGAAGCCGACAATCGATTTATAATGATTTATAATGATTCATCAGATTGATTCATTAGATTCATTAGGTTCATTAGATTCATTAGATTCATTGGATTCATTAGATTCATTAGATTCATAAGATTCATTAGATTCATTAGATTCATTAGATTCATTAGATTCATTAGATTCATTAGATTCATTAGATTCATTAGATTCATTAGATTCATTAGATTCATTGGATTCATTAGATTCATTAGATTCATTAGATTCATTAGATTCATTAGATTCATTAGATTCATTAGATTCATTAGATTCATTAGATTCATTAGATTCATTAGATTCAATAGATTCATTAGATTTATTAGATTCATTAGATTCATTAGATTCATTAGATTCATTAGATTCATTAGATTCATTAGATTCATTAGATTCATTAGATTCATTAGATTCATTAGATTCATTAGATTCATTAGATTCATTAGATTCATTATATTCATTAGATTCATTAGATTCATTAGATTCATTAGATTCATTAGATTCATTAGATTCATTAGATTCATTAGATTCATTAGATTCATTAGATTCATTAGATTCATTAGATTCATTAGATTCATTAGATTCATTAGATTCATTAGATTCATTAGATTCATTAGATTCATTAGATTCATTAGATTCATTAGATTCATTAGATTCATTAGATTCATTAGATTCATTAGATTCATTAGATTCATTAGATTCATTAGAATCATTAGATTCATTAGATTCATTAGATTCATTAGATTCATTAGATTCATTAGATTCATTAGATTCATTAGATTCATTAGATTCATTAGATTCATTAGATTCATTAGATTCATTAGATTCATTAGATTCAATAGATTCATTAGATTTATTAGATTCATTAGATTCATTAGATTCATTAGATTCATTAGATTCATTAGATTCATTAGATTCATTAGATTCATTAGATTCATTAGATTCATTAGATTCATTAGATTCATTAGATTCATTAGATTCATTAGATTCATTAGATTCATTAGATTCATTAGATTCATTAGATTCATTAGATTCATTAGATTCATTAGATTCATTAGATTCATTAGATTCATTAGATTCATTAGATTCATTAGATTCATTAGATTCATTAGATTCATTAGATTCATTAGATTCATTAGATTCATTAGATTCATTAGATTCATTGGATTCATTAGATTCATTAGATTCATAAGATTCATTAGATTCATTAGATTCATTAGATTCATTAGATTCATTAGATTCATTAGATTCATTAGATTCATTAGATTCATTAGATTCATTGGATTCATTAGATTCATTAGATTCATTAGATTCATTAGATTCATTAGATTCATTAGATTCATTAGATTCATTAGATTCATTAGATTCAATAGATTCATTAGATTTATTAGATTCATTAGATTCATTAGATTCATTAGATTCATTAGATTCATTAGATTCATTAGATTCATTAGATTCATTAGATTCATTAGATTCATTAGATTCATTAGATTCATTAGATTCATTAGATTCATTAGATTCATTAGATTCATTAGATTCATTAGATTCATTAGAATCATTAGATTCATTAGATTCATTAGATTCATTAGATTCATTAGATTCATTAGATTCATTAGATTCATTAGATTCATTAGATTCATTAGATTCATTAGATTCATTAGATTCATTAGATTCATTGGATTCATTAGATTCATTAGATTCATTAGATTCATTAAATTCATTAGATTCATTAGATTCATTAGATTCATTAGATTCATTAGATTCATTAGATTCAATAGATTCATTAGATTTATTAGATTCATTAGATTCATTAGATTCATTAGATTCATTAGATTCATTAGATTCATTAGATTCATTAGATTCATTAGATTCATTAGATTCATTAGATTCATTAGATTCATTAGATTCATTAGATTCATTAGATTCATTAGATTCATTAGATTCATTAGATTCATTAGATTCATTAGATTCATTAGATTCATTAGATTCATTAGATTCATTAGATTCATTAGATTCATTAGATTCATTAGATTCATTAGATTCATTAGATTCATTAGATTCATTAGATTCATTAGATTCATTAGATTCATTAGATTCATTAGATTCATTAGATTCATTAGATTCATTAAATTCATTAGATTCATTAGATTCATTAGATTCATTAAATTCATTAGATTCATTAGATTCATTAGATTCATTAGATTCATTAGATTCATTGGATTCATTAGATTCATTAGATTCATTGGCTTCAGTACATTCATTAGATTCATTAGATTCATTAGATTCATTAGATTCATTAGATTCATTAGATTCATTAGATTCATTAGGTTCATTAGATTCATTAGATTCATTGGATTCATTAGATTCATTAGATTCATAAGATTCATTAGATTCATTAGATTCATTAGATTCATTAGATTCATTAGATTCATTAGATTCATTAGATTCATTAGATTCATTAGATTCATTAGATTCATTAGATTCATTAGATTCATTAGATTCATTAGATTCATTAGATTCATTAGATTCATTAGATTCATTAGATTCATTAGATTCATTAGATTCATTAGATTCATTAGATTCATTAGATTCATTAGATTCATTAGATTCATTAGATTCATTAGATTCATTAGATTCATTAGATTCATTAGATTCATTAGATTCATTAGATTCATTAGATTCATTAGATTCATTAGATTCATTAGATTCATTAGATTCATTAGATTCATTAGATTCATTAGATTCATTAGATTCATTAGATTCATTAGATTCATTAGATTCATTAGAATCATTAGATTCATTAGATTCATTAGATTCATTAGATTCATTAGATTCATTAGATTCATTAGATTCATTAGATTCATTAGATTCATTAGATTCATTAGATTCATTAGATTCATTAGATTTATTAGATTCATTAGATTCATTAGATTCATTAGATTCATTAGATTCATTAGATTCATTAGATTCATTAGATTCATTAGATTCATTGCATTCAATAGATTTATTATATATCTTTGATTCTTAAGATTCATTAGAAGCATTTGATTCATTAGGTTCATTAATACCTTGCTTCGCATTTTTTATACAAATCGTTCGTTTTTATAAATTATTGTCTCTCTTCAATGTATCTTTTATGTAAATTAGGTCTTGCGCATAGTTACTGTATAACTTAAATGTTTTTCTTTCAACTAGTGGTGCGTGTGCGATATTAAAACTTTGTATTGCTACTTTTGATTAAATTGATGGATGCTTTGAATTTTTCTTATCTTTTTTTTTTTTGTGTCAACTGATCTGAATCAATGCTTGACATAATTTTGCTATGGCTATTCAGCGTTCTTTAATGTTTCTCTGAAGACAATAAAAAAAAAAAACAAAAAATTTAAAGACAACATTCCGGATGCAGGAATTTCTTTTAATTTTACTGCTTTTTTAGGCTTTTGTATACATTTCAGCATATCGCTGTCTACACTGAGCTCAGCTGAAGTTTAGGCAAAGGTGAACCGTTAAACAGCTTTTTTGCTGTCTATTCAGATTAGATCAAACAAAAATGTTAAAAATTCAAATATCAGATTAAAAATCTGATTGCAAAATTATGCTGTTTATTGATATGCCTGGTCATTGAATGAAGTGATTATATATTAAAAATTCAAGAATATTTTTCCTTTAACTTCAGCCTAAACAGCAAAATAAAATAAAGGTCACAGTTTTGCAAAATCAAGCTTTAATAATTGAATTTTTAAGCAAATTTTTGAATATTTTGTATTATTTATATACATTTTATTATTATTACATATCTAATAGTTGCGTTTAACTTCAAGAGTTGCGTGAAAACTATATTTTTCATTCAAAACTGAATTTAATTTAAAATTTAGTTGTGGTAAGTATAGCTAGTTGACCTTGTTCTGCATTTATGAACATCATATCCGGTAATATATATATATTTACTTGCATTTTGAGCTTATATAAATTTAGAGAAAACAAATAAACAATCAAGCCGTGCAACAAAATTATTTTCTTGGCTATTTATGGGCGTTAACCGCATGTTGTGCTATTTTTGGTTAGTGAAATTGTAAAATTGGTAACACAGGTAATTACAAACATAAATACAGCCAGGCAACACACACTTTGAAACACGCAGACATGTTTATAAAAACAAACACATATCCTTGCACAAACTCACACAAGCACATACATATTTAATTTATAAATTTAATGCAAACAAAGCCAAAAATAAATGGAACAAAAAACCAAAAAAAAAGCATCAAAATGTCGCGCGAACAAATTTAATTAATCATCGACAAATTAATTGGTTTCATAAAATGTGCGCGCGTATGCTTGTATGTACTTGTTAGTATCGTTGCCTGTGTGTAGCACATGTTGTGGTAGTGGTAATTGCATTTGTATTTGTACATGACAATGAGAAAACATAACAGGCGGCGACAGCAACAACAAATTTTTATGCGCCTGATTTTGTTTTTGGTTTTTGTATTTTTTTTTTATGTTTATATTATTTGTTTTTGGTTAATGTCGGTCGACATGTGCAATAAAGTGGATAATAAAAATATATAACAAAATGCAAACAAAGCGAAAAAAAAATAAATAATTAATGCCACATCGGATAATGGCGGCTACCACTGTCGGGGACAAACACAAGCTGCGTTGGATTTGTTGCGGATTTTCGAGGCTAATGGCATCACCGGATATACGCAGAGCGAAAATATTTTAAAAATCATCTCACATAAACAGAAAATTAAGGTCTCAAACACATAAAACTTGAAAGAAATTATTTACAAAAAGTAATACAAAAAATCTGACTAAAACAAGTAGCTAGTTGTTAAATTCATTTGAAATAATTCAAAATCACATTAAAAACTAATTTTTTTACAATAAAAACTGATACTGAAAAATTTTATATTAAAATCTCTATTACATTACATTTAAAAATCATTACAAAATAAAAAATTAAAAATTAAAAATTAAAAATTAAAAATTAAAAATTAAAAATTAAAAATTAAAAATTAAAAATTAAAAATTAAAAATTAAAAATTAAAAATTAAAAATTAAAAATTAAAAATTAAAAATTAAAAATTAAAAATTAAAAATTAAAAATTAAAAATTAAAAATTAAAAATTAAAAATTAAAAATTAAAAATTAAAAATTAAAAATTAAAAATTAAAAATTAAAAATTAAAAATTAAAAATTAAAAATTAAAAATTAAAAATTAAAAATTAAAAATTAAAAATTAAAAATTAAAAATTAAAAATTAAAAATTAAAAATTAAAAATTAAAAATTAAAAATTAAAAATTAAAAATTAAAAATTAAAAATTAAAAATTAAAAATTAAAAATTAAAAATTAAAAATTAAAAATTAAAAATTAAAAATTAAAAATTAAAAATTAAAAATTAAAAATTAAAAATTAAAAATTAAAAATTAAAAATTAAAAATTAAAAATTAAAAATTAAAAATTAAAAATTAAAAATTAAAAATTAAAAATTAAAAATTAAAAATTAAAAATTAAAAATTAAAAATTAAAAATTAAAAATTAAAAATTAAAAATTAAAAATTAAAAATTAAAAATAAAAAATTAAAAATTAAAAATAAAAAATTAAAAATTAAAAATTAAAAATTAAAAATTAAAAATTAAAAATTAAAAATTAAAAATTAAAAATTAAAAATTAAAAATTAAAAATTAAAAATTAAAAATTAAAAATTAAAAATTAAAAATTAAAAATTAAAAATTAAAAATTAAAAATTAAAAATTAAAAATTAAAAATTAAAAATTAAAAATTAAAAATTAAAAATTAAAAATTAAAAATTAAAAATTAAAAATTAAAAATTAAAAATTAAAAATTAAAAATTAAAAATTAAAAATTAAAAATTAAAAATTAAAAATTAAAAATTAAAAATTAAAAATTAAAAATTAAAAATTAAAAATTAAAAATTAAAAATTAAAAATTAAAAATTAAAAATTAAAAATTAAAAATTAAAAATTAAAAATTAAAAATTAAAAATTAAAAATTAAAAATTAAAAATTAAAAATTAAAAATTAAAAATTAAAAATTAAAAATTAAAAATTAAAAATTAAAAATTAAAAATTAAAAATTAAAAATTAAAAATTAAAAATTAAAAATTAAAAATTAAAAATTAAAAATTAAAAATTAAAAATTAAAAATTAAAAATTCAAAATTCAAAATTCAAAATTCAAAATTCAAAATTCAAAATTAAAAGTTAAAAATTAAAAATTAAAAATTAAAAATTAAAAATTAAAAATTAAAAATTAAAAATTAAAAATTAAAAATTAAAAATTAAAAATTAAAAATTAAAAATTAAAAATTAAAAATTAAAAATTAAAAATTAAAAATTAAAAATTAAAAATTAAAAATTAAAAATTAAAAATTAAAAATTAAAAATTAAAAATTAAAAATTAAAAATTAAAAATTAAAAATTAAAAATTAAAAATTAAAAATTAAAAATTAAAAATTAAAAATTAAAAATTAAAAATTAAAAATTAAAAATTAAAAATTAAAAATTAAAAATTAAAAATTAAAAATTAAAAATTAAAAATTAAAAATTAAAAATTAAAAATTAAAAATTAAAAATTAAAAATTAAAAATTAAAAATTAAAAATTAAAAATTAAAAATTAAAAATTAAAAATTAAAAATTAAAAATTAAAAATTAAAAATTAAAAATTAAAAATTAAAAATTAAAAATTAAAAATTAAAAATTAAAAATTAAAAATTAAAAATTAAAAATTAAAAATTAAAAATTAAAAATTAAAAATTAAAAATTAAAAATTAAAAATTAAAAATTAAAAATTAAAAATTAAAAATTAAAAATTAAAAATTAAAAATTAAAAATTAAAAATTAAAAATTAAAAATTAAAAATTAAAAATTAAAAATTAAAAATTAAAAATTAAAAATTAAAAATTAAAAATAAAAAATTAAAAAATAAAAAATAAAAATTAAAAATTAAAAATTAAAAATTAAAAATTAAAAATTAAAAATTAAACATTTAAAATTAAAAATTAAAAATTAAAAATTTCAGATTAAAAATGAAACATAAAATGCATAACTACAAAAAACTGCAACTTAAAAGAAGAAAAAAAGTTCAGCGCTTATAAATAAACAACAACAATAACCTGTGTTGTACTAAATATTGTAACAGCTACGAAGCAATATTATTATCATGTTAACAGCTGGTTATGCATGTTACCAACAAACATATGTATTAAACAAGACAAACACACACAAACTCTCTCTCTCTCTCACATGCACACATACAACTTGTTTTACACTTTATGGCATAAAACAGCAAAAGTCAAATGTTAAGAATTTCCGTTTCCGCTTATAACATCATTTAACAACACCAAAGCAGACGCACACACGCATACATAAGCACTTTATTAAATACATTTAAATAATACAAAACTTAACATAAAATAATATTACAAAAAGTTAAAAAAAAATAACAGAAAAACCTTTTGTATACAACAGAGCTTAAAAACACAACAACAGCGTTAATTAAACTGGAAACTTTGTATGTTTTTTTTATTTGGTTATTGTTTTTCTCTTTATTTTGTGTTTTTGTAATTTTTTATTTTTTTTTTATAGAATTTCTGCTTCCAATTAAACTTTATCCTTGCTTGTTTATAAATAATTTCATGCAATTTCCGCACATTCGTCCTTGACGCAGCAGCTGTTACTCTTTAAATAATATTAATATTTAATATTCTGCTCATTCGAGGCTCTTCTTGTGGGTGTATTTATGCCCCCAACCAAGCCAACACTCGCACCATGACGCTGCCTCTTTCGTTTCTCGTCCCTCATCAGCAACATTATCAACATCGAAACAACATCACCAGCAAAGAAATGGAATTTCGTTGAATATTCATAAACTTAATTAATCCCTATTGTAAGACGCCACTGGAGGGTATTTTGAGTAACGCTCTTGTTATGTTTTTGCAGTTGTTGTTGTTGTTGGGATAAATATTGCATTTTTATATTATATTGAGGCAGTAAAAATAAGTAAGAAAAAACAAAAAAAAAAAAAAATTATAATTTTTAAACTTAATCTGCTGTAAGTTTAAAAGTCACCGAAAAAAACATTTCCAAGTTTTGTATTGTTTTTAACCGAAGGGCTTATTTTATGGTTACGAATTTTCCATTTAAGGCATAACCTTGAAATGCAGCATATCTTTTTCGTTAAATCTTCGTCGAGCTTGATTAACAAAAGTTCTTAAGTTATATTTGCTTGCAGTAGTCGAGAGTGGCAAAAGGCGTTGCTTGTGGGAAGCGTGTGGTTGAACTTTTTTAGGTTTTATGATAGAATTGTTATCTGAGCGGATACTAGATGGGAGCTTATGTGGTCTTACTTATGGAGTATTTATTTATTTTCATTTAAATACATGTTCAAACGAATTTTAGTTACAAAGCAGAAGTGCCCAGGTAATGGCTCAATTGGCAAAAATTTTAAAATAATGTATTCTAGCTGCATAATAAGAAGGGATAGTCGGTATAGTTTTATATCTCACCTGAAAATGGTCTTAAATGCACAGAACTCATTAAGGGGACGTGACGTTGCAAAAATTTTTTTATTTTAATGTTTTAAGATGCGTATAAGTTGAATAAATAAAAAGTAAGATATCATTTTGAAAAATTACAAATATATTTGTGGAAAAAAAAACAATTTTTATTATAATCATATACTTACTGGAGTTTTTTTACAAAATCCAGTATGTAATTAAAAAAAATTAAATTACATGGAAAATTCGAGATAATTTTTTTCCCATAGCCAATTACATGAGTCACATTATCAATTTATGATATCAATGTTTAAAATAAACAAAAGTAAAAACACGTGAAGATGAATATTTCATAGGCCTCGTATTTAAAGTTCATAAATTATGTATGTAAATGACATGAAGCATTACGAGGAGAACATGAATCATTTATAATTCATACATAAGATTCATAAAATTCATGTAAAACACGATGTGTACAAGAAAATTTCATAAGTGCAAAAAAATACATTAACCTCGTGTACATATACAAGGGAAACGTGAACTACTTTATGAGTTTAGTGACCAAAATTCATAAAACTTATGTACAAATACACGGCCAACAAGAATAATTAAACCTAGAATAATAAACGTTAGGTTAGGTTAATCCTGCTGTCTCTATTTGGAGTCTTACATAGACCATATGGTCTTTAGTGGTACCGGTTGCTGAAAACCTTAAATAAATTAGTGGAAAAATTCAAAGATTTGCATTGAATTCGCAAATCGTAGGAGAGAATCTAGAGGAATTTTGGCTGCAACTCTTAATGGTGATAATGTAGGTGGGCCTAAGTATTAAAGTCTTGATTTCGGTAAGGCGGGGGGCATGTGCAAAGTTGGTGCTTCAGGGTTTCATGGATATATCTGGTTCCTTGTACGTTCTACACTCATCATCAATGGTAAAACTCAGTTTTTTTCGCTTGGGCCGCCAACATTCAGTTGGCACACCAGTGAGAACACACACCAGTGTCCTGCTCTCCTTTCGGTAGCGTTACGCCACGATAAACGATGTTCGTTTTCGTATGCTATTTCACATATGATTTTCGAGATCTGCATCATGAATCTCATATCTTTTCATCTACGACTCACTGCATGCTTGGTGTTAGTTTCAAGGTTTTTGTACAATTCCTGTAGTGAAATAGATTGGTGTTCTATGAGCTTTGATCTCGGCTCGGCACATTCCTCTGCAAGTCAGTCTGCCATCTCATTTCCCAATGATTTGGAAACACATTCTTTTTGAAGTGCTCAATGCATCAAGTGCGTTTTTGCTTGCTAGGACATTTCTGAACTTGACAGTATCAGAGCATATACATTTGATCTCTGCTTGGCTGTCAACACAGATGTTTATTAAAGAGTGATATGCGTTTGTACTAGGAACTATCTCTGCGGCCTTTCTTATGCCAAAAATCTTCACATGAAAGACGCTGCAGTGGTTCAGTAGTTTGTGTGTCTGCCTTTTGTTGTGCTCTGCGCAATACACTGCCGCTCCCACTGACGTACTCATTTTTAAGCCATACGTATATAAATTGACCGCCCACTGTACTTATTTCATATCTGTGCAACAGTCTGTTACATCTAGGAGTATTGGTATTTTAGGTTCGAGAGTTGTGCGGGGTATCATTAAGACTATTCAACTAATTGAATCCTTGCCAATTCTACATTTCATTACTCTGTTTGCGGAAGATTCCAGCTGCCGTAAGAAGCGTTGCGGTTTTACCAGCTTAGAGTTTTATGTGTGGGTCAAAAGGTCAATACATAGAATGGTTTCAAAAATTTTCGTTGGAATTGACTTCAGTACATCCCTTATACATAGCGCAATTTGTCTCTGATTTTTTTTTTTTTTTTTTAACATGTTTCAGATATATTAGCCCAGCATCTTCATGGATTCGTATAGCCCATTGATAGCGTTCCTAACCCTGTCATCCACATTGAGTCTCCTCATCAGTTTGTCATAGAGTACCAGTCACAGATATGTCGTGTGTTTTCGGAATGAGCCGAGTGTCGTTTGGTCTTGTTGGTATCTTGCATTTATTCGTAAAAGAGTTCAGAACCATTTTCTCTGCGTTTATATGACATCTAGAGCCATCTAAATAGTCTAAATACCATCTGAGTCCATCTAAATACCTCTTTAAGTGCGTAAAGGCATTTTCCAACTAGAATTATGCTTATACTAGTTCTTTCCCGTCAAAAAATGACGGGCCCGGTTTTAATAAAGAAAATCAAGAAAATAATCAGAAATCAGCGATGTTCAAATTTCGATTTTAAATTGTGCAAATAACAATTTTTAGCTTCAAATATTTATAAAATACCTTTAAGTAAAAATGTAAACCATAGTTGGTGCGACGAAATATGTTTGAAAAATTTTTATAAAACGGAAAATTTCAAAATGAAAAAAATAAAAATTTTTCAATATGTCACAAAACAAAAATGCCTAAAAATATGCTATGAAATTTAAAAAAAAAATCAAGCGTTCCGCACTCACATTTTACGGAATTATGTTATAGTAATCGTCCGCATAAGCTGAAGCCTTGCCTTCAAAGTTTTTGAGTAGTTCGTTGAGAACTAGATTCCACAGTAGGGGTGAGTTAACTTCTCCTTGGGATGTGCCTGGACTCAATTCTCTTACCATGAAGCCTTACTCGGCTTGGCTTCTTCTATAATTTAGTCGGTTGTCTATCCACAGGTCAATTGCTGGTGGTGCAACTATTGCACTTAAGCTGTTAAGGATAGCCGTAGCTGATACATTGTTGAATGCACCTAAAAATGCGTAGAAAAGCACCTAGTGAAAATTTTTTTGTGGTAACCCACTTTCTCTGCATGTACTACTTACTAGGGAGTGTAGTGCTGTCTCGACCAATTTTTCTTTCACATAAGCGAGCTAATTGGCTGCAAGCAGCAACCCGGTTTGTTGGGTGAAGCTCATAAGCCGGTGTGAGGTTTTTGGATATATGTAGGTGATTCTGCTACAGCCTGATTTTGGTACAAAAACAACTCTAGCTATGCTCCAGGTCACAAGCACTAAATAAGGTCTCATACATCCTTTGTATATTATCTCGAGGAACGACTTGTAGAGTTGTCGTTTGAAACATGGCTAGAGATATACCGTCCGGTACTGGGGATTTCAGTTCCGAAAAATAATTGTAGCCCACCTGATCTTGTCTGGTGCTGAGTCTGTAACGGGATTCTACAGTGTCTTTCTGTGACTTTAGTGTTTGAGACTTCAGAACAACCTGAAAAATTTTCTTTTGGAAGTATATCATGATATTTCTGACTGCTTTCCATTCACACACCATTGTTCTTCCGCTGCTAATTCTTAATGGATGGCTGTTTTGAGAGTATCTTCCTAAGCCTTGCTGTGTCTGTAGTTTTCTCTATGCCCGAGCATGAAATTTTTCCATGAGGAACTTTTTGCTAGGCGAACCTTGCTTTTGAAAAGTTCGAGTCTACATTTGTATTATACCTATATTTCTTCTTGTTCACTTTATTAAGCCAGTTCAGAGGATCAGGAGTTCATAACGGTGACCTGGTTTTCCACTTTGAAGACTTGCGTGGATCTTCAAGAGAAGGTAGTCTTTTATGAGCTGGTCTGAGGTACCTTTTAATGGCGGATTCTGTATTTATTCGTTTTGGTCATGGTAGTCTGATCTCAATGATACTTCTTAACTGGTAACTGTTTGTGTTTCTGGGGTTTCTTAAGATCTTTTGAGCCGGTGTGTTGTTAAAACTTATATTAAAATTAATATATATGTGTTCTTCGAAGGAAGGCTATTCAAGAATCCTTCAATCTGTCACAAAAGCGTAAGTATTTGACGTATATGTAAGGTCAATACATTACAGGAAGATGGACAGAAGATAAGTGTATAAGATAAGAGTAAAACATGCATGAAACTCATGTACTTTTACACTGGTAGCGTGAATTATTTAATGCATTTTGTGATCAAATGCATGTATCCTATTTTACATGGGCTTGTGTATAAGTACACTCAAGCTATGTATAATAACTTGGAGCTTAAGTATAAAGTACACAGGATTAGTGAACGAGTACATAATATATATTTTCAGTGTATTTCACATATTCTTAACCATTTCAGCACCTACTAACACACTTATGTGGTTTAATTTATGCTATGTTCACGCGTTTGGTATTCTCATATATGTCATGTTGGATCTTTTGCTCCTTAACTGCAGTTATTTTACTGTTATTTAAAGTGTTATTTAAGTAAAACAGACCTTTTTTAAAATTCATAACTCAGTCATAAGCAAACATTTTTTCACAAAATTATTGTATTATTATTGTTGAGAATTGAACAAATTTCAAGAAAAAAAAATCAAAAATATATACATATTTTTCACTCCAACATGGTTTTATAGAGCTACAAACTGGCGGTAGAGAAAAAAACGGGGCCTCGTGGCTGCAGAGCTGGGAGTCGCAAAAATTGTCCGATCTAGAAAAAAAATATATCTTTTTTAAATCTTAATTAAATTTGTTATCGTTTGACAGAAGCTTTTTTTAAATTTTTTTTCAATTTTTGGTGATGTTTGAAAGTGTGTTTTTTCGAAAAAAATATTGACTTTCAAACTTCATAAAAAATGGAAAAAAAATTAAAAAAAGCTAGTGTCATACGATAGCGAATCAAATTTAAAAAAATACAAAAACAAAAAAAAAATCGTCAAAAAATTAACCCTCTAGTGCCGCAACAGTACAAAAACCATGGTTTCGAGATAAACGCGTTCAAAGTGAAAAACAAAAAAACAAAACAAATTGGCCATTTCAGCTTTTGAAAGGACTTTGACGGAGCTTCTTATGATCAATTCAAAAATTGAAAGTTTGTGAACAGAGCCAAAAATGCGCGATAATTAAAAATGTGCTCTCACTAATCCGGCTATAACTTTTGAACCCGTATGAATTTTTCCATGAAATTTTCTTTGAATCTTAAGAATATTAAATAAAATACAAACATATAAAAAATTTAATTTCAATTTAAAAAATACGGCCAATGTCATGTACCCCCCCTCCCCCCCCTAAAATATTGTAATTTTATGTGAATATTGTAATTTTTGATAAATTTTTCATTTAAGGTCAAACTATTTGTTTGAACAGCAAAGATGATGTTTGAAGATGACAATTTTAAGAATTGTTGTTTAAGAATCAGATCTTGAAGGTTTTGCAGACGAAGATGATTTAACGCAGAAAGAGCTTCTCCTCTAAATCGAGAATCTACAATAAGAAATAATGCAGATGATGAAAAAGAAATGAACTAGAAATATCAGCTGATATTGCAACGTGAAGAATCGGACCAAAAAGTCCTATTTGGTATAATCTGACCCTGCAAGAGAATTGAGGCTATTTAAATTTCAGAAAACTTCCGTGAGAGGATGCTTTATTCAATCAACCATGTCTGGCTCATTCACGTCAAAACGGATGAACCAATTTTGAAGAAACTTGATCAGCATTTTTATCTGTTACTGAAATTAATGCTTTGACCCTGAAAGTTCTTTCGACAAAAATCAAGGAATGAGCCGAAGGCAAACGAAGTCAAGAACCAAAGACTAACGAATAAAAATAAGTTTAACGCATGACGAGTAGAAGCTTTATAAAGATGAGCAAAAACTAACCGAACAGTATTGACCAAAACCGAAGTTGAACGAGAACAATCCAAAAACAAGTAAAGAAAGTCTAAAGTCGGTCTAGGCCGACTATGAAATACCCTAAACCCACTTTAAAAAAAAAAAAAAAAAAATTTATTGTAAATGGGCGTGTCCGTGGGCGGATGAAGTCCATTTTTCCAAACCATCTTTGTCTTGTCATAAAAAACATACATGCCAAATTTTAGCTCTGTAGGTTAAACACATGCTTATTTATTGCGTTTCCAATTTTTGGGTTGTATGGGAGGTAGGCGTGTCCGTGATCGGATGACGTCCATTTTCCGAAGACATATTTGTGTTGGTATGAAACACATACATATCAAATTTTATTGTTGTAGGCTAATTATGAGCTGAGCTATGCAGTTTTCAATTTTCGCGTTGTATGGGAAGTAGGCGTGTCCGTGGGCGGACGATGTCCATTTTTCAAAACCTTTTTTTTTTTGTAATAAAAAATATACGTGCCAAGTATTAGCTCTGTAGGTTCAACAGAGGCTTATTTATTGCGTTTTCAATTTTTGGGTTGTATGGGAGGTGGGCGTGTCCGTGAGCAAATGACGTCCATTTTTCAAAGACATCTTTGTGTTAATATAAAACACACACATACCAAATTTTATTGTTGTAGACTTATTATGAGCTGAGTTATGCAGTTTTAAATTTTTGCGTTGTATGGGAGATAGGCGTGTCCGTAGGCGGATTCCAAAAATATTCAATAGTGCAGATCCTTGGGTACATGTGATCATGTGTACCAAGTTTCATCCAATTATCTCAACTCCTTCTTCTTATCCTGTGTATACGGACAACACACAGACGGACGGACGGACGGACGGACGGACGGACGGACGGACATGGATAGCTCGACTCACGTGGTGACGCTGATCAAGAATATATATTCTTTTCTATACCGGACTCGCTTCGTTCTATGCGTTACAAACGTTTGCACAAAGTTAATATACCCTGACCTTTCAGATTTAGGGTATAACAAGTAAAGAAAGTCTAAAGTCGGTCTAGGCCGACTATGAAATACCCTAAACCCACTTTTCAAAAACAAAAAAATTTTTATTGTAAATGGGCGTGTCCGTGGGCTAATGAAGCCTATATTTTATGTGCATTTAAATGTTGATGAAAAATGTACACATACCAAGTTTTATTCCTGTAGCTCACAGTTAATGCCTTTATTGTGCTTTCGCTATGCCACCTCCCATAGTCGAGTTTTTGGACGGATTACTCCCAATTTTTGAACACACCTTAGTTTTGGTATAAAATACATACATACCAAAATTAATTTCTCTATGACAAACATAACCCTATTTATTGAGCTTTCAACTTTTTGGGCTATATTGGAGGTAGGCGTGTCCGTAGGCGGATGACGTCCATTTTTCAAAACCATCTTAAACACAGGCTTATTTATTGCGTTTTCAATTTTTGGGTTGTATGGGAGGTGGGCGTGGCAGTGAGCGGATGACGTCCATTTTTCGAAGACATCTTTGTGTTTGTATAAAACACATTCATATCAAATTTAATTGTTGTAGGTTAACTATGAGCTGAGTTATGCAGTTTTCAATTTTCGCGTTGTATGGGAGGTAGGCGTGTCCGTAAGCGGATGATGTCCATTTTTCAAAATTATTTTTGTTTTGTTATAAAAAACATATGTGCCAAACTTAAGGTTTTTAAGTTAAACACAGGCTTAATTATTGCGTTTTCAATTTTTGGGTTGTATGGGAGGTGGGCGTGTCCGTGAACGGATGACGTTCATTTTTCGAAAACATTTTTGTGTTGACATAAAATACATGCACACCAAATTTTATTGTTGTAGGTTAATTATGAGCTGAGTTATGCAGTTTTCAATTTTTGGGTTGTATGGGAGGTGGGCGTGTCCGTGGGCGGATTCCAAAAATATTCAATAAATATTCAAAATATTCCCAAAATATTCCAAAAGACGGACGGACGGACGGACAGACATGGATAGCTCGACTCAGGTGGTGACGCTGATCAAGAACATATATACTTTTCTATACCGGACTCGCTTCGTTTTATGCGTTACAAACGTTTGCACAAAGTTAATATACCCTGACCTTTCAGGTTTAGGGTATAATCAAATCGATGCTAAAAGGATTTTTTTAAAAATGGAATTTTTTGAGATCAAATTGCATATTAAATGCATGCTAAGAAAAAATTCAAACGAATTTTTCTCGAAATGACTTTTTTCAAACTGGGTGACCATTTTCCTCAGAAACCGTCAGACCGTCAGATCGAAACGTTGAAGATGTCAGTTTTTTTTAATCATGTCCGGCAGGTACAGTTTTGCGGAAATTTGACAAAACATTTGCGACGATAGGAAGGGGCTAAACCCCAAAAATTGATAATTTCAAAAATTTAAAAATTTAATTGATCATTTAAAATATGTTAAAATGAGAGCAGTTTTGAAAAACGTCCTTTTTCTGTGCTCGAGGCACAACCCCGAGTATCACCGCTTTAAATCCGCTAGTAATAAATAAATATTCAAATTAAATAGAACCAGCGATTTACTATTTTCTATACTCGTGTCAGTACCAACCCACACACACATATGTGCGGATACTATTCTAAGAGTTATTTGGGTGATATCTCAAAACTTTGATGCCTTATCCTATTTCTATTTTATAATTAACCAGTGATGAAAAACTGAATCAATTCTAACAACATTTTAGCGTGCCGGCTTGAAAGGGCTAGTATAGATTTGAAAAAATATGGTCTCAGCGCCACTTCGGTTTCTTTCTATGACGAAATCTAACTAAACCGTGATCTCAGGCACATAAACTATCATTGTAAACATGACCGTTGTGTGTTACCCATGATTTTTTAGTTTTTAAATTTTAATATAAATTCGGGAGTCAGAAAGAAAATCTTCTTTTTCTTCAGTTTAAAAATTAGAGTTGTCAAAAACAAGCTTTCACTATATTTCAGTTCAATTGAGTAACGACATAGATAAAGTTTAAAAGTGCAAATGCTTAAGCAAAAAAAAAAAAAAAAAAACTAGAAAGAGATCAAATACTTCAAATTATTCCGAGCATGCTGAGTGACAAAAAAGTCAAAGTTTTGATGACATGAGCTGGTTTTTAATTAAGAAAATTAGTTGTTGGAAAACTAAAACGTGGCATGGCAACTCTACCAATACACTTTAGTTACTTACGCAATGTTAACAAATTGCAAAATAAATTAGCAGCAACAACAACTCCAACTACGACGTGACATTACGAAGAAACAAAAACAAAAACAAAAATTAAAAAAAATCAAGAAATTTTTAAAAGAAGTTTAAGCAAAAGCTTGTTCATTAGCTAATGAAGAGTTGACACTAAGAGTAACAAAAACAACAGCAACAAAAACAACAACAACAACAACATGACTGCAAGCAAATATAGCAATGACAACAACAGTAGCAGAATCAGCAACAACTTAAATAAATATGGTTTAATTTGGAAAAGATGGCAAAAAACTTAAAAACAAGAAAATAAACAACGTTCTTGTAAAACCAGACTTCCGCATGAGAGTTTGCTTGATTTTGGCACAACAAAAAAAAAAAAAAAAACACACAAAAAATAAAAGCTTTTCGAAACGAAAATTGTTGGCATTTCTTTGAAAAAAAACAAACCAAAAAACAGCCACTAGAACAAGCAAAGTCTTTGTTAATAACAAACCAGCTACAAACTGGACAGCGCGCTGGCTATGCTAGTTGTTCTGTTTTTATCGCTGCCATTGTTGTTGTTGTTGTTGCACTTAAAAGCATGCTTTAAATATGTCTAGGCTGCAGCACAGAATAAACAACAGAATTGCTTGCAAACAAAAAAAAAAACAAAAAAAAAAAAAAAAAAAGAAAAAAGAAGAAACTAAAGCCTTTGTTTGCCAGCGCAAAATAATGCATTTCTAAGAAAATGCAAGAAAATAAAATAATTTATCTGTTTGCCATTTACAGCATCTTTGTTGCATTGTTTTTGTTATTGTTGTTGTTGTGACTGCTCATTTTAAATGCCGTCTGTCATTAACGCTGGCTGTCTGCTAGCTATCTGTCGGCTTCCCTTTTCACTGCTTATCTTTGTGTTTATCTTTCCGTTCTGGCTGCCAACGCCGCTTTACGCTTCAATCTTTATTTAATGCGCTTCACTTAAATTCCAATGCTTTTAATTTTAATTTTTCTTTTCCCGCGAAATTTTGCAGAAATTTGCACGCGCACTCTTAATGGCTGCAGTTGTTTTTTTTTCAAAATTGTATGAATTGCCCTCGGTATGACTTCGCTGTTGAAGAAGAATATTCGTGGAATTTGAAAGAATTATTGAAATCTACAAGCTGGTCTGCTAAGCTTGTTAAGGGCATACAAGAGAAAAGACTCTTATGCAAAAGTAATTTTTAATTTGTTTGGAAAATTTTTGTATCATTAACGTTACACTCGAACGCATATTTCTGCAAATATCTCAAAACTATTCCATGAAACTAGCAAATATTGTTTGTTAACATGAAAGAAGACCTCAAGACTTACATTTAATGCGAACAAACTTGTGTTCCAACTTTTGTTGTTTGGATGATATAACTAGTTTTGTGCGGTCTATAACGTTACATTTTTCGTTATTAAGTTTTTGACAATGAAAAAACCTTCATTAATGGACTAGAAGAGGTCAAAGAATCGCTTTAGATCATATTAATGAAAACAAAATTCTTTAACTTTAGGTCTTTAACGTTGCAAGTTCATATTTTTTTGTTCCGACTTAAATCTTTTCCGTTAGAGACACAGGCGAATGATATGATATATATATATATATATATATATAAATGAACGGAAGAAAAAATTAACCATATTTAAATTTAATATTCACAGTGAACCAGTGTCTGTTACATCAAAAAACAAAACATTATCAACACAAACTCTAAGAAAACTGTTTAAAAGATCTTCGATTGTTGTTAGATTTTTCAAAACAGAGTTTGAAGATAATGTAAGCCATTCAATACTAAAATTTACAACTTATTTTCGTTTCTTAAACTTAAGAAGTTACAGACAACATACTGCTTACAGCAGTACTAAACAGCGTGTCCAGCCGAAGACCCAGAGGGGGAGGGGGGTAATAAAAACAGTACAAAGTACAATACTCCTAAAGCTCCAAGAGCTCTAACTATACAGTAAATCAAACTTGTAAACAAAGTTAGTATTGATTTATGTATATTACAAAAATAATACGGAAAGAGTTCGGATACATTAATTTTTAAAACTAATTAAGTTAACTGAAACATATTCTTAGGATATTTTTTTTTAACTTCTCGTCCACTTTATTATGAATATTTTGTTAAGTTTAGTTTTCAGAAATAAGTTTTCTGTGTCGTATCATAAAGACGATTTTCCTTCAAAGTGCTTCATAACTAGGTTTTTAGTCTTTTGAATCTGCTAAGCGATCTCTCTATTGTACACGTTGTAAACGATAGAGCGATCAAAATTTTCAAATCTTTTACCTTTTCGGGAACGAAGGTTTTTGCTTTTTTTAGAGCATCAACAATGGTTTGATTTGTTAGAAATGGTTTGCTATACCACAATTGCTACCAACGTTCCATTTAATTTTTAAACTTTGTTAAATCATAAAGTTGGACAATATTTTTGTAAGTTTCTGCAAGCTTTACGACTGAAGTCGTTTGCATTTAACAGGGTGAAATTTAATTAATACGAGAGATGTAATGATGGAGTGCAAGTATATTATAATAAATGCTATCTTTCAGAACTCAGAAGGGCTTTATAAAGGAAAGTCGCACTGTCACGGTGGCTTTTAAGCAATTGCAAAATGCGTTTAATGTGTTGCGATGCCTAAACCACGCCCAAAGCTATGCATTGGAGCACGTTTTCAACAGCTTCCATCAACACCGAGCATTTGGATATCAACATAATGGCAAGAAAAAATAATTTTAATCGAAACAGTAGCATGATAAAGTATCAAAGGCCTTCAATATAACAAGAAAGTTCTTCATAAAACCAGGATCGTTCTGCGTGTCTCACTCCACCAGGTTCTCAAGAGCCTGTAAATATTAGGTATAAACTTCCTTCTCAAGCTTAACGAAAACATGTAATAATATCTTTGGTGGTTCCCATGGCGTTACGAATTTCAAAATGAGTGTTGAGATCATTAAGAATATTACTTAATTTTATTTAATTAAATAAATGAATTTTAATTAATAATATAATAAATTAATATTATTATATTTTAAAAAAATTGAAATTAAAAAAAAAAATTTTATTATTTAAATTAATTAAATAATTAAAATAAATAAAATTAATTAAATTAATAAAATTAACTAAATTAACTAAAATAATAATATAAATTCAAAATGGCGTTTTGAATATTAGGAATAGTGTTTAGATAATTAATTTTTATTTATTAAATAAATTAATTTTTATAAATTAAATACATTAATTTTTAAAAATTAAATAAATTAATTTTAATCAATTAAATAAATTAATTTAAATCATTAAAAAAACAAATTTTTATTTATAATATAAATTTATTATATATTTAAAAAAAAAAATTGCACTTAAAATAAATTATTTTCGTTTTAGTAATAACATTACTAAAATAAAAAAATAAATTAAATCAATTTAATTAAATTATTAATTAAATAAATAAAATTAATAAAAATAATTAAATAAATTATTTTCTTATTATTTTTTTTAACTAAATAAAATAAATTAAATTAAATAACTCAATTAAATTAAATAAATTAAATCAATTAAATAAATCAAATAAATTAAATATATGAAATAAATTAAATAAATTAAATAAATTAAATAAATAAAATTAATTAAATAAGTTAAATAAATTAAATAAATTAAAAAAATTAAATAAATTAAATAAATTTAGTAAATTTAATTAATTAAATAAATTAAATAAATTTAATATATTAAATAAATTAAATAAATTTTATAAATAAAATATACTAAATTAATTATAAATTAAATAAATTTAATAAATTAAATAAATTTAATAAATGAAATATATTAAATAAATTATAAATTAAATAAATTTAATGAATTAAATAAATTAATTATATTAATTGAATAAATAAAACAAATTAAAATTATTAAACTAATTAAATAATTTAAATTAATAAAATTAATTAAATTAATTTCATTAATTTTAGTTAAATGAATTAATTAAATTTATCAAATTAATTAAATTATTAAAATTAATAAAATTTATTTAATTTATAAAAAAAACAAATTGTCCACTTAAGCCCTTGAAAGGACTTTGACCGAGCTTTTTATGATCAATTGTGTTGTGTGTGTTATTAAATGTTTGCACACAATTGACCGAGAACTGGACCTATGTTTTATGCCGACTCTGAACGGCTAAAGTTCATGTTCTCAAGAAGCTTTACATGGCATTATTTACTCTCTGAGGTTTGCCATTGTCTGCAGAGTGGTGGTGACCGATTAGAAAAAATTGTTTTTTAAAAAACTTTTCGCCGTGAGTTCGATCCCCAACCCGGGCTGCGAGCATGCTAAGCCACACACTTAACCTGTATGCCACGGTCACCACATAATTTATTAAGTTTATTAAATAACTTAAATTAATTTAATTTTTTTAATTAATTTATTAATTTTTTGTTATTAATTTATTAAAAAATATATAAAATTCATTAAGTTAATTAAATAAATAACATTATTTAAATTAATTTAAAATTATTTTAATTCGTTAAATTAATTAAATGCATTTTAGTTATTTAATTAATTACATTTTTAAAATTAGATTTGATTAAATTTTTAAACTAAATGCAATTTTATTAAATTAAATAATTAAAATGAATCCTCAGTTGTCTGGATTTATGTCTTTTTTTCAGAAACTTAGCGACATTATGTTTCGATTCTCCTGAACGCGTTGTTGGCCAAGGTTTTTGCATTGATAGCACACAAGTATTGGTACAAAAATTGTGAAATTGTTTGCCTTTACAAACTATTTAGAGTTCCCATAAAATCGATTTTACTTTATTTTCGAAAATATTTTAGACGTATAATTCCGTCTTACAGTGCGGTTTGCATGGGGTTGCTTTAACAGATTTTTTCAAGGCGATGAAACTTTTTTGACGAATACTTTAGGGTATACCTACAGCCTTTAATATTCATCGTTCAAATATCATATATATACTAAAATATCAGATATATCCTGTTCTGAACGAATATTTAATTTTGGATTTTTTCACTATTATATTAAGGTCACCAAATAGTAAAATATAAGAAGAAAAATGCTTGTGTTTATATAAGAAAATCAATCACCAGCTGCTGATGCTGTGCCTGCTGCTTTCTATATTTTTATTGAAGTGAAACTTCTTTGGCGGCGAGTGAAATTTCAAGGTCCTTTTTTTGTGACGCTAGGCTAACGTTTTCAATTCATATGAAAATTAAAAAAAATTATTAATTAAAACTGAACGCGTAACATACTGAAAATAACATAATTAACATTAACATTACATTATTAACATAACCGTAACATTAATTTTCATCCTACAAGTATGCACGGAAAAAAAAAATGGAAAAATAGCTAAAACAGGAGCAGAACGCGTTTGTGAATATAGAGAGCGAATTAGAGCTCTTAAAAATACAGCCGCAGCTGGGTCTGCAACTAATGATGAAGGTAAGGTGATTGCAACAACGGCTGAGTTTCAAAATGCATTTTTACGAAACATCAGTGTATTTTGGTGAATCTACAAATAACCAATCCCCAAAAAACACACTGATGCATCTCAACAAAATTTTAAAGCCAACCAAGTTTATGCACTCAACAATCAACGCGCGCTGCTTTATGAGGCCCTCTATCAACATAGCATTTATGATGATCAGGAAGCAGGAGGTAATAATGAACAAGATTTGCCTCTGCTTTCGGAGGCTCCTTCAAAGAGTACTATGCAATGCAATCCAGCATTCAAAAAGTAACAATGTTGAGGAAGACATTCGAAAGCAACTAAAACACTAACTGAACAAACACAAGGACCATAAATAACTGTTATTTTACAATTTTCGAATGAAAAAAAATGTCGAAAGAATTTTTCAAATATACCATTATGTTACAAATATCCTCAGCCTCACGAATATTAAGTCGCTTTTAAATTTGAAACTGATTCTTTAAAAGTTAATTTCTTCGAGGAAAAATAAAGGTTACTTTTGACTTTTATTTTTTAGGTCAAAAATAGCAGTTATTTTGTGACTTTAATTTTTTCGGTCAAAAATATCAAGCAATTTGTGTTTTCTGAAAGGCCGCTTGACAGATTGAACTGTTGACACCATGTGTAAAATGTCTCACCGATGAGATGAAAATAATATCAAAATCTTTTTATCGGTAAAATGACTTGAACAAATATAAATTACCTGATATTTTTGACCGAAAAATAAACGGCAGAAAATAACTGTTATTTTTGCCCAAAAAAACTATTAGGCACAAAAAACTGTTATTTCTGTCCAAAAAAATAAAAATTAAGAGATAAAAGTTTATATGTGGCACTTTCGACAAAAACCATAGCCGGTAAATGCAAATATTGAATCAACAAATTATTATTCCATTTCGCATTGATTGAATTTCTTTTCAGATACTTTCTCTCTCTATTTCACACTAAAATCTCTCTTATTTCTTACTGTTAAAGAAGTTTCTCTTCTGCCACGTGTACTTTGCTACACGCGAGTTTTTTTCTGCTGTGTTTGCTTGTAATGTTTTTGTTTTATAGGAACTGATTCGCAGGCTTCTTCATTGGGTTCTTGTATGTACTACTTCTTTATTAGGTTCTTGTATGTACTACTTAGAAATGAGTGCTCTTTTTTCACAAAAGATTTCAATCACCACCTGTTTTCAACTCAGTCAATGAACTCAAACTGTAAAACTTAACGAAATTGGTCTGTGATCCTGTTAGAATTAACTCTTATGAGAAAACGAGTTGGATCATACTTCATTTTATGCTTTTACGCAATAGATGGCGTAAAACTTAAATTTTTCTTTTTCGAAAAATCGACATTTTTGCTTGTTTCTTTTTTCTTCCTCTATTTATCATACTTACTTTGAACTTTTTTTGTGTTCTGCTTTCGATAAGAAGTCCATAATTGAGTGTTATTAATTTATTTGTTAATTTTCGGAAGATCATTCAAAAAATACGCGTAAAATGGACAAAACAATCGGACCAAAAAAACAAAGTAGAAGAGGTTACAACTTAAACGGAATTATACGTCTTTACTTACGATACTATCGAAAATATTTCATTTTTTTATTAACGCCTATAAAATATGTATTTTTCATATTAATCGCGTGTATTTAAGCTTATTGGAAAAGTACTGAGCTCTTGTTTGCATTGATATATCTTATGATGTGGTTGAATCATTTGATAACAATGATGACATTATTTTTAGCACCTGAAATACATGGTTCAAAACTAAAAATAACTTTTAATATTTGTTACAACACGATTTACATTTATATACTTACAGCCTTATTCTGGTGATTGACAATTGTTTAATTTTTGACAAGGTTATCTTTTATATGATTTTTTTTTTTTTGTTCACGGAATTGAAAAATTTTTAATTTTTTTATATAATTTTATTTTGTTGTCCGATGTTAATAATTTTTGTCAATTTTATTTAAAAAAATGACAAATTTTTATATTTGTCACTACAGTAACAATTGTCAATCATCAGAATAAGGCTCTTGCTTTAAGGTTTAATTAAGCTTAAAAAAATGTCTGCTCTAAATACCGCATTCATCAGAGCTGATTATATATATAATGCGTTCCACGCAGCGTTGCCAGATTATTTGCTGCATTATTTTTTATTTATTTATATTCTTAAAATATAAGCAGTAAACATGCATAAGCTTGCTTAATGAAATGCAAAACTTTGAATTAAAGCAAATATATATTAAATTTATTTTATTAATGAAAATAATATGTATATGTTTTATGTGTGCTGTGTTGGTTTCTGCTGTTGTTGTTATTGTTGTCAGTGTTGTTGCTGTTAGGAGCTGCAGCCTGCTGCGCAGCTGTAATTATTTGCTCGTAAAATTAAAATAGTTGCGTTAATAAAACCATTTTTTCAATATTTTATGCAATTATTTATGCTTGCAACCAGCTGATTGCATTTATAATAAATGCAATTTTTGTTTTTAATGATACGGAAATGATTTACTCTAGTTGAAAATAAGCTGAAACAAAAAATAATTAATGAAAATTAACAAAAATTAAAAATTGAAATCAGCAAATTTGATCAAATTTTAAACATATATACCAAAAATAAAGCAAATTTTGCTTTTGTAGAGTTTTTAAAAAAATTTTATATTTACTGTTTATATTGCAAAGATAAAAGATACAAAAACTGATTGCAATACCATTGAGCACACATGCTACAACGTCTAGAATTTATGGCAAAAAATATTCTTTGCTCAACTTAATTTTTTTTTTTTTTTTTAAACAAAAGCATATTCAATGAAGTCAACAGCAAATGAATGCAACATTATCAACAAATGTTGCTGAAACATGTTTTATATTTATTGTCTACGCGGCTGAAAAGTTTGCCAATTATGGCTGAAAAAAATTAGAAGAAAAGGAAGTAGTATAAAATAGCTGACATTTTTTGGGATTCTTTCGTTTTTAAAAATTCTGCTACATATAATTTTGTTGTATTAAAATTTTTCTGTTTTGTTTTTGTTGTGAGCACCTTTTCAAGTTCAACGTTTGGTAAACTGCTGCCAAAGCCAAAGTCATCAACTGTAGTTAAATAAATAATACATAAAATACTTCTAAACTGACATCAATTTTCAAAAATTTAGGTATACATAGCAAATTTTATGCAAAAACAGGGTGCCTCTGTAGCAGTGTAATATAAGATTTTTGTTATTATTTTGATATAAGAAATTTGAAAGAAGAATTTTTAACTTGCTTTCTATTTAATGAAAATTACAACTTATAACACCCTGTATTTACATATTAACGCATGTGAATCAGGTCTTTATATTTGATAGCTATGATTTATTTTATATTTTATGAGGCCACAGCAGGCAACTGTGTCTTTTCTTTTTCTCTCTCTTTGGCTGCCTCTTGTTATCATTTGGCATCTTGTACTTTTGAGCGCTATTTGTTCCTTTCCTTCGTGTCTGAATTTTATGTAGATAATGATGCACAGCTCTAAATATCAGCGAAGCGCATAAAACGTTGATAATGATGCAAATCTGGCTTTTTTTTTAATGGTACGCATTGCTTGACTTCAAAGTTATTCTTCCTGCTATACTGTCAAGGAAATATGGCAACACTGTTTGCATTCATTTAATGAACTGTTTGATTACATTTGTTAAAACGACTACGTTGTAAAATCTATGTATTTCCACTAAAATCAGATATTTTTCTATATGTTTGGAAACTAAATTCGTTGACGGAAATGTCAAAATGTCTCTCATTAAAGCTTAACGCACTGAAATTGTTGTAAGAAATCTTTTTTTCAACAATTATTTTTCAACTGAATCTGAAAACTGATATTATGAGCAACTAAAAATTACAAAAAAATTTGAAATCTTTCAATATAGATCGCAACACAGTTTCATAAATAAATAAATAAATACATAAATAAATAAATAAATACATAATATCTATTGCATTTTATATCAAAATCAATGCAAATGATTTCCGTCTTTTATGTCAGATTTAAAAAATTGCCGCATGCACTCTTGCCAGTTAATCAGTTTTAACTATCATCTTAGCAACACGTTCGCACACACTCACACATACTTCGAAAAGGTAAATTTTTCAAATCGATACCAATTAATGTCATTTAAAATTTTTCACGTTTTCTAACTCAACTCTGACATTAACGAATTACATGCACAATGCATCATGATAGATGCATGAAGCATACAAAATGTAAAAAAAAATATAATGACGAAAGTACACAGAAATGTACTATAGTTTGGCAAAAGATGTTTATGACAACAACGTGCACGATATTGTTTTTTAGCAGCTGGGACGTCTAGGTGAAAGGTTTGACATGAGTTATATAACGTCGTAGCATATCATGCAAAATATTTCCTCATTGCTGACATTTATTAACACTCAAAGAAAAATTTCAAAACTTTTTATAAAAACAGCAAAAATTAGGAGTACAAAATTAAATGATGTAAGGATTGCCAATAATACTATTCAAATACACGATTTATAATGCTGAATATTAAAAAAAAAAATGAAGATTTGGAATGCTTCGCTCAATATAAGTGAACCACATTCATATAAAACCTACATGAATTTTGCGTTCACTGATCCAGTGTACTTGTTCATAAGTTTTAAAAAATAATACATTTCTTGAGTGTATTCATACACAAGCCCATGTAAAATACCAGAAAATTAAAAAAAAAATATTTTAATTAAAATTTTTTTTTTGTTTTTAAATATCACTCGTGAACATTAAACTTTGTCGTCCGCTTTTTTGGTCTTATAAGAACTCAAGGCGCATTAAATTTATATCATTCGAAAGCTACTGTTACGGAAATGCGGAGAATATATGTTTGTATATGTGTATAAATGATACAATTTATGGAGGTATTATATAAAGGGTGTATTTTTATGAGGTTTTTTTTTCAATATGGATTACTCTATTGTCTGACAGTTGTTTTGACAGTTTAAAGAGACGTCACTACTCAGTATTGTTTGGCAAATCATCATGAATAGGTTAACTCCAGAACAACGCTTCAAAATCGTGGAAATTTATTTTCAAAAACAGTGTTCAATTAAAAATGTTTTTAGAGCACTTCGTGAATTTTATGCTGCACATAATCGTCCGTCTGAGACCACCATAAAGAACGTAATTATCAAATTTCGGTCTACATTCACTCTTTTGGATGTCAAGCCATCGAGAAGAATGAGAAGAGTGCGTACGAAAGAAAATATTGCTGTCGTTGAGGCAGTGGTGGCGTAGCTAGGGTTGGTGGCACCCAGCGCGGCAACTAAATTGTGCACCTCTTTTGAAGATTTTTTTTTTTTTTTTGTATAATATAAGTCGATGAATCTTACTAAATATTTTTGAATATTTGATAAAAGTAATAATCTAAAATTTTCAGAAACTTAAAGAATTTGTTTTTTTATTGTGCCAATATTTATGTCTACCGGGCTAATAAGTTGTAAGAGAAAAATTTACTATCAGTAAACCACACAATAAACCACAGTTTTAAATAATTGAAGAATTAACATGATGAAGTTATATAAACTTAAGTTAGTTTAAAATAAAAAACTTTGAAAAATTTACGAAAAATTTTGCATAATTGAAGAAAAACTAGAACCTGGAAGCAAAACGTTGACAAATTTTCCCTCAGTGACACTGAATAACTATTAATATAAATATTTTTTTCGACATAAGCCCCCATTTTCTAAATTTACAAAGAGAGAGGAACAAAAACAACTGATATTTCTTATAGTTGAAAAGCACAGGAGAGAATTTCCAAATACCACTCACTAGACACGAATTATGAAGAAACTAAAGTAAAAATTTTTTTGTTTTTGTTTCTTATATCTTAGTTGTATTTTTCATTTTAGTGTGAAATTAATATTTTGATGGTTTAAAAATATAAAAAATTATCAATTTAAAAACATTGTTTACTTTAAAATATGGTAAACCCAAAATTTTGTTAAATTTAATTTTTTTTTTTTTAAGTAGAAGTTCGGAAAAATCGCCTTGTAAGCATTAAGGTAAGTGTTTTGGATCTAGTCTTTAGTTTGTTTGAAAGGTAATAGGCAAGTAGTTTTTAGTTTTTGGCATAGGACAAATCTAAAAACTGGATTCAAAGTCAAAATTTCGTAAAATTTTTTATATTTTTTTCATGTTTTATGACAAAAACAATTGAAAAAGTCAACTTTTTTGTTTAAAAAGCCTCTATTTTTATTTCTCCATTCGATTTACCATAGCAAAGTACTTTAAAAATCTTTAACTTCAATAAAAAATTTTGTGTTGAAATTCATCTTCAGGCAATTTATAAAAAGTGATAATTTTTACAAATTGAATTTTTCTCAAAATATACATTTTTGAAGAGAGACATCCCAGTTTTCAACTTTTTTATATTAAATATTTTTTTTTAAATCTTACTTTTATAGTCCAATTATTCAGATTTTTTGAGGGAAGCGAAAGTCGGAGATGAAAATGCCATTATGAACAGGTCTAATATATAGTCTCAGATCTGAGTGATCACAAAATCATAAAGTATATTTTTATTTATGACATTTATGACATGAACATGTTTTTTTTGAAAAGTTCTGGAGAAATGTATTGCTTACAAAACAACTGACGCCTCCATTCATCATACTCTGAAAATTATGCAGGTTTTCGAAACTTAATGGTTTTAATTAATGCTAGCAAGTTTGAAAAAGTGCTTTTTTATAAAACTTAATGGAATATAAAAAAAAATAATTTGATATTTTTGCTTTTGTACTCCATCTTACTATCATGAAAATTTTAATATAATTTGCTTTGAAATTACATATGGAATTGACTCGGGTTTTAGCTTCAGCGTTAATATTGAACAACATTTGTATCAATACGAAGTCCTGGTGACGGTAAAAAATATTTTCATTCACTTTTGCACCCTCTTGATATTCAAATATAAAACCGAAGTCATTGGGGTGTGTTCTTTTTATTAAAAAAATCAAAAATTAAGTGGTTAATAGTTATTTTGCCAAATTTTGCACCCCATCTTTGATTGCACCCGGGGTGGAATTATCGGTCCTTATTTCTTTAAAAATGAGGAAAGACGACGCGTTACCGTGAATGGTGATCGATACAGAACCAAATCGATCAATGAATTTTTGTTGCCAAATCTTCAAGATATGGATGTGGACGAAATGTGGTTTCAACAGGATGTTGCCACTTGTCATACTGCGGGCAAAACTATCGACTTATTCAAAGAACATTTCAACGACAACATTATTTCGAGAAATGGACCGGTGAATTGACCTCCGCGTTCGTGTGATTTGAGACCACTTGATTATTTTTTTGTGGGGATAAGTGAAGTCATTGGTTTATGTGGATAAACTAGCAACGATTAACGCTTTGGAAACCAATATTCAACGCGTCATTGCAGAAATACACCCACAAATGCTTGAAAGGTGGTCGAAAATTGAACCTCCAGAATGACCTTTGTGCAAAATAGTCGTGGTGGTCATATGCCCAAAATTATACTTAAATGTTAAATGCCAAGAAATTATCTACCAAATAAAAAATTTTTTTTTTGGTCATTTCATAATTTGGCATGTGTTTTATTTCAATTTCAAATCAGCAAGCTCTTAAAAAAACACCCTTTATTTGATTCTCAACCTTCTAAGAGAAGAATAACATTTTTGAGAAAAAAAATCCGCTATTTGATAAATCTGAAATTTGGTTGGGAGTGAGCTTTTGAGTTGGTTAAATTTGAGTTCTTTTTTCAGAAGTAACAAATTCTTCAAAAAATGTACTCCTTTTTATTCATAAATTGTGAAATTTATGAAAGCAGTTGTTTTGAACAAAAAAATTGAAATTTCCATGTCAATTTTTGCTTGAAATTCAACGATTTTTCAATTTTTCAAATTAGCTCTAAGAGTTTGTTAAATTTTCATTTAAATGTGATAACAAGCATTGTGAAGCTTTGACCAAAAGTATTTTTTATGAATTTTCTTAATATTGTTGTTAGTTATTTAGCTTGTATTTCAACCGTGGCGGTCATGGTTGGACGTGCTAAGTATGTGGCGTGCGAGCCAACGGATCCCGAGTTCAAGCCTTACCTCTGGTAAAAGTTTTTTTTATGGAAAAATGTTTTTATTGGCCGTCACCTCTCTTAGCTAGTTATCGACTGACTTTTTATTAAATTGACTTAAACTAACTAGCATAATATGTACATAATCTTTCAAATATACACTTATTTTAAGAGCTGAAGAGATAACTTAAGAGTATGCTGTTGTAAGTGAATACACATCACCCCTACCAAACTAATTTATGTAATATATTATAATTCATTAATGTAATATATTATAATTCATAGTTGAATTATGTTTTTAATTCTTGCAATTCCTTTTTCCTACTTCTGGTCATGATGCCTTTTCTGACTTCCTTACAAACTTCTTCAGATTTGTTTTCAATTTCAACGTCTTTCTCAGTACATTCGTTTTTCTTTAAAGGCATATTTTGTTTTATTATAATACTAGTGTAAAAGCCCGTCCTACGACGGGAAGGAACCATTTAGAGTACAAAATGCGACAAAAATTTATTGGATTTATATACAAAGGTTTTTATTTGAAAACATGTTTATTAAATTATTTTGATAAAACTTCTTAATAAACAACATTCCTAGTAAAAAAATTCTAAGAATTTTTAACCAATTAATCTTGTCCCTTGCCATCTATAACGCTTAGTTTTAGATCATCAGCCCGCTAAAACTGCCCATGACTAAATACCAGTTCTTTTAGAAAAACTCCTACTTTTTGCAATATTTAACCTTGCAATTCATTTATGGTCATTGAAAATGTCAGTTTAACTGGAAATTGTCGCCTCCGGAGAATGAAAGGCAAATCTGTGTTTGTCGGCGCCAAATCAATTGTAGGTATGAAAACTATTTCATGTTCGCCAGTGCGCCTGTCAATACCTGTGCAATGATTAATTAAGTTTTTAGGTTTTTCAAAACTATCGACCTTCCATTACAGATATCTCTTTTGGTATTGAAATTTCAAAGAAGTATTATAATACTTCCAATTTTGAGGTTTAACTTATGCAGTGGCATTCCTGAAGGATAAAATTCATTCAAAAACTCGGCAAGGAAATTTTGTTTATCGTTATCATCATTGTCTTCAATTTAATCCGTGCTCAGATCTGTCACTGTGTCATCAACTAAAATATTTAGAACTTGCTCGTTGACTTCGTTCAAATCGGAATTTTTTGGGCACAGGATAGCAATTTTGGAATAACGGTTGATGTTATTCGGACTCAAACTATTGCCAAAAATCTATTTAACCCTTGCAATGGATTTGTCCATTATATTGGACACTTTATTTAACCCTTTCAATGGATTTGTCCATTATATTGGACACTTCGGAAAAAAGTTTTTTTTTATTTTCCAACGTCTTTTCTAACATCAAATAGGTTGGTACTATGAAATGACGTCTTTTCTAAAATCAAATAGGTTGGTACTATGAAATGAAGTTGTGCCAACATGACAAAAATAATTTTAGGGAGATATATAACGTTTAACTTAGTTAGATTTTCGATTTTATGCCCAACAGAAACCTTCAATTTTTTTTAATCGCGTGTTAATAAATTTTTCAAAAAATAAGTGATTATTATGATTAGTGTGCAAAGTATAATTTTTTTTTTATAATAACATTTGCATAAATAACGCATTTGCATTTATCTCCGGTTGTTTTAGTTGAACTAAAATATTATTATACAACGTTATCATGGTTTTGTCCATTATATTAGACAGCCTGCCAAAACAAAGCAGCTCTTGTAAAAATCAGAGGGATGTTTTTTAATTTTTTTATTGCTTAAATGATGGGGAATATAAGCTCAAAATTATTGTCCACAATTATTCTGGCAAGTGTTAATAAGCGAACTTTTACAAACAAAATGATCGGGAATTTCTATGATATCTTCATCTCCATTTGCTAACTTGAGTAGCCAATCGCTAAAAATTGGATCAGAAGACCGAACATTGTGATTTAATTCTAGCAATTCCAATTGACACCAACGTCACTGAATGTTATAATTGCTGTTCAGTTTATGCAGACCGAATTGATTCTGGTTCTGTTAATTAAGAAGCACTGTATAGTAGTAGATGTAGATGTTTAGTAGTTGAGGAAAATGATTCCAATACATAATGATTTCCAATACATAATTTATGAACAGGTTCTGGTCCAGGCTGAATAGGTTTTAAAAGGTTTAGTAAGTACAAACATTTCAAATGGATAATTTTACAACAGGTTCTGGTCCAGGCTGAACATGTTTTGCGATATAGAGCACGGAGCAGGACGCTTGTCTTTTAAATATGAAGACTAGCGGATGTAAACCGGTGTTACTCGGGGTTGTGCCTCGAGCTGAGAGAAAGGACGATTTTCAAAACTGCTCTCATTGTAACATTTTTTAAATTATCAATTAAATTTTAATACTTTTTAAATTATAGTTTTTTGGGGTTCGCCCCCCCCCCCTCTTTCAACGAAAATGTTTTGTCAAATTTTTGTAAAACTGTACCTGCCAGACATGATTAAAACAAAAATAACATCTTTAACGTATCGATCCGACGTCTGTTTTCTGAGGCAAATGATCATCCACACTCAAAAAAAAAAACGTATCTTTCTCTGATGAAAAATTTCTCTATTTTTGATAATAGCAATTTTCTCTTTTTCAAATATAATTTTCTTCAATTAGAATAAATTTTCACATTTTCGCAGAAATATTTCTTCCCTTCTAGGAAATATAAATATTTCAATGTTTTGCTCGCAAAAACAAATTCTCATTTATAGAGAAAAATATATGGAAAATTCAAAATTTTTCCTTTATTTTGATAAAAAATTTACTACAAGAAGTGTTTTTTTTTTCAATAAAAACAAATGTTTTCTCAAAAATAAAAAGTGCTCTTCTCTAAAAACGATATATTTTTATATATTTCTCTTTTTCATAGAAGCTTTTTATCAATTTTAGAGCATTTTTAGGACCGCTTTTGGAGAAAGACATTCTCTGGAGCAAAGTCTAAACTTTTTTCTCTAAATATAATGCCTTTTTTATCATATTCCGAGACACTTTTTTCTGAGTGCAGTTTGAAAAGTCATTTCGAGAAAAATTAATTTAAAATTTTTTTTAGCATGCATTTAATATGCAATTTTATTTTAAAAAAAAATTGCAATTTTAAAGAATACTGCAAGCATCGATTCGATTTTTGGCTTGTCTTTGTTCAACTTCGGTTTTCGTCGATACTGTTCGGTTAATTTTTTTTTTTTCATATTCATATACACTGTTGACAGATTGAGGTAAATTTCTCTAAATGAGGTAATTTTTGACTCATTTTTTGGGCAGAGGTAAAAAAGGTAATTTTTGACTAAAAGTGCTAAATTTTTGCAACATAATTATTTTTTTAGATTTCCAAATATTTTCAGTTTTTTGTACTTTTGTTACCTCTCTGAACATACTCACAAGCAGTCCTTTATTATTGGGAGTCCCCTTTTGTACCAAAAAATAATAAATGTAGGATTGTTTTCATTTTTGATTTGCGGTAAGTTTTAACTTAAAAACTAAGGAAATTGTTGAAACACGCCAAGACATAAGAAGTAATAAAATTTTTTGATATGACATTGAATATTGCCTACAAGAAAATCGGTTATAGAAAGCCATGACCAGTTCCTACAAAATAAGTTAATGGAAAAGTGGATAAAAGAAGTCCCTTACACATCGTGAATTGGAAAAGTTGTTGGCAATAGAAAGAAACGAATTGTTCAAGGCTAGCAAAGAAATTCTTTATTGTGGAAGTAGTGAAGTGAGTTTTGACGACTGTTAATCATTTAAAATTTCGTAATTTTTTTTAGAAAAAGGTAAATTTTCCCAGAAGTGGTAATTTTTTCCTAAATAGTGGTAAATTTCAGTTCGACTAGGAGTGGAAGTTTAAAAAGTCAGTCGCAGCATTGAGCGGTCTCTTGTCTTTCGTGCAGTCAAAGTGGTCGGACATGCTTGGATTATCAGTGGTGAATGTTACCTTAAGGAGTCACAGTTCTTTTGAAAATTTTTGTAGACATATTATCGGTGGTAAGTTTTCTTCCCCGATAATATTTTGTTTCCACTCATAGGTGCCGCGAGTACATATTGGTGGTAAGCTATCTTCCCCAAAATTGTAGTCAAACTTCTTCGATAGGATTGAGAGTTCTCTTGTGAAATTCTGTAAACATATTATCGGTGGTAAGTCTTCTTCTCCGATATTTTGTTTCCACTTGCAGGTTGCCGTGATTACGTATTGGTGGTAAGTCTTCTTCCCCAATATAGTAGTCAAACTTCTTCAGTTGCCAGTCTTGTAGATCATATCAAGACAAGGTCACACTTTCCCAGAGAACGCTCTAATTTCGCCAAATTAGCACATACCAGTCAACAACAACAGTCCAACTTCAGGGAAAACGTGCAAGTACCGTCGTAGACAATTCTCCACGCACCAACAACAAGTTTAACTTCGTCTCAACATATCCAGCAAGGGATGTATCAGCTCAAACAAGCCATCATCTCCAGCAAGTCAATGTCAACTCAAGGAAATAACTAAGTACGTCACCAGCAGCAAGTCAATGTCAACTCAAGAACAAAACTAAACACGTCGTCAACAAGTCAATGCCAACTCAAGGACATAACTATGTACGTCGCCAACAAGTCAACATCTCCAGGAAGGTCTGTATTATCTCCAGAAAGTCAATGTCAACTCAAGGACATAACTAAGTACGTCAGCAGCAAGTCAATGTCAACTCAAGGGCATAAATAAGCACGTTATCAATAAGTCAATGTCAAATCAAGGACATAACTAAGTACATCGCCAGCAAGTCAATGCAAACTCAAGGAAATAACTAAGTACATCGCCAGCAAGGTCTGTATCATCGCCCGAAAGTCAATGTCAACTCAAGAACAAAACTAAGTACGTCACCAGCAAGTCAATGTTAACTCAAGGGCATAACTGAGCACGTCGTCAACAAGTCAATGTCAAATCAAGGACGTAACTGAGTACATCGCCAGCAAGTCAAGGTCAACTCAACGATAAATCTGTGTGTATAAAGACTATAGATATAGTCTTTAGGAATATCTAGGAATATTATTGATAATAAATGAATAACTAATAACCTAAGAAGAAATATCTGTACATAAGCAAAAGGATCTCTTATTATTATAAATTTTCTGCAACGAACCCAGGTCACCGGCGAGTATACCCCAGCTATAAAATCCGGAAAACGGAAGTTCGTTACAAGTCTTTGGAATTTTTTATATTTTATGTTTTATCTTGGGTACAGTTGAACGTACATACCAAATTTCATTGAAATCGGTTTAGGCGTTTAGGAGTTATTGAATCTTTAAAATTCACTACTTAAAGCGCCCTCTTGCGGAAGTCTTTGTAACTTTTTATATTTTATGTCTTATCTTGGGTGAAGTAGAACATTCATACCAAATTTCATTGAAATCGTTACAGGTGTTTAGAAGGTATTACAGAGTGCGCACATAATTCCGCCCACTTTTTTACACCCCCTATGTTCTTTCTCTCTATCAAACGTACTCGGTGTTCAAATTTCAGCTCAATCGGATACACGGTGCGCGAGCCTATATGTAACAGACAGACAGATGGACAAACATTTGATTTTATGTATTAGATTTGCTATACTTGCGTACCTTAAAATCATGTCATCAAGCAAATTTCTTCTTGTTATTATTTAAAGCAATGCAAAATTTAAATCTGGCAACATTATCTTGCCTGCCGTTCAGCATTTCACATCAATGACTGGCCAACTGCTAAACAAGCACTTTTTTGCTTAAAGTTTTGCTGACATTTTGCTGACACTGGCTGGCTGACATTAAAAAATTATGCCCAACGTTCAGTCATTCATTCATTCATGCATTCTTTGAAGTAAAGCGGAGGCAAGAGAGAGACAAGAGGCTGATGAAGCTCTACAAGGTTAGCGCTAAGTAACTTAAAGCTTCTAAGCAGCTTAGCGAAAAACTTAATAAGAGGCAGAGAAAAAAATGTTGGGACAAAAAAAAAAAAAACTTATTACAAAAACTAAGCTTAATACAAAAAAAAAAAATGCGCTTACAAAAAAGTTGAATTTTAATTACAGTACAAACTCGGTAACCGCAACCCTCGATACACGCAATTCCTCGATTTTTGCAACAGAGCGGGACAAAGCATTGTAACCTTTATAAGTGCAACTCGCTAAAAATAGTAACCTCAATAACTGCAACTGACTCCGCTTAATATATCTATATGATGGGTTTTAGTTTGTATTTTGTCTCTTTTGTTCTTTTTTTTTCTGTATTTTTAAGCTTGACCGTTTTAAAGAAGTTATTTCGTCGAATTCTTTGCTCTTTGGTGCGTTTTCTTTGAGCGCAATCGTTAACACAAAAAATTAGTATCTGCTTATACTTCGACTGCCCGGTAGTGTTTTTTGATGAAAGGTAATGGCGATCACGAAAACATTGATAAAGCTAACTATTAAACAAAAGAGTGAAACTTTGCATTAAACTAAATGTAGTGTATCGAAAAAAGCACTGTGCAGCCTATATAAGGTGCACAAGTCAACAATCACGAGAATTAAAAAAAAAGAAGACAAGATTCTGAAATATGCTGGAAATATGGAAGCTGGGCCAAAAAAACGGCAAACTCTATAATCCTGCGAATATCCAAAAATGGAAAAGGCTCTCTACAAATGGTTTTAAAAACAAAGAAAGCAAAACGTTCTTTTTTCCGTCGATATCATTAAAGCAAAAGCTTGCAAGTTGCGCCGAATGAATTTTTCCAAAAAGATGATCTTCATGAATAGATGCACGAAAGTTTTGCAGACAAAGAAGAAGATAATGAAATCGTAGATTTGAAAGTACAGATAACAGTGATTCTGAACTTATCCCAGTACCTCAAATAAAAGGTTCAGTTGCTGTGCAGTCGTTTCACACGTGTATTCAGTGGTCTGAAAGAAATGGTATTCCATCAAAATACATTCTTATTCTTAAGGAACTTCGAGAGATTGCTGTTGTACAAACTGTAACTTATACAAATTACAAACAAAAACAAACGATATTTTCAAACAGATATAATATATTAAAACTGAATAAGTGAATTATCTTATTAAAATGAATTGAATAATTTCAATACTGTAAATTTTATTAAGCATTTTGCTTAAAACTTCATAAAACTCGCTCTATATATAATTGTTCTCGCTTCATGTTTTCCTTGCTGGGTGCAACAACCTCAATAAATGCAACAGCCTCGGTTTTTATTAGTTGCGTTTACCGAGTTCATACTGTAATTGTTAAAAAAAAAAATACAATGATGAAAATGTTGCTCAGTCAGAGTGTTTGTAAATAATTTGTAATATTTTTATTAAATGAATCAATAAAATGATTAGAGCTTTTAAGCTTTAAGTGTTGTAAAAGCAAAAATAATGCGTGCAATAAATTCACAGTGAGTGAATAGAGGTAATGTTGCTAAATATTTACACATTAGATATTTGTTATAAAAAAAACATTTTGCACAAAAAATTTGAACAAATGATGTGCTAAACATAACAAATCCTATTGATGCATATCGATGGCGTGAAAAGTGTTGTAAAGTAACAGTTATTTGTTACAAAAATACAAAAATACAAAATTATATAATCAAAAATATACACAAAATTGCCAATCAGCTTATAAATAAGTATGACATGCATGAATGAAGACACATTTCACGCTTTCGATTTTTGTAAGTTTGAGTTTAAAAAGCGTTTTTTTAACATTTTTCAAATTTCGGCTGCTCAGTATAGCTTGAGGAGTTATGAAGCTTGATAGCAATTTTTTGAAATGTACAAATTTGTTCACCAATATTTAAGTTAATTTGATAAATTCGACAAAAATGATTAAAAACAAGAAGTTGCTGGAAGTTTTCGATGAGAAAAAATTAATAAAAATTTTTAGAATTTTTCTTAAATAACAACTTGAATGAAACAATCACCTTCATTCATAGCACAACAGCCACCAGAACAAAAATCTTGCTAATTAAAAGCAACAGCGAGTAGCTAACGTTAATCAAGCTACAACAACCTTTAAGAGCAACAACATTGCATCAACTTTAAGACGCAGAACAACAGCACTTTTTCATATATGGAACAGTGACCGCTAAAAGTAATGTTGGGGCAACGTACCGGGCTGGTAAATGCAAAATAAACATTGACAGATTTTTATACAAACAACGTTAAGTAGAAAAAAAATCACACAACATGACAGCAAAAAAGAAACAACAAAAACAAAAATAAACACATAGAGGTGATGATGGCATTTGCAACAGGGTGGCAACATTTTCAACGGTGTTGCTGCTGCTGCTGCTGCTGCTGCTGTTGTTGGCTGCTTAAATGTGACAACACAAAAGTAGTGAAGAAAATAAAGAGCTCAGCAGGAAAGCGTGGAAAATGTGAGAAGAAACGAACAAAGCAGCTTTGTTTGCATACAAAGCTGGGTGAGCAGAAGAAGAAGAATAGGCTAAAACAACAAAAACAACAACAACAATGATAACAATGAAATTGCTAATGCAAAACAACATGAAAAAATATTAACACCCACACCCACAAAAACACACAAACAGATTTTCAAACACACACACGGACTAACAACCAAGCAAAAGAATGAACGAACGGCTTAAAAAATGGCGTTCAGGAAACAAAATCACTCATCAGCAAAGCTAGCAAAAAACAACAACAACAACAACAACAACAACAGCATCAAACGAAACAATAAGAAAAGCATAATAGAAATTTTCAAAAACCAACAACAACAACAACAACAACAACAACAAACATTGTAAACAAACGTGTTACATTAGCAGCAAAGCAAAAACAAAAAAAATAAACATCAACTCGCACAAAAGTGCAACGTAAAAACTGGAGCAAAAGTAGTGAAATAGTATTAAGTGCAAGTGTGAGTGAACTTGTGTGTGTGCAACATATATTTATGTTGCATGCTACGGTGTATACCGTAAAGCATAATAAAGCAAAATCACATAAATGCAATAATATTGCAACAAAAGCACAAACAATAAACATTAAGACAAAAATAATAGTTAAAAGCAAAACAATAGTTGGTAGTAAAATATTAAAAAAAAGTATCGTTAAATTTGTCAAAGAATTTATTAAAAAATGAAAATAAAAAAAACACATATATTATGTTTGTCGTTTGTTTGTTGAGTTGTCTTTAAAGACAAGATAAAAATAAAATTAAAAATTTATAAAATAACTACTTTAAATTTAAGTTTAAACTTCACTTAATATCGCATAAAAAATACTCATCAGCAACTTCCTTATGACTTGTTTAAGACCTCCAAACAGTTTTTATATATTTTTATTTTTTTTTTTTTAATAAATTATTTTAAATTTATTTTATTATGTTATCAAATGACCACTTAAAAAAGTTTTTGCTTGACTGCACAGTCATTTCTGCACGGTAGCAAATTTTAAGTTGGACTTCTGGTGATAAAAGATTTTCGCATTCCTTGTACTTAGGATCAGGGACCGTACCGGTTAGGGTTTTTATCGAAAAAGTCACATATTAACTGTTATCTTTTAACTTTTATTTTTTCCCACAAAAAAAAAAAAATTTTGTGCCTTATATTTTTTCGGGCAAACATAACAGTTACTTTTGACTTTTATATTATCGATCAAAAATAACAGTTATTTTTTGCCTTATATTTTTTCGGTCAAATATATCAGACAATTAGTATTTTTTCAAAGGCCGTTTTACAGACTAAAAAACTATTGATACTATTATTTTCGTCTCAACGGTGCGCACATTTTACACATGGTATCAATAGTTTTTAAGCAGTCCAGCGGTCTTTAAAAAAACACAAATTGCCTGATATTTTTGAACGAAAAAATAAAACTCACAAAATAACTGTTATTTTTGACCGATTAAATAAAAGTTAAAAGTAACAGTTATTTTTACTTGAAAATATAAAAGGCAAAAAAATAACAGTTTCATTTTAAGTTTTACAAAATCGGTCGAAAATTTAAAAGGCACTTAAAATTCTTGAAACAGAGGTCATTTGTATCATAATGGTATATTTGAAAAAGTCCTTCGACTACTTTTTCACTGCATCTTTTTCATTTGAAAAAGTCCTTCGACAATTTTTTCATTGTGTCTTTTTCATTTAAAAATTGTAAAATAACAGTTATTTTCGGTCCCTGCTTAGGATGTCTTATTGTCAGGGACCGAAAATAACTGTTATTTTACAATTTTTAAATGAAAAAGACACAATGAAAAAATTCTTGAAGGACTTTTTCAAATATACTATTATGATACAAATGTCCTCAGCTTTACGAATATTAAGTGCCTTTTTAATCTTTCGACTGATTCTATAAAAGTTAAAAATTAACTGTTATTTGTTGCCTTTTACTTTTTCGGACATAAATAACGGTTACTTTTTCTTTTATATAATCGGTCAAAAATAACAGTAATTTTGCGACTTTTTTTTCGGTCAAAAATATCATGCACTTTGTACTTTTTCAAGGCCGCCTGACCAATTAAAAAAACTATTGATACCATATGTAAATTATGCGCACCAATGAGACGAAAATAATGGTATCAATAGTTTTTAAGTCGGTTAAACAGCCTTTGAAATAAAACAAATTACCTGATATTTTTGACCGACAAAAATAGAAGGCTAAAAATAACTGTTGTTTTTGACCGATAAAATAAAAGTCAACAATAACTGTTATATTTTCCCGAAAAAATAACAAAAATAAAAACAGTCAAAAATAACTGTTATATTTTCCCAAAATAATAAAAGGCACAAAATAACTACTATTTTTGTCGGAAAAAATAAAAGTTAAAAAATAACAGTTAATATGTGACTTTTTCGATGAAAACCATAACCGATACGGTCCCTGATTTTTAAAAAAAAAAAAATTGTCAAAAATTTTTAGTTTTCCGCAAAACGAAACTTAGCTGCTTAATTACTGCTGCTGTCGTAATATTGTGACAAATTAGAAAAGCAAAATGAAAAGCAAAGCAATAAAAAAATGTATTTTGCTTGCGTAGCACTACGCAGTAAAATAAATTCTTTTTAATGCTGCTGCTATTGCTTTACTCTTCAAAATTCACACAGCAAAGCAAAATGAGCAGCATCAAAATGTTTTTAAAAACTGTAGGTAGCACTACCGCAATCAAAATTTCATTGCTTTTGCTATTCTACTGAAAGCAATTTAAACCCTGGAAATAAAAGCAATTTTAGTGTGAAATAGAGGTGGTTTTTATCGAAAGTGTTACAAATTAACTGTTATCTTTTAACTTTTATTTTTTCAGACAAAAAAAAAGTTATTTTCTGTCTTATGGTGTTTTGGGCAAAAATAGCAGTTATTTTTGAATTTTATTTTATCGGTCAAAAATAACAGTTATGTTCCGTCGTTTATTTTTTCGGTCAAAAATATTAGGTAATTTAAATTTTTTCAAAACCCATAAGCCATTTTACCGACTAAAAAACTTTTGATACCACTATTTTCGGTTCAGTGAAATAACGCCCAATGAAATAACGCCCAAATAAAAAATGAAATAACGCCCAAAAAATTTCCATACAAATTTGGGTGTTATTTTATAATGAAATAAGGTCTAAAATTTTGGGCTTTATTTCATTATATTTGGCCGTTATTTCATTTTTTATTTTGGGTTCTATTTCATTATGAAATAACGCCCAAGATCAAAAATGAAATAAGGCCCAAATATTTTACACGTTCAATTTTAATTACATTTTGTTTGCCTGTTTATCATGTGCCTACGTGGCGTAAGGTGCAGATTCCGACTCTTGAGCAACGATGGTCAGGGTTCAATTCTCGCTAGCGGCTATCATTTTTTGAAAATTTTCATATGCACTGAAAACGTTAGCCTAGCGTCACGAATAAGAGACCATGAAATTTCACTCGCCGCCAAAGAAGTTTCACTTCAAAAAACAAACAAAAACACAAAAAAAAATCTGTTAAGCGCTGATTATAATAGACGAAACGGAACGTAGGCAAGTGTCAGCGTAGCGGGATGAAACGCTTTCAAACGAAGTGGCAATTATAATAGAAACGGAATAAATCGTTTAAAAGGGTCAAATAAACATAAGCAAACATTGAAAAACATCAATCTTCCTTTCTTTAAACTTCATTTCCAAAAATTGTGTTCAAAATAAATATGAATTCATTATAAAAAAGATGCGTCAGAAAATCAAATTAAAAGATATTTGTTTAAGCATTTGTCAAAAGCATTTGTTTACTCTCGACGGAACGGAACGCAACGCAAAAATCAAAAATCTATAGATCTCAACGTCGCGTGCCGTTCCATCCCGTCTTATTATAAACGCTCACATAAGAAGGTCATGCAATAGATTGCAAAGTGACATTTCTCAACGTTCTACAACGTTCCGTTTCGTCTATTATAATCAGCGCTCTTGTCGCTGATTGAACCTAGGTCTTGTCGCTGATTGAACCTAGGTCAGTTGACTACTAGACGCAAACGTCGCAAACTCGTCTAAGTTTAAACTCGCTTGGGCTTGTGTATGTATGAATAGACATGATAAGTGAAGGAAAAATGCATGCAGATTTTATAAGAACGTATACAAACATTTTATTTGCAGTGTATTAAACATATAAAATATCGAACATGAATTAAATAAAATGGGCGTGATCCGCTCACAAACATGCCTACCTTCCATCTAACCCCAAAATTGAAAACTCTATAAAGAGGCTTATATTAAAGCTATAGCAATAAAATTCAACAGTTTTTTTTTTTTATAGTAACACTAAGAATAGACATGATACGCCTACGATTACGCCGTCTTCCCATACATACAGGGTATGTAGGTTTATATATAACCTACAGGGATAAAACTTGGTAAGGGAGAATTTTATATCAAAACTAAGGTGTGCACAGAAAATGAAGAGTCAGTAGTTGAAATAATTTTTTTAATCTTTTGGTTTTTAAATTCTCCAAGCTAGTCCACTTCATTTGTCTCGTTAAGAATTTTTATCGTAGCGAAAATAACTTTTTCAATACCTCTTAAATAAGCCTCATTCTCTTGCCGACTTTTAAGACTTGCTTATTTTGACTATCAATAATTTAAGTGCAAGCTATTTTAAATTCTATATTCTTAAAAGTAAAAGCTTCATAAATTAATGTCAAATTTAAATTTTTAAATATTTAATCTCTGAAATATCTTTAAGAGAGTTTAAAAGATGTAACGTCCTCGAATCTTACAAGCCAGAATTTTGCAAAACCCCAAAATATGTTATTGGCAAGAAAATTCTCCAGAGTCATAACTTTGAATGCACGTTGCGCTGCCTTTATTTGTATTAATGTTTACTGTGCCATGCTACCAACTGATGTGAATCCACATATGTGTGAAAATTATAAGCGTAGTAAATAAACTACTTAACGCATGGTAGCAACACAAAACAAGCTAAGAAAAGTGCATGAAAAAAATGCAAAAAGAAAAAGAAAAAAAAGCATAAGCAATACAAAAACCATGGAAAACAATGTGTTGCGAAAAAGTGTAGCAGAACAAAAAAAAAAAACGCAAAAAAAATGGACCAGGAAATAGGTGTAAAAGAGGAAGCAGGTAAAAGTGGGAAAGTATGAGTGTTTGGATATATGCGCGGGAGCCAAGTGAATTTAATGTTGGTGTTGGTGTTGATGTTGGTGTTGGTGCCAGTGTGTTACGTTCCTATGAGTGCATTTATATGCGCACCATTTTTCGTTTTTTCCTCTTTGGTTTATGCGCACTTTTTTTTTTGTTGGTATTATTTTTCCCTTTGTTTGTTAGCCAGATGCTAAGCTAAATAGTGCCAGGTGTGGTTTTTCTATTTTTTTATCCCATTTTTTTTTTTTTTTTTTTTTGTTATTTTTGCAGCACGCTTTGTTATTGCTTAATATTGTACTTTGCATAAATTCCGGTGTATAAACCTAGCTATGTATGTATGTGTGTATAAATATGGGAAACGCGATTGAGGCGAAATGCTGCTAATGTTTTCTTTATATTAAAATATGTTATTCCTAGGTTTAACTTTCACGCTTACTTTCACTAAATCCTACATAGCTAACAGCAGCAGCAGCAGCAGGCATAGTAAAGAATCCTGACTATGAAGAGAGATACAACATGATAAGAGATGCAAAAATAGGCTAAAATATAAGCGTCGATGTAGAAAAAAGAGGCCTGCGTAAAGCTAAGCTATCAATTGCTTTAAGATAGCAATCGATGACAATAGAAAACAGCAACTCCTGTGCTTTACAAAATTGTTTTGTCAATAAGAAAAAAGCTTTCAGACATATAAAATAAATGGTAAAACGTTTTGCTCCGGCAAATAAATGCCGATTTTGCACTGATTGTATTGTTTTTTTTTTTAAGTTGAAAATCAATAGCACTTAAAACAAAGAGTAGGCGGCGTGATAGAAATGTAAACCATAGAATATTAAATGAGGTACCTGGTAAGAGAACTAAGGCACTAATTTAATAATAAGAAGTAATTTTTAATTTTTAATTTTTAATTTTTAATTTTTAATTTTTAATTTTTAATTTTTAATTTTTAATTTTTAATTTTTAATTTTTAATTTTTAATTTTTAATTTTTAATTTTTAATTTTTAATTTTTAATTTTTAATTTTTAATTTTTAATTTTTAATTTTTAATTTTTAATTTTTAATTTTTAATTTTTAATTTTTAATTTTTAATTTTTAATTTTTAATTTTTAATTTTTAATTTTTAATTTTTAATTTTTAATTTTTAATTTTTAATTTTTAATTTTTAATTTTTAATTTTTAATTTTTAATTTTTAATTTTTAATTTTTAATTTTTAATTTTTAATTTTTAATTTTTAATTTTTAATTTTTAATTTTTAATTTTAAATTTTAAATTTTTAATTTTTAATTTTTAATTTTTAATTTTTAATTTTTAATTTTTAATTTTAAATTTTAAATTTTTAATTTTTAATTTTTAATTTTTAATTTTTAATTTTTAATTTTTAATTTTTAATTTTTAATTTTTAATTTTTAATTTTTAATTTTTAATTTTTAATTTTTAATTTTTAATTTTTAATTTTTAATTTTTAATTTTTAATTTTTAATTTTTAATTTTTAATTTTTAATTTTTAATTTTTAATTTTTAATTTTTAATTTTTAATTTTTAATTTTTAATTTTTAATTTTTAATTTTTAATTTTTAATTTTTAATTTTTAATTTTTAATTTTTAATTTTTAATTTTTAATTTTTAATTTTTAATTTTTAATTTTTAATTTTTAATTTTTAATTTTTAATTTTTAATTTTTAATTTTTAATTTTTAATTTTTAATTTTTAATTTTTAATTTTTAATTTTTAATTTTTAATTTTTAATTTTTAATTTTTAATTTTTAATTTTTAATTTTTAATTTTTAATTTTTAATTTTTAATTTTTAATTTTTAATTTTTAATTTTTAATTTTTAATTTTTAATTTTTAATTTTTAATGTTTAATTTTTAATTTTTAATTTTTAATTTTTAATTTTTAATTTTTAATTTTTAATTTTTAATTTTTAATTTTTAATTTTTAATTTTTAATTTTTAATTTTTAATTTTTAATTTTTAATTTTTAATTTTTAATTTTTAATTTTTAATTTTTAATTTTTAATTTTTAATTTTTTATTTTTAATTTTTAATTTTTAATTTTTAATTTTTAATTTTTAATTTTTAATTTTTAATTTTTAATTTTTATTTTTTAATTTTTAATTTTTAATTTTTAATTTTTAATTTTTAATTTTTAATTTTTAATTTTTAATTTTTAATTTTTAATTTTTAATTTTTAATTTTTAATTTTTAATTTTTAATTTTTAATTTTTAATTTTTAATTTTTAATTTTTAATTTTTAATTTTTAATTTTTAATTTTTAATTTTTAATTTTTAATTTTTAATTTTTAATTTTTAATTTTTAATTTTTAATTTTTAATTTTTAATTTTTAATTTTTAATTTTTAATTTTTAATTTTTAATTTTTAATTTTTAATTTTTAATTTTTAATTTTTAATTTTTAATTTTTAATTTTTAATTTTTAATTTTTAATTTTTAATTTTTAATTTTTAATTTTTAATTTTTAATTTTTAATTTTTAATTTTTAATTTTTAATTTTTAATTTTTAATTTTTCATTTTTAATTTTTAATTTTTAATTTTTAATTTTTAATTTTTAATTTTTAATTTTCACATTTTTAATTTTTAATTTTTAATTTTTAATTTTTAATTTTTAATTTTTAATTTTTAATTTTTAATTTTTAATTTTTAATTTTTAATTTTTAATTTTTAATTTTTAATTTTTAATTTTTAATTTTTAATTTTTAATTTTTAATTTTTAATTTTTAATTTTTAATTTTTAATTTTTAATTTTTAATTTTTAATTTTTAATTTTTAATTTTTAATTTTTAATTTTTAATTTTTAATTTTTAATTTTTAATTTTTAATTTTTAATTTTTAATTTTTAATTTTTAATTTTTAATTTTTAATTTTTAATTTTTAATTTTTAATTTTTAATTTTTAATTTTTAATTTTTAATTTTTAATTTTTAATTTTTAATTTTAAATTTTTAATTTTTAATTTTTAATTTTTAATGTTTAATGTTTAGTTTTTAGTTTTTAATTTTTAATTTTTAAAATTTTTAATTTTTAATTTTTAATTTTTAATTTTAAATTTTTAATTTTTAATTTTTAATTTTTAATTTTTAATTTTTAATTTTTAATTTTTAATTTTTAATTTTTAATTTTTAATTTTTAATTTTTAATTTTTAATTTTTAATTTTTAATTTTTAATTTTTAATTTTTAATTTTTAATTTTTAATTTTTAATTTTTAATTTTTAATTTTTAATTTTTAATTTTTAATTTTTAATTTTTAATTTTTAATTTTTAATTTTTAATTTTTAATTTTTAATTTTTAATTTTTAATTTTTAATTTTTAATTTTTAATTTTTAATTTTTAATTTTTAATTTTTAATTTTTAATTTTTAATTTTTAATTTTTAATTTTTAATTTTTAATTTTTAATTTTTAATTTTTAATTTTTAATTTTTAATTTTTAATTTTTAATTTTTAATTTTTAATTTTTAATTTTTAATTTTTAATTTTTAATTTTTAATTTTTAATTTTTAATTTTTAATTTTTAATTTTTAATTTTTAATTTTTAATTTTTAATTTTTAATTTTTAATTTTTAATTTTTAATTTTTAATTTTTAATTTTTAATTTTTAATTTTTAATTTTTAATTTTTAATTTTTAATTTTTAATTTTTAATTTTTAATTTTTAAGTTTTAATTTTTAATTTTTAATTTTTAATTTTTAATTTTTAATTTTTAATTTTTAATTTTTAATTTTTAATTTTTAATTTTTAATTTTTAATTTTTAATTTTTAATTTTTAATTTTTAATTTTTAATTTTTAATTTTTAATTTTTAATTTTTAATTTTTAATTTTTAATTTTTAATTTTTAATTTTTAATTTTTAATTTTTAATTTTTAATTTTTAATTTTTAATTTTTAATTTTTAATTTTTAATTTTTAATTTTTAATTTTTAATTTTTAATTTTTAATTTTTAATTTTTAATTTTTAATTTTTAATTTTTAATTTTTAATTTTTAATTTTTAATTTTTAATTTTTAATTTTTAATTTTTAATTTTTAATTTTTAATTTTTAATTTTTAATTTTTAATTTTTAATTTTTAATTTTTAATTTTTAATATTTAATTTTAAATTTTTAATTTTTAATTTTTAATTTTTAATTTTTAATTTTTAATTTTTAATTTTTAATTTTTAATTTTTAATTTTTAATTTTTAATTTTTAATTTTTAATTTTTAATTTTTAATTTTTAATTTTTAATTTTTAATTTTTAATTTTTAATTTTTAATTTTTAATTTTTAATTTTTAATTTTTAATTTTTAATTTTTAATTTTTAATTTTTAATTTAAAATGTTACATTTTTTTTATATTTTCAATACATGTGACATGTTGATTTAATTAACTGTTGGATTCATGCCTTAGGTTCAATCGTTTTGAGGTAAGGAATATTTTTCAATAGACTTATCAAAATTAATGAAATGCATAAGAATTGCATTTCTTTAGTTTGTTTGTATGTTCAAAACCAGCCAGCTGGTTGCTTAAATAATGTGTGAATTTTTCCTCCATTTAATTTTTCTAAAAAGCCTTTAGCATTAATTAAATTTTGCTTGTGAAAAAAACAAACAAAAATAATTGAATTTTAAAGTAATTTCCTGAGGAAATTTAAAATTAAAAGAATTCACAAAAAAAAAGTTAACCTTTGATTTCTGCGATTTCAACCTATGATTTCTTGATATCTTGATTTCTTGATAAAATACATAAAGGTAAATGTTGTATAAATATGCATGTGAGTGTTTGTTTTGGTATGCATGGGTAAAATACACAACACACACTGGCACACACAGACAATCAGCAAGTGTATGACTATGAATAATTTTTAAAAATGAATTTTAAATACATTGCTTGGCATGTCAGGCATGTATATTTGCATGAACCACACTCAAGGTTAGCGAGTTTCTTAAGCACCGGTTTTAAACGAAAATATGTCACTGAAAATGTAAATGCGTTCGATGGCCTTTGAAAATTGCTGCAATTTATATGCCGTTAGAAGTTTTATTGTTTTTTTGGTGCAATTAAAATCAATGTTAAAATTTTTAAGTGATTTAGTTACTTGTTGCTTAACAGCAAAGAAATCTTTTAAGTAACAGGTTTTTAATAAATTTTTTTTTAACAAATAAAATTCTGTTTCTTTGGTTTTATATTATTTTCTGATACTTAATTATTTGTAGGCTTTACAAAGATATTTTGGTAAGAGCTTTAATATATTATTTTATTCAAAAAAAAGAGTTAAAAGGCTTACTGCTTTGTGGCTTTTGCGTGCACAATAACTTTTATTTGTTGTAATAACTTCAAACTAGAGAGCAATTAGACTCTTCTTTTTCTTACTAAAAACCCTGAAAGGACTTATTGAAGTCTTTTTCAGACAAACTATCGATTCTTTGAGACTATTGCACGCTCAAGACGCCTAAACCATGGGCAGATCAACAGTCACTGTTCTTCACTACTTGGTTTCTACAATAGATAGACAGAAAGACGGCTCAAAAACAGCTAAGACAGAACTGAAATGTTTTGTTTGTTATGTTTTCATAACAAGAAAACATAAAATATTTTCGAAGTTGAGATTATAAGTGTCCTAGTTTAAATAATTCGCTACTGAGATTTGACTTCTTTATCTTGAAGAAGTGCTGAATATTCAGTGAGAACATGTCTGGAGATTTCTTCATCCTCAAGGCTAGTCTACATAGTGTATTAGTTGAGAGATTAATTTTTCTTTTCTTTCTTTGACTTTGTAAATGTATCCTACCACCCTGTTCAAAGAAATGGTTAATTCTTCCAATGCTAAAGTGATATGTAACTTATTTTTAGGTCATTTTAAAGATATATTTAGCGCACGCATATCATAACGCCAACTTATGCCGCCCTTTCCGACAAAATTTTTTTTAAGCATTGAACCAAGTATTTCAGGTATCAAACCTATTAAGTCAAGTCTTCTTTGGTTCGGAATTGGGGTGATAAATAAGTAGGAGGGAAGGTGAAATCAAGAGAAACAAGTGTAGAATGTTGTATGTGTGGCAGAGCGCTATATCAACATGCAAACTTGAATCTGAGGCACGTGTTATGCCTTACTTCAGTCAATTCGAGTTATTAAGCAATCTCATGCCACAAACATCTCTGCCATCAACTACAACTTCCAAAGTCGTATATATTGATGAAGTTTTAATTCAGTTGATTAGAAATGAGGAAATAATTAAAAAAAGGTAAAAGCGTAGGACCATGGCTAGACCGGGATTCGAACCGGAACCTCTGGGTTGGCAGTCAAGCACACCTACCACAACTACCGAGGCGACAAAGTAGAGATACAAGCTTGTCAGTAGAGTAATGAACTTCGGGTAATGTGGTATAGGTATTTTTAAATTTATAATAACTAGTAATTTTCATACCTTGGCTTAAACCGCATTACACAGGATACTTTTTTGATGCATTTTATAGTGTTTTACAACTTTGGAGTTCTATAGCGTTACCCAACTTGGAGCATTTTCAACACAATGAAAAAAGTTCATGTAACACCCCTTAATGAACTTGGCGGGTAAAGTGATATACCAAGTGCGGATAATGTGATATACCATATACACCAATATCACATTAGCCGAATAGTGTATAACAGCAGTACCTATTGTTTTTTTAACCAAAATTAAAATTTTATTCGTTAAAATAACGAATGGTCTCATGTAGTTCTCTGATGCGCACATGCTATGCTGGCGCCGCTTTTCGGAGAATTGTTTGTTTGTGGCAATAAACATGCATTAAAATTGAACTGCAACAAATGCTCGTTGCAAAAAGACTTCTTAAAAGTATTAAATATGAGTATTAAAAGAGTACTAAATATGAGTCTTAAAACAGTACGCAATACGAGTCTGTAAAGAGTATCAAATACGAGTCTTAAACCCGTCATTACTATGAGTCCAACAAGATTCATAAAGCAATCATTTTTATGAATCATATTTTGGGGCCCATAAAATACGGAAATGTACTCATAAAAGAGTCTTTCTTGAACGCCTTATGACGAAAAAACCTCATTTATATGAGGCTTGAAAAAGTCCCAGCAAACATTATGGCTTTTAAAAGACTCTTTCAAGACTCATATAAATGCTCAAAAAAGACTTTTATGAGTACATTTTCATATGTTGTGGGCTCCAAAATATAATTCATAAAAATGATTGTTTTATGAGTCCTTTTTGACTCATAGTAAGGAAGGTGGTGACCGTGGCATGCAGGTTAAGTGTGTGGCTTAGCATGCTCGGAGCCCGGGTTCGATCCCCAGCCGCGGCGAAAAGTTTTTTTTTCAATTACAAATCTGATCGGTCACCACCTCTCTGCAGGCAATGGCAAACCTCAGAGAGTAAATAATGCCATGAAAAGCTTCTTGTGAACATGAACTTTAGCCGTTAGGAGTCGGCATAAAACATGTAGGTCCAGTTCTCGGTCAATTGTGTGCAAACATTTGCAAACAAAAATAACACACACAACACAATTGATGATAAGAAGTTCGGTCAAAGTCCTTTCAAGGGCTGAAATGGCCATTTTGTTTTTTTTTTTTGTTTTTTTTTTTAGTAATGAAGGTTTTAAGACTCATGTTTTATACTCTTTTAAGACTCATATTACGTACTCTTTCAAGACTCATATTTAATACTCTGTCAATATATCTGAGTCGAAATTTAACGGTTCTACAATTTTTTTTAATTGTTTTTAAACGTTTACTAAATTTTCTTTCAAATGTGTTAACAGTCACTTTGAAGCTTTTATCAAAAGTATTTTTAATGAATTTTTTCAAATATTGTCGTTAGTTATTTAGTGTGTATTTCAGCCAAATGCCAAGAGAGAGAAAAACTGTCTCAAATTGAATGTTTTGAATTGGGAAGCCAATATTTATGTCATGTTTGAATAGATTTAATTTTTTTTAATTTATTTCTTTGTTTTATTTAAGTCTTATCAGTTTAGGTAGAAAAGTTTATAAATATTTTACCGTTATTTTTATACTTGAAATATTATTTATTCTAAACCTGATATATTAACTGGGTATATTAACTTTGTGCAAACGTTTGTAACGCATAGAACGAAGCGAGTCCGGTATAGAAAAGTATATATATTCTTGATCAGCGTCACCACGTGCATCGAGCTATCCATGTCCGTCCGTCCGTCCGTCCGTCCGTCCGTATGTCCGTCTGTGTGTTGTCCGTACACACAGGATAAGAAGAAGGAGTTGAGATAATTGGATGAAACTTGGTACACATGGTCACATGAACTCAAGGATCTGCACTATTGAATATTTTTGGAATCCGCCCACGGACACGCCTACCTCCCATACAACGCAAAAATTTAAAACTGCATAACTCAGCTCATAATAAGTCTACAACAATAAAATTTGGTGTGTATGTGTTTTATATTAACACAAAGATTTCTTTGAAAAATGGATGTCAACCGCTTACGGACACGCCCACCTCCCATACAACCCAAAAATTGAAAACGCAATAAATAAGCCTCTGTTCAACTAACTGAACTACAATTTAGCACATATGTTTTTTGTAACAAAGCAAAGACGGTTTTGAAAAATGGACATCATCCGCCCACGGACACGCCTACCTCCCATACAACGCGAAAATTGAAAACTGCATAACTCAGCTCATAATTAACCTACAACAATAAAATTTGGTGTGTATGTGTTTTGTATCAACACAAAAATTTTTTAGAAAAATGGACGTCATCCGCTCACGGACACGCCCACCTCCCGTACAACCCAAAAATTGAAAACGCAATAAATAAGACTCTGTTTAACATATAGAGCTAAAATTTGGCACATATGTTTTTTGTAACAAAACAAAGATGGTTTTGAAAAGTGGACATCATCCGCCTACGGACTCGCCTACCTCCCATACAACCCAAAAAGTTTAAAACTCAATATATAAGGTTATGTTTGTCATAGAGAAATTAAATTTGGTATGCATGCATTTTATACCAAAACTAAGTTGTGTTCAAAAATTGGAAGTAATCCGTCCATGAACACGCCCACCTCCCATTTAAATGCATATAAAATATAGGCTTCATCCGCCCTTGGATTTACAATAAAAATTTTTTGTTTTTGAAAAGTGGGTTTAGGGTATTTCATAGTCGGCCTAGACCGACTTTAGACTTTCTTAACTTGTTTTTTTATATATAAATTATTTCATGAGTTATAAAATTGTGGCATTTTGATTAGTGAATTTATTTTATAATTTTAAAAAAACGTTTTGCTTAAGTATTATATTTTGAGCTTTATGCCAAATAATTCATAAAGTGACAGTTTGCTACAAGAACAAAATTTTTTTTTTTTTGCTGCTCGGTTCTTCTGAGAAAAATTTTGTTGCTGTAGCAACCAGTTACTTCATGAATTATTTGTCATAAAGCTAAAAATATAATTCTTAAAGAAGACTTTTTTTTAAGAATTATAAAAATAAATTTATAAATTATTTCTTTAAAAAAAGAGACCACAAAATTTGAGGTTTTCTAGATATATGGAGAAAAATTTGTTTTTGTTGTAATTTTTGATTTTCTTTTAAAAAGTCTTAAGCTCATTCCGGTTATTGGTTACCCACAAATTTTGGAAACTAATAAACTGTGTCACGTCTTAACTGAATTTTCTAAATTTTTAACCAACAATTTACATACAATGTTGCCACCATATTATATGCAAAATTAACATATTTTAAATTGTTTGTGTCGCATTAAAATTTCATAAGCCTTCGCATTAAAGTCGCTCAGTTTGACAGTTTGCGTAGTTGTAGTGATGGTCGTAGTAGTAGTAGTAGTAGTTGTTGTTGTTGTTGTTGGTCTTTTGAGGTTGCTCTAAGTGGTCATTAGTTGCTGCGAGTGCGACCCTTTTTCGTTCTGTCATCGTCATCGTCATCGTCATCGTACTCGTACTCTAAATATGATGCTGAGGTACTAATGTGTTTTTGGCTTAAAATATGCTAACATTTTGCTCGAAACTGTTGAGATTCTTAACACTTGAAGTCTTTTAATTAATACTTAAAATGCGTTAAAATCATTGAGTTAACTTGTTTTAGTGTACATTTGGGAGCAAGTTGG